>JZKD02S1887768.1:6605-29669 GCA_000966675.3 Picea glauca | reverse complement strand
CTACGTATCCTGTCCCTTTGGTCTCCTCCCCCAAAGGATTTCCTCAAACTCAATTTCGACGGAGCGTCTAAAGGAAATCCGGGAGATGCAGGCTATGGAGTGGTCTTCCGTAATCATATTGGACACATTTTAGCCATATGATCAGGACCCCTTGGACATTCCACGAATAATGCAGCAGAACTCTAGGGCCTTATTAAAGTTCTACAAATGGCTTCCCAGAATAATTATACAAAGCTCATCGTTGAAGGGGACTCTAAGGTCATCATTGGCTTGTTGCGCAGAATCTTACACGGGGCCAACTCAGACAACATCTCGCCCAGCTGGAGGCTCTCCCATGGCTTGCAGATCATTGTAAGTCTGTTGCATTCTCAACAGGTGATCATTCCTGCACACATAAGAAGGAAAGCGAACCAAGTTGCGGATGACTTGGCTAACGTGGGCATAGATTGAAGAGGACCAGACCTCCGGTGCTATTCAGCCCAAAATCCAGATCATCCTATCCTCTAGCAATGTATTCGAAAATCTGGCTCAGTGGATACTTCCCCAGATGGGGTGTCAGTGGATTCCTCATGGCGGCAGATGGGAGCAGACACAGTCCACGGCGACGCGCAACCACATGATGGGCTCGTGCTGCAGGCTGGTGCCATCCTAGGCGATTAAATTTCACTCAAATTAGGTTAATGGCAGTGGTAATGGACATTTATGCCACCCTACGTCCCTCCGTAGCTAGTTCTATGGCTTGGCTCATCGCGATGGTCATTATTTCCTGTTTGTGATCTGAAGGGCTCCTTCCTTCATGGCACAAACAGGACCAGGTTCACATAGCTGTTGTCTCTGTTGTTTTTTTGCATCTCTGGTTCAGTCTAGTCCAGACCCGTCCGCCTGCTCACATGAAAGAACGGCTTCGAGGGAGGCTGAAGAGGGGCTCCTCCTAGAAGCCCCATCGACCCCCAGTCTCGCCATCAGTCTCACCATCGACCTTCTCATCCTCCCATCCTCAAACCCCATCCATGGCTGCCACTCCGCCTCCCTCACAGTCTTTTCCCCCTCACTCCACGACCACCCAGTCACCTCCATAGTCTCGGCTTCTTCACTCCATGGCCACTATTCCACGAAGGTCGAGCCCGATTCTAAGCTAGCCACAGGACCCCCAGATGCAATTCATAGCAACAATGTCTTTCCCTGGACCTTCGAGCAGTTTGGGTAGTGCACCACAGGCACATAGTGCATCTAAACGACCGTCCCTCCACCCCATGGACCACCTCGACAACGAGCACTTCAGGGATCGATTGGGTATCTTGTTTGATTTAGTTTTTGAGCTTAGGAAGGAGGTGGCAGACCTCAAGTATCGTCTGAAGGCTACAGAAGAAAATGCCATGACTTTCCTCCAAATCCTCTCGACCATGCACATGGAGCTATCCTCGGACTAGGTTGTCTCTTCTCCAGGGGAGGTACCTGCTACGGTTTCGAGTGCAGGAAGGGAAGGAGCACAACGACCAACAGAGGCGACGTAGGAGGAAGCGGAACGACGAGGCCAAGCTGAGGACATTGGGTGAGGTGAAAGAAAGGAAAAGCGTTGGGACGACCAGTCGACGTTCATCGAAGAAGAACCATGGACAAAAGACCTCCAAGCCACGTGGATAGGCTATGCGCCAGGTGTCTAGCTATCTAGTGTTGTTTGTCAAGTTTTCTTAGGCTTATAGTTTAGATGACAGACAGTCTGAACTTTCTTTCTTTACTGGACCAGTGACCTTTTTAGACTTGTGAATTAGGGACTGGATGGACTGGTTTCCTCTCTATTGGGGCAGTCCAGTAACTGCAACCTGTACATTACTGTCTTTGACACTTTTTCTGCTCAGCAGGCTCTTAATATGATATTTACTACTTATTTAAAAAAAATAAAATTGTGTTGAAATATAAAAAGAATGCAGAATGAAACAAACTCACTCGAATGGTGGTAGTTGATCTCTGAGAAGAGATGTGATGGCTATGTGCATTGGCCAGAGCACATTACAATGAGGAAAAAAGGCCTTTTTATCAGAAATAAGCGACAAAATTGTGGGCTCTGATAGAGCTAGTTGGTACGCCAACTTCCTAGGGTAGTAAATTGTACATGTGATCTCCCTTTGACATGCTTGATATCCTATTAGAAATTTCTATCTGAAAAGTACACATTCTAGTTGGCCTGTACCATTCCTTTAATTATTGTGTGGGTGTTTCCATGCCTATAAAACATTGTTTAAGGCCTCAAAACGACCCCATAATTTCAAGACCTGAAAAAGTGTAGAAAAACTGTCAAAATGGGAAATTGTTCTTTGAGCCAATTAAATAGGTGGGTGGTGTAGCATCCCTAGCCACCTGCTGGGAAATTCCACATCCAAATTTCAAATTTTGATACTATTAAATTTATTAATATGGTATTCATATGAATAGAGTTAAGAAGAATAGCAATAATAATTTATAAACAAAATTATCATAGATATTCCATAATAGAAAACCCATGATTATATACACAGTAAATAAAATAAGCACATGAAAAACACTTATCTCATGAAATAAACAACAACTACATGCAGACCTTCCACGTTCCTCCCAACCATAGATGACATTGTTCATAATATCAACAGTGGGTCACCCCCGAGATGGGGATAAGATCTACCAGGGAAAAGGGAGTTGTAAGTCAGTCTAGAGTCTGATAATTTAAAGAATCTCTTAGTCCAAGGTACCCAACTGCTGCAACTAGCCTAAAGTCTCTCATTCCCCACATGTCTGGCCCACTCCAAGAAGCATGCCTCTTCTCTGATCAAAAATCCCTCGGCTACCCCATTTCCCTTTGAGGTCTTTATGAACAACTTGGAAATGAAGCCTCATATCCCTGTAGTTATTTCCCAGTGCACCAGAGAACAATTCCGAGTAGGCTCTTTCTCATAGAAAGCTACTCACGAGCCTTGTCCCTACTTTAGAAACTTAGAATATATTCATATCAATAATATTTAAGGAATATTAATATAATATTCCATTGGGATTAAGAACCCTTATTCCCTTTCTGTTTCTAGTGGACTTTATCCCCCCATACTCATGTGTGGGTCGGTCTGCAACAATGATGTACTTTATTAATGATATGAATGTTTACATATTATAATAATATGATAATTGGCCTTTATCATCTAGGACCTATGGCCCAGTAATCACATAATCCTTCTGGCCTATAATAACCGGGCTAACCATCCTATAAGATATATTTACATTTACAATTGGGGATTGGACTAGGGCATTACATTCCCCTCCCCCTTATTTATGTGTTATCCTCTATGCATTATATACCATATAAAATTCAAATATTCTTCAAAATTCTCAAAGCGTTTGCTATTAGAAGCTTGTTTTCTTCTTATTACTCTACTTTTCAAGCACCAATTCATGTATTCATATTGTAGTTGGAAGTAATTTTCTCTATTCCATATAGTTGCTTCAAGAAATAATTCATGTAATTGTTCCATTTAACACACCCTCAAGATTATAACTATCATGCCATAAGCATCCCTGAGTTTCCTCTTCCTTGTTGCACTCACCCTTCTAGGCTCAGGTATCCCTTCACTGCTACACAGTCCCTTAGTGATCCATCTTTCCCAGGCTTTCACACACAAGGAGAGCACCAACTCATTACTATAACCCCACCAAGGTTCTACATTTATAGGGCTCCAGTGTCTCCAACAATAGTTTTTATTCCCAAGAATTGCAACTTTAATCAATATTATATGATATGTATCACACACATACAATCATTATGAGATAATGTTATAAAATTTCATTTAGAAATTCAAATTTATTTCATAAGGAATTCAATTTTTCCCAAAATATGAAATTATATCTCATAATTTTCTTGGCTATTGCAATATCAG
The DNA here is from genome assembly GCA_000966675.3 of Picea glauca. NCBI lineage: Eukaryota > Viridiplantae > Streptophyta > Pinopsida > Pinales > Pinaceae > Picea > Picea glauca. The sequence continues at coordinate 25,770 of JZKD02S1887768.1, read as the reverse complement.
GATGTAGTCTTTCTTATGGATTTCAACAACATCACATCGAATACCACTTTTCCTGTAATGATTGCATCTTACATTTAGCGAATATATTATTAGTGCTTATTGCACAATATACAATATACTTTTATGGTAACAATTTCAAAGTTTAGAAAGTCATCTTAGAATTATTTATATTTAATAATGCAATCACAACTAACCATTTATTTATTAACTAGAATGAAATGATCATTCTCTGCATATATATTATTAGCATCCAAGGTTTTACTTTATTCATGTGACAGAGCTTTCTTATGACTACTTTAACTTGCAAATCCCTTGTTGCATTATCTAACAACTCCTGAAATGTTCTCAATCTCATGAGTTAGTAATAATTACATCATTTCATCTGTTAGCATAATAAATTCCCATTAATATTGTATATACATGCATTCACAAAGATGCATTCCACAAATGCATTAAAGCACACCAATTTTATCATGTATAAGTGCAACTCTACCACTTACTATGCATGAGTGCAACTCTTAACACATATCTATTCAATACACCTTTGCATTGATTTTCAGAATTCTCTATATCTATGTCATGTATCTCACCATTGGTAAATTGGAAAGTTTCTCCAATGCCTTGACACATTTTCCATACACTTCCTATTTCTTGCTCAACTATTTGGATTCCTTCCTTTTCGACCTAAACAATACACCAAGAATATAATTGTATGGTGTTCATTAGTGTTAGAAAAAAGGTTGTAGTTCAAGCATTATTTAAAATTAGGAAGTTCATTGGATTTTTTTGTGGTATAGAGCATTTCCATAACCAACCATGTCATGGTAGCATACATGACTAGATTTTCTAGCATCCATTCCTATAAGAGGGTCATACCATTTATTGCTTTGGTTATTAGCTCATTAAAAAAATTAACATGACATGCTATTATGTCATTATATGAATTCAAAAGCTAAGAATCTTTTATAATTATTATAGGCCTCCATATTTTACCACACCTAGTGGTATTTCATTCCCATTAATGCATTCAAATAATACAATAATGTGATAAAATAAACTCTCGCTATGGAAATTCTTACCAAAATGTCTTTTGGCAATTATGCAATAAAATTACATAAAACTCATACCCGCATATCTTCCATTAAATAAATTTAATTCTACCATGCTATCTAATAACAATAGAAACTCCCATGCCTCTGTTATAAGCCTTATAATCCACACTTCATATTTATGTTGCTTCCTTCTATATGCAACAACATTATTAGAAACACTTGCAGCCATGCAATAATTATCTCTTTCCTGGCACAACAACCATCATTAGCATCTTTATAATCATATATATAACAATAGACTACTCCTACTTACACATATATATATATATATATATATATATATATATATTAACAAATCTACATTTATTACAACATATCTATATCTATATAATATTGCATCACTAACATGCTCATGAATTCATATGCATTCCGTTTTCATGTACTATTTATGGATGTCCAACAAGCCATAACATAATTGTTGCTACAGTAATTGGAACAACCTCTTTCTTCTTGTACCGCTTTTATTTTTCATTCCTAGAAGACTTCAATTATTCTTGGATTCATGTATCATTTTGTTCTCTTACATGGAACCTTTCTAGCTAAATTACTCTTGATCATTTTTATATTTTCAACCATATAATATGTTGATATTAAATTCAATCTTAATTATTTCCTGGATCTACTTGACCAAACACATGCATGACCAAATTACATTGCCATCCATGCTCTCATATTGACTTTATATCTTCAAATTMTATTTACTCTTCTAGACCAAACTGGTTTAGCCTTTCTTTGATTGAACATATTAGCCACTCAGCCTCAAACATGACTTACATAGTCAATTCTYGATCATGTTGCAATGCTACCCAAATGTATATTTTTCCAATTGAGATGGGTTCTCCTCAGATTTTATTTATTTGGAATTCTATACCAAGAACATAATAATTGTTATTCTTCATGGTTCCTTATTGATTTCTTTTCAGAAAAATCATTTTCATATTCAATCATTTTGGATTGACATCCCACTATACCTTGGAAATGCACTCATTCCTTTGGAATGTACTCATCATTGTTTTTCATTTTTGTCACAGTTCCTCGAATGTTGCAGAAGACTCTGTATAACTTGGTATCCATCTAATGGTACCTTTCCACTATCTTAAATTACTCTTGAACTTCATCCAGTCTCTAATGCAACTAGCTTTATTTAATTCCTCTCCTAGGAGTTTGATTGCATCAATTGAGAACCAATTTGCACACTATATATTTAGTTATGCATCTACTGGCACTCTTTACTTGTATGCACCTTCATTTATTCACCCTTTATGTGGTGATCTTCATACAATGCTTCCAATGTGCTACTTTGATAACCATGGTGTAAGTACTACCCCTAAACTATGTGATTTTTCTTTGGATATGGTATCCTTATATCCAAGCATATACTATATCTTCCTTTATTAAAAGATTGACATATTTCCATATCAATACTTTTTGAAATGTTCTTCCTTTAATGTCCTGCCTTATCTATACATAGGCTTGTTTGGGAGTGAATGAAATTTCTCTATTTCATTCACTATATGATCTACTCTTATGCCTAGATTCCATTGAGCACTCTGATTAACATGAGTGGATTTCCTGTAGTGGTTCACAATAATTTATGGTTTCACTCAGAATCATACCTTAACATTATTCAGTCTTGACCTTTGATCATCTTGTGAGTTATTCTTGACATAAAATTCAGTTTGTCAAGTTCATTTGCTCATTCTTGATACCAGGTCGAAACTCTCTCATATTCTATAAAATCGTATGTCCATATTCTCATTCTTTGCATCGCCATATGAACCTATGATATATGCATAATCATGTATTGCATATGGTTTTCCCACCTATCATCCCCATATGATCAACATATTTGTCATTTAGAATTGTTTATCTAATCATATTTCTATTGAAAGTCCCTCATATTACTCACTGAGTAAAGTCATCTTCAACTAGTAGCTTCCTCAAGCATTAATTCCCCATTTTGAAGAACCAATCCTTTCTTGTTCCTCATACCTGAAGATACCAATTTGATAAAGACAATTTTCTATGAATTTTCATCAACCTTAATCTCTACTTGTAACACATTTAGTATATAAGATAACAGTTCCAAAATTGTTGGTTAAAAGAAGCAGATTATTGTTGTAACATATGCACAAATTTTCCCCTTTGTGGTAACCATCAAACTTTTTTTTGAATTCATGTGAATTATATTGCATATATCACAATTTTGGGAGATTACCTGGACTCCTCAATCCAATACCTTTCCAATGACTACTTTCTTTCTCAATTTTGGGGTTTGAGCAAAAAGTTATAGTCATTTTATTACTACCCAAAAACTCCTTTTGATAATCTTTCAACCCTATGCAAATCTAAGATTTTATTAAGAATCCTTACATTTTGTCCTTTGAAAATTTGATAGGATATCAACTAGGTTCCTTCATGACCATATACTATACATTCTGGCCAATTTTCACCCCTATCTAGGTACCAAGATGCTAGATACAACATGTTGAAGTTTCAGGCCAATTAGTACTTTTGGTCGTGAATGCTATAGGTACCTTTTACCCCCTCCTGTGAATTTTTATGTGCCCATATTTATAATTTATATACAATACTATATCCTATGGATGAATATATTTCCATATACTACTCTCGTGCCTTAATCTTATTCCGAAGTAGGGATTTATGGCCCTTGGAAATTAATTGGGTCTTAGAATTTACCCCTCATTGTTTGACCTCTAAATCCCTCATACTAACTCCGAACGAAGAATTGTATAAACCATTATAAATCTATGTTCGAGATATTTCATTTTAGATAAAATAGTTGCACACCTGATGCACTATTTCCATGTACCTAAAAACATTGTTTAGGTCCTCAAATATTCCTTACAAATTCGACACTTGTAAATACTGAAAATTTCCATTAATTTTCAATCCTTTATTTCTCTTTTCCTCTCATTTCCTTGCCCTAACACCTCTTACTTCCTTCTTTCCTTCTCTTTCCATTATCTCTCAATGCACTTACCTTGCCTTTCAATCCCATTATTGAGCTGCCATGTGACAGTATTTTATTTGGTCGTAAGTATGGGTGGCTCCCATCCCACACCTATAATTCCTTGGAAACATTAACCAATGTTAAGGACTTGGTGAGGTGGCACACTTTGGTGCATTATGGCCCCCTATATTTTGGTTAACTTAACCACCCCATAGATGCCCACAATCAATGCAGGGTTGACACGTGTCCTACACTCAAGTTTCTGTTGGGCATGATAACACTGTCTCTGTGGGACTAGTTATCATGCAACCTTGCACTTCCCACTACCATTGTGTACCTCCCACCATGTACCTACCACTGTGGAAGTCCATGTGACCAAAATTCCACACCAGCTGATACATACCCTCCACATTAGGATGATGTCGTTGTATGAAAAAATACCCCAAATTTTCCATTTTTTCTAAAATTTCCTATTTTTCCAAAATGCCCAAAATTTCTCAATTTCAAAATGTTTTTGGGTCCACCATTACATATTTGTGTTTAAACTTCATATGACCAATTTCATCCCCGTGTATACCAAATTAACATTGGCACATGAAATTTGACACCTTTCTTGTCAAATTTCTTCATAATTCCTCCACCAAAATTGGGAAATTTGCTCATTGTTGCCTAATTATACCAAGCTACACTACAATCTACAACTCTACCTCAATACCTATAATTCAACTCATCCACATCAAAATATCCATGAATTACATCGAAAAAATTGGGGCTTTTTCCCAATTTCGCTCAATTTCTTCCATGGTATTCTACAAATGCATAATTTTGACCAATTTCATCCAAATAATTGTCCATTCATCCTCTGTAAAAATCAATTTCTTATGTGCATGGACAATTGACATTCTCCCAAATTCTCCACAAATTGGAAATTTTATTTCACCAATCTCCCTCAAACTGCCAGGGCTTTCCTGTAACTTCAAATTTTACCAATTACATGTCTGAATTTTCTTAGACATGGATTAGAAAAAATTAAGAATATCTAATCCCTGGACTAAATTTACCAAATTCTCTGTGAATTTAAAAACATAAATTGGGGCTTGTTTCCAATTTCACCCAGTTGCTTCTCATTTCACCATAACAATATTATAAATCAAAATTTGACCATCCGCAAACCCAAAGTTGTTCATTCTACCAATAATATTTGAAAATTTACATTCTCAAGTTAAATTTCCCCAACCTAATTGTGAATTTCCTCTCAATTTCACAACTGTAATTTCTACAAATGAATTGCAAACATCCTTTGCAACTATATTTTGGAATTTGTTTCTCTGCGCTCTATTAATTGGGTCCATGCAGGCTTAGTGTTGAAAAATGGGCTTTGATACCACATTGTAGAATCCCACATTGTTGGGAAATGCCTCACCCAAATTATGAATTATGATACCATTAAATTTACTGATATGTTCTTCATATGAATAGAGTTATGTGGAATAACAAAAATAATTTATAAACACAATTATCATAGAGATTCCATAATCGAAGACCAATTATTATATACACAGGAAATAAAATAAGCACATGAAAGACACTTATCACATGAAATATAAACCAATTGCATGCACACCTTCCATGTTCCTCCCATCCATAGACCACACTGCTCATAATCTCAATAGTGGGTCACCCCTGAGTTAGGACTAAAATATACCAGGGAAAAGGGAGTCTGAATCCAGTCTAACGTTTCATAATTTGAGGAATATCTTAGTCCAAGGTGCCCAACTACTTCAACTAGCCTACAGTCTCTCATTCCAAAATTTCATGACCCACCCTAGGAAACGTGTTGCTTCTCTAATCAACAGTCCCTTAAATGCCCCACTTCCCTTTTGGGGCTTCAACAACAGGGTAGATAAGAAGTATCAGAGCCCTGTAGCTATTTCCCAATGCACCAAGGAACAAGTCCAGGTAGTTTCTCTCTTAGAGAAAAATACTCATGGGCATGCATACCTGCCTCTTCAACCTACAGGCATGACAACCTGCCTCTTCAATATACAGGCATGAAAAACTACCTCTTCAACATGTGGGCATGACAACTTGCCTCTTCAATATACAGTCCTAACAATCCACCTCTTCAACCCACAACAATACCTAGTAATGGTTTCGATCATAGCATCCCTCTTTGTATGGTGAGAGTGATGAATGAACAATATCGCCCAAACATGGGAAATTACACTATATCCCCAAAATATATATGCATGTGTCCTTTAATACACATGTCACCCAAGGGACTCCCTTTTGCCTACCTTAGAAACTTAGGATATATTTGTATCTATAACTTTAGCTTTAAGTAATATTAAAATAGTATTCCATTGGGGTTAAGCCCCCTTAGCTTAGCCCCTTTCCTAGACTCTTAGCCCCCTTTCTCTTTCTAGTGGAATTTATCCCCCCATAACCATTTGTGGATCAATTTTCAACAACGATGTACTTTATTAATGATATGAGTGTTTACATATTACAATAATAGGGTCATTGGAATTTATCATCCAAGCTCTTTGGCCCAATAATCACATAAGCCTTACAGCCTATGATAACCCAGCTCAACCACCTATAAAACATATTTACATTTACAACTAGGGATTGACCTGGGGTATTACAGGTGGCCATTGATATCCACCTATATCAATCCTCTCCGCTTAGGAAGAAATGTTCTCCATTTTTTTGAGTGCCCCCATAAGATGGGGAAAATTCTATTGAACTTGGCCCTAGGTGAGCCACTTTCTTTGGTGTATGAGCTTCTATGCTTTGACATCCCTATACATATGGATTCTTTGTTGGAAATTTCTCTTAACCTGTGTGTCCATGAAATTATCAATGGTTGCTTGGTCCATAAATTTAGGTTTTAGATTTGTCGGTCTCAAATGATCTATTATATTTTATTTGTCCAATAATGGTGGAAAGTATGGTTGAAGCAGGTCCTGATTGAACACAGATAGGTGCAAGCCAAGAAAGGGGGGAATACTTAACTCAAATTCATTTTTACCCTTAGTGATGGTGTAAGTACCATAGATGATTGGAAGAAGCTTTTGATGGGGTCTTGTAAGGTGCTTCTTCTTCAAATGCAACCAAACCTTGTCTCATACCTGAAACGTGTGTGGCACCTAATGATGATCATGGTGCTACTTCTACTTAGCATTGGATTTCTGCAAAATATCATGGAATTTTTGGCATATGTGTTGAATTTGTTCAATCAACATGGTGGATTTGTCATCCTCATACTGAACATGAGAATATTCTTCTTGTGTGGTCGCAAGGGGTACTGCTACATCAATGGGAACCAATGGTTGAAATACCAACCCCACATGAAAGATCCTGTGGTTGATCGAGCTATGGGGAGATTTGTTGTGGTTGTTCTAAAAATAAGGGAGACTCTAATCCCATGTGTGTGGATTCTTGTAGTTGCACATGCATAGGATATGCATGATAAATCAATAGATGAACTCTATCTGGCCATCATTTTGGGGGTGGAAGGAAGTGGATTTGGTGAGCTTGGAGTTCAACAATGACTAGAGGCTCGAACAAAATGTGCTTAGGAACCTATTTTCTTGATAGGAGATGATGTTATGTGATATACCAAAATGTATCCACACTCGTTCGAATAATATCTTGAAAATGGCTTCTATTGTGATACTCTTTTTGCACACTTTCAAAATGTCCATCTTAGAAAATCGATCAACCACCACTAAAACAAAGTCATTTCCTTGTTTGGTTGAAGGAAGGCTAGACATGTAGTCCATTGAGATGGATTCCCATGACCTTTTGGGAGTATGAAGAGGGGTTTACAGGTCGTTTTTGTTAATGGTTGGTTTATAAATATCATAGGAAGTGCAAGACCAAATGTATTTTTTGACTTCTTGTCAATGTTTTGGCCAATAGAAATACTTTTGTAGTACTAACACTGTCTTTTCCACACCAAAATGTCTTGCAATCCTACTATAGGGAGATTCCAAAATACAATTCTTCCGTTCTCTTGAAGGAACATAGAGATGGGACAAATGACATAACATTCCATCCTAAAGATGAAAGTCAGTGATCGGATTTCTTGCACCCAACATATAGTAAGTAGTAGAAAAATCAGGGTTGCTCTCATAGAGTTGGGGCCACCCAAAGGACTTATTTCCATAGGAGTGGAGAATTGTGGTGATCCTTGTATTACATTTGACTTTGATATGAAACTACTGCAAGTATGTGGACCACTTTTGATGGAGTTTGTTCTACAATTTTCCTTGTGTCTGCATGAACTTCAAAGGATTGTGATCAGTGTGGATGATTTTCTCCTTCTCATTGATGTAATTATCCCATTGGCAGTAGACTTGTACAATTGAATACATTTATTTGTCATAATTTGGGTACTTATGGAAAACATTTGATAGTGTCTCACTATAATAGGTCACTGGATGACCATTCTAAGTGAGAAATATTCCATCAGCATAATTTGAGGCATTTGTCTCAATCTAAAAGGGTTGTTGCAGATCGAGTAATGAGAGAATTGGGGATAAGAAAAAGTGATGTTTCAAATCATTAAATGATTTATGTTGCTACTGTCCCCACATGAAATTTTATTTGGAACCACCCTTGGTCACTTGGATAAGGGCCCATGTGATATGGAAGAATCCCAACATGAACTTGTTATAGAAATTGGCAAGTCACAAGAAACTCCAAAGCTCACTTAATGTGGTCGGGGTTGGCCAGTCATGAATGACCTGGATCTTGGCTAGATCCATTGCACATCATGCTCATCAACAATGTATATTAGGTATTTGACCCTATTCATCCTTAAGAATCATTTTTCTAAATTATCATAGATCTTGTTTTGTTGCAGAGTGTGAAGGACCTATTGAATATGATGTAAGTGTTTCTCCCAACTCTTGTTGAATATCACGATATCATCCAGATATACCACCACAAAATAATTGGTGAAAGGCTGCAATATATCATCCATCAACCTCATAAAAGTGGTTGGGGAATTTGTCAAACCAAAAGGCATTACCAACCATTCAAAAAGACCTTCTTTGGACTTGAAAGTAGTCTTCCATACATCGATATGTCATATTGGGATCTGGTGGTATCCAGACTTTAGGTCAATCTTACTAAAGTACCTGGCTCCCTTGAGTTGGTCAAGAAGGTCATTGATTTGGGGAATTGGGTGTTGGTTCTTGATTATGATTTTTTTAGGGCCCTGTAATCAATGCATAGCCATCAGGTCCTATATTTCTTATGCATGAGTACAATTAGGCTTCTGTAGGGTGACGATCTTGGTCAGATGTGCCTCTTTTCAAGTAGCTCTTGGATATGGAAGTTGATTTCATCATTTTCCATAAGAAAGCAGTGATAGACTGGCCCATTGGGTAGAGGTTCTCTAGGGGTCATATCGATTGAATTCTTGACTTGAAAGTGCAGAGGTACCCCATTGGGTGAGGAGAATATATATTTTTATTCCTCGACAACCTTGTCCACCTGATTTTGTTGCATGGAGAGGCCCTATGCAAAGGCCATGGATGTGGCATCTACCTTCTATTCACTTTTAGAGTGAATCATAAATAAGATAAATTTTCTAGTCTAGGAGATGAAATTCATGCATTGCATAGCATATATCAAATAAATGGCTCTACGTGGAGCTACCTCTGGTATCCTATACAATTGTCTTCCTAAAGTAATAATAAACTACTAGTTATAAATTCATATACAACATGGTGTTTCCACAAATAAGGTTGGCCTAAAAAAACATCACAAAATTCAAGGTGGGAAATATCATGCAATACCTCATCCTTGAAGGGTTTGATTCCATAGGGAAGGATGCATGGTTGGATGATGCATAGATATCACCCTTGGAAGATCCACAGAATGGTGTAAGGTCGTAGATGTGGTTTTATCCATGGGTCCAATAGTTTGGCGATCTATACTGAGATGAGGATATTTTCACTTCTTCTATAAATAATGAAGTGTAGTGGGGCACCGTCAACCCACATCTGCAAGTGGAAAAGGTGCTCACCTTCCTTTCATTCTTTGGGTTCACTTGGTTAGAACCTGGTCATAGAGAAAGTGGCACTGGGTTTTGCATCAATGATCCACTTCCCCTTATCTAGTTTTGATTTTGAGTCAGAACCTGCATATGACTCCGAGGATTTTAGATTAGACACTAATGAATTCTCTGAGTGAAATTCATTTTTGTTATGTTAGGGGATTTTATGGAATTCATACCACTTTTCAATTTCTTTCTTTGTCTTCCCATTACCCTTATTTTTTTTTTCTTAGACTAGTTTTCCTATAGTGGTCCATCCTTGCTCTATCCTTTGTTATGTGGGTTGGCATTTCTTTTTCCTTCTTCTACTATGAGGAATTCGTAGATAAAAAATATCACTTATTCTATTAAATTTATGCTCAATTTTGATGACATATTGATAAGTCGTGGCCAGTGATGGGATGTTCAGAAGCTCCATTCATGTCTAGATGTATCGATGCATATTGTTGTGGTACTTGAGCACCAAGTGTCATTCAAAGTATTAGATACCTAGCTTGGTGTGGAATGTATGGAAGACATTTGTGAACTATTCCATTGTTTGGTCCCTTTCCTTCCACAACATGGTCCATTTTGTATACTAATCATCATAGCTTGCAACAGGGTAATAATGTTCCTTAATAGAATATATGAAAGAACCCGAAGTGGGCATGATTGCAAACAATGTTGATTACTTCATGGCCTTTTTCTCACAGTAAGTTTCCCAAAAATCGTTGACATGGGGGAAAACCTTAAGGAGCGCAAAGGTGATATTTTCTCTATCAAACAAATTATAGACAAAAAATACCCCTTGAGGAGATTCAACCATTTATCTAGACCATTTTTATCTATCTGACCTTAAAATAGAATAATATAAAAACTAACTTGTACCTTGAATGGGGAGACAACTCCAAAGTGGTTGGTTGATGAAGATGCATCTGTTGTTGGTAGTCATCGAAAGATCTGGGAAAAATTATTCATCATCTCATTTCTTTGTCGTGCGAGGGGTTCCTCGAGAAGAAGTTTAATAATATATTCTACTCCATCGCCTCTCTTCTCTTATTCCATGGGAGGTTTTTTAGGTTATTGAGGATGGTCTTGCAAAGGCTCAAACAATTTCAATCCCAACTGCTTATACCTTGACTTCATCGAGGACATGCATAAAGAAAATTATAAAGAGCATATTTATTTGATACCATTGATTTAGATTTTTAAATGGAATGAAATGAAATACAAAGTTATAAAAAAATGAAAGAGATAAAGTGAAAATTGAATTATATTGACAAATTAACTTTGTTGAACTATAAAAGAAAATGTATAATTAAATAAACTCGATCGAATGGTGGTGGTTGATCTATGATAAGAGATGTGACATCTACACAAATTATTCAGAGACATTACAGTGAGGTCAAAAGGCCTCTTTTTTCATAAAAAATAATGAGTAAACCCTAAACATCCAAAAACCTAACCCTAGGAGATGAAACACCAAAAGTAATGTGGGCCTCGGTGGGGCTAGTTGGTATGACAACTCCTCGGGGTCGTAACTTTTGCATATGATGTTTGTTTAGAATGCTCGATATCATGTTGGAAAGGCCTATATGATAAGTATATTTTATCTTCATCCCGCGTGATGCCTTTGGCTATTGTTTGGGAACTTCTATGCCCATAAAATGTTGTTTCAAAATGGCCACAAAAGTTTAGGATCCAAAAAGTGTAGAATAACTGCCAAAATGGAAAATTGTTCTTTGATCCAATGGAATAGGTGGTTTTCCACTGATATCCACCTAGATCAACATAAGAGAGAAATATGATATTTTTAATGTTCCCAAGAAGGTGAGGAATAAGTCCTCATGTCCTAATAATTATCTACCCTCAGAGCTAGGGAATATTAAACCTTTCCAACACGTTAAATATGATCCCTCTACATTCAAAATGCATGATGATTGTATGCAACAAGAAACATCCATTAAGAAAGTAGCATCCTTAAATTTTGTTGTTCACCATGCATGTTCTAAGTTGAAGAAAAAAAATAGGAAAATCAAAAGATTAAAGGAATAAATTCAAGAGTATGTTGTTTTGGATAGACATGTGAAGACAAAAAGTGCACTACTAAAGGAACACAATCATAAACTCCAACACAAGAATGAAAAATTGATCTCCCATAAAAATAAATTATACAAGTTGGCAAATAAATGGTGTAAGGAATTCAAGAAGCATGTTGTTTATAATAGGACATTGAATAAAACACTCGGATAGAGAAGAAGCAAAGTGGGAGGAAACCTTAGCATTTTGACTGATGATGCTCCACTTTTCTAGATGGAAGTCTTTTCAGTTTTGATTCATTTTTTGAGGAGATATGAGGAGATCCATTTGCATGAGGATATGAAAACACACAAGTATGGGGTAGATTTTTCCTTGCCATTTTGTCATCCTTTGCATCATCAGTTAGCTTCTTTTTTGGCCAATTTTATCTATTCCTACACGTGATTCCTATGCCTATTATCATATTCCTGGGTTATATGAACAATTCTCTAAAACAAATTTTCTCAAAAAATGTGTTGCAATTGGTTTGAGGATATGTGAGACTTGGAGATATGATCTTGATTGTAATGTATAAATATTGGTTATCAAAACCTTCATGGGGATATATGTGCCATGATATTAAACTACTTTGATTCCATATTGATATTATTAATTAACACAAAGGAGTTATGGTTATTGTTTAGTTTCATGAGTTATATGCTTTAAGTTTATAAGTGCATTTTTATAAGATTTCTTCCAGCAACGTTCACCAAGCTAGGAAGGCCCCCTGAGGAAGAGGAATTTTCTCATTTACTTTATGTTGGTATTATTTTCATTATTCAGTTGTGTGATTTATATTTGTTGTTCTTTCATTTCCTGCAATAATTTATTTCTATTTGCAAGATAGGAAGATTAACACATAGTAGTTCTTAATTGAATAGACAAAGTGCTTGCAACAATCACAGAAACCCTCATTGATTAGATGATTTAAATCTTGTGATTGTTTGAAGGCTAATGATTCAGTGAGTTAATGATTTCAAATGTTTAGAATCATTCTTATGGTTTTATTAAAGTTATTTTCCTAGTATTTGTATTTACTATGTTTTTTTCTATAGCTGGACAAAAAATCTATTTCTTTAACTAAAAATTATATAACTTTCCTTTTTCATAAGTAATCCTGTATGGATAGATTATAAGCTAAGGACTACATATATTTTTCATTCACTTTCTGAGTTTATGAACCCTGGGTTGATAATTTAATGTAGAGAGTTCACCTAATTCAACTAACTGACATATGTTTTGATGGAGCACAATAAATATATATTCAAAGAACATAGCTACATAAATTCATATCTTGGATATGGAAATGAAAGCAAGCCACAATGAATATATGAAAAACTGCATAAATAACTGCATAAATAAGCAAAAGTTAAGAATTATGTGGAACTTCTTATATATTTTGGCTGAAATATGATTGTTGTAGTAATTATTTTATAAGGTTTTTGAAAGATAGAGAGATGTCTCGTTGCATTTGTATGTTTATGTTATGGCATAGGTGGATGGTCGATTTACCTAGTAACAACAAATCGCGAACATTGTAAAGTTGCAAATCCTGGGAACAAATCCATTGTGATGACATTAGAACCCAGTTATTGTTGTAAGTTACTAATTAAATAGAGGTTTCTAGTGAATTCCTGGTAGTAAGAATCTATAAGTTTTCACTCTTCATGCATGTCAAATACTTGGAAATAAGGATCACCAAATGTACTATTTCACAGAGAAGGGGATCCTTGAACCCAATAGGGTGAGTGAAGTAATGAAGAGGAAACTTAAATGAATCTACTATGATAAATTCATGTCATGTGATTGTTGGGTTCAAGGAGGGTGTTTCAAAAAGAAAAATGATTTGAACTCTTTCCCATGGTAGTCTTGTGAAGAATAAAAATACCCATAAAAATAAATATTAAATTAAAATTGCATACTTACTTTTATATTATAAATAAACAACTTACCTTTTGGGGTTGAAAATTTCAAGAATGAAGACATGGTTCTATTATTGGAAAGAATAATGTTGAGGATGGTGTTATTCCAAAAATCGGGAGGAATGTAATACCCCCTACGATCATGAACATAAAGAGTATGCATGTGGTAAGTGGGTAAGTGTATTACATTTCATTATTTTAGAATTTATATAAAAGAAAAAAAAAAGGGGGTGGTCAATAAAAAAATATTTTATTGAGGCTCCAAGTGTCTATCTCCCCAGCCTTCATGTCATTTTATATTAATTTCCTTATATTTCTTCCCCATGTTTTATGAAAGGGGTAGGTGGTATCCATGTAATTCGTATAGTCATGCAATCCTTGGGAAGAGCTTCATTCCACATTTGGAAAAAATAATTTATTCATTCTTTCCATGGGTGGGACATACATGAGGTTATCATTAGAGTATTCTAATAAACTACATGCATATGTTGGGAGAGGCTCTAGTAGGTTTGGATTCTTGTATGCTATACAATGGAATATATTGCTACGATGTTGGTACATTGTGGGACCATTTGCGTATGCATCTATTAGTGATAATATTTCACCATGCTCAAAGGTATGTTGTTGCGATAAGTCTAGCTATTATGATTGTATGGGGAAATACATACTTTTGAGTGTTTTTAATTTCTATAGCTAAGATTTATTATCTTCCAACATTGGAGATTTTCCTATCCAACTTGCATTACAACACAAGAGGAAAGCGGGATATCTTGAGGGACTATTTAGTAGTGAATGAGATCCCATCCCTTATTCTTTGTAAGGTTTAGGGACAAAGAGGGGTTGTAGCATTGAATAATTTTATAATCAACGGGTTTAAGGGTGACTTGCTTAGCTATAATTGTTGTTGTAAACCTAAGATGAGAAGCAAAATCCATGTATTAAATAATTATCTGGGCCTAGTGAGGAAACCTTAGACTTAGCCAATCAATTCCCCATTGTTGCTTCATTGTTTGGCATGGGGATAGCTCCTGCTCAATCTAGCTTCTATGGTTGGGTGATAAAATCCTCCCATGGAACCATTTATCCAAGTGTAGCTATTGAGAGTTAAAATATTGTTTTCTATTGTTTGTGTTATGGATTGTAATTATTGTGGGGATTGTTGTGTTGATAATTATGTGTTCATTATGGAATCTAAAAGTATGGGAGTGGACATTAGGGATCAAGAGTGCATGCTAAGCTTCCTAGTATTGATTCATGTGCAAAATTTGGAGGTTGTCATGGCTACATATTGTAATATGAAGGGTTGAACTATTCCTCTATCCTATATATTAATTTCCAATGACATTTTTTTTAAGTTTATGGATCTGTGGGTATGCCAGAAGGGGTATAATCATGAAGAGGATGGTATTATATGTGTGTGAAAGAAATATATATTAGGGTTTCCATAATTTCTCATGTATGGGATTTTATTATTCAATGTATGATAATAAATATGTTTGATTCACTTAGATGGCTGAATATTCTCATGGGTTGTAGAATAATTTCTTATGGACAATGTATTTCTCCTACAAAATCGTTATTGTCCATAAATTATACGTAAAAATTCTAGTTATAATTGAAATATACAATTGGCCATCGATATCCACCTAGATCATAATAAGAGAGAAATATGATATTTTTAATGTTCCCATGAAGGTGAGGAATAAATCCTCATATCCTAAAAATTATCTTCCCTCAAATCCAGGTAATATTGAATCTATCCAACAAGTTAAATATGATCCCTCTACATTCAAAATGCATGATGATTGTATGGATTAAGACACATCCATTAAGAAAGAAACTTCCTGAAGTTATGTTATTCACTTTGCATGTTCTAAGTTGAAGAAAAATAATCATAAAATTAAAATATTGAAGGAAGAAGTTCGGGAGTATGTTGTTTTGGATGGACATGTGAATATAGAAAGTGCACAGTTGAATGCACACAATCATAAAATCTAATACAAGAATGAAAAAATGATCTCCCAAAACAAGAAAGTATATAAGTTGGAAAATAAATGGTGTAAGGAATCCAATAAGAACATTGTTTATAACGACACATTGAAGAAAAGACTCGAGAGAGAAGAAGCAAAGTATGAGGAAACCATGGCATTTTGACCAATGATGATTGACTTTGCTAGATGGAGGTTTGTTCGGTTTTGATTAAGTTTTTGACAAGATATGAGAAGATCCATTTGCATGAAGACATGCAAACACATAAGTGTGCGGGAGATGTTGGCTTGTCATTTTGTCATTCTTTGCATCATTAGTTAGCCTTTTTTTTTATCAATTTTCCCTATTCTTGCACATGATTATTATGCCTATTATAATATTTACCCATACTTATGAAGACAATGTGCCAAACAAGATTGATGAGGTAAAATATTGTTAATATTTACAATTTCCTTTCTCTCTAATGTTTTGGAAATATTTGGATTAATCTTGTTGATGAAAGATACTTCTATTTCAGTTCGTACCAATCCTAAAGAGTTATGACCACCACAACTCACTTCTTGCTACTCCAATTCAATTATGGTTCCCATCATCATCGATTATCATACTTCCTCTTGGGAATCGTCCACATGGGTTTTTTTAGATATAAGTCTTGAGATGGTGATGTGTTCACTAGTTTGCACCCATGTCCCTCAAGCTTAGCACAATTCTTCGGTCAACATTTTAAGTCAAATCCATGCCAGAATAATAGAGTCAATTTTTTGGCGTCAACTGCAAGCAGATAAAAATGAATCACAAAAATTGGGGACATGGGTTTTATGAAAAATGAGCCTCTTTAGGTCAATCACAAACGATTTTTAAAAAAAGTGAAAGTTCTGGGTGAAATGAACAATTCTCTAAAATGACTTTTCTCAGAAAATGTTGTTGTGACCGGTTTGAGGATCCGTGAGACTTGGATCTATATGATATTTACTGTAATGTATAAATATTGGTTATGAGAACCTTCATGGGGATATAAGTGAAATGATATTGAACTACTATAATTCTATACTGTTATTCTAAATTAATACAAAGGAGTTCTAGTTATTGCTCAATTTCATGAGCTATATGTTTTAAGTTTATAAGTTTAGTTTTATAATCTTTCTTCCAGAAACATCCATTCAGCCAGGAGGGCCCCTTGATGAGGATTACACTGCTTATTTACTTTCTATTGGTATTATCTCATTATTCAGTTGTGTGATTTATATTTGTTTTTATTTCATTTCTTGCAATCATTTACTTCTATTTGCAACACATGAAGACTAACATATAACAATTCTTAATTAAATAAAAGATTGTTTGCAACAATCACAAAAACCCTCATTGATCGTATGATTGAAAGTTTGTGATTTTTTTAAGGATAATGATCCAGTAGGTTAATGATCTCAGATGTTTAGAATCGTTCCTATGGTTTTATTAAAGTTGTTTTCCTACTATTTTCATTTACTCTGTTTTTTTGTAGTTGGAAAAAAACTCTATTTCTACAGCTAAATAGTAAATAACTTCCCTTTTGCACAATTAATCATCTAGGGATATATTATAAGCTAAGGCCTTCATATATTTTTCATTCACTTTGTCAGTTTATGAACCTTGAGTTGAAGATTTAATGTAGCAGAATTCACCTATCTTAACTTACTGACACATGTTTTGATGGACTACGAGAAATATTTATTAGAAGAGCATAACTACATCAATGCATATCTTGGATATCAAAATGAAAGTAAACCACAATGAAGGTATGCACAACTGCATACATAATAGAAGGTTAAGTATTATGTGGAACTTCTTATATATTTTGGTTGAAATATGATTATTGTAGTAACTATTTAAAAGTTTCTTAAAAGATACAAAGATAACTTGTTATATTTGTATGTTTATGTTATGACATAGGTGGATGGTGGATTTACCTAGTAACAACAAATGACGAACATTGTAAAGTGGTAAATCCCAGGAAGAAATCCATTATGATGACATTGGAACCCAATTATTAATGTAAGTTACTAATTGAATATAGGTTTCCAATGAATTCTTGGTAGTAAGATTATCTAATTTGGCACTCTTCATTCACATCAAATACTTGGAAAGATGGATCACCAAATGTACCATTTCACAGAGAAGGGGATCCTTGAGCTCGGTAGGGTGAGCAGAGTAATGAAGAGGAAACTTAAATGAACATACTATGATAAATTCATGTCGCATGATTATTGGGTTCATGGAGGGTGTGTCAAAAAGGACAATGATTTGAGCTCTTGCCCATGGTAGCCTTGCGAAGAATAAAAATACCTATACAAATAAATATTATATTAAAATTGCATACTTACTTTTATATTATAAATAGAAATTTATTTTGTGGAGTTGAAAATTTCTATGAAGGGAATAGCTATAGCATAAAAGTTTCTATAACAATCATATTTTTCTTGAGGGTCATTATAAGAGAAGTTCAAGAATGAATACATTGTTCTATTATTGGAAAGAAGAATGTTGAGGATGTTGTTATTCCAAAAATCAGGAGGAATGTAATACTCCCTATGAGCATAGACATAAAGAGTATGTATGTGGTAAGTGGGTAAGTGGTTTACATTTCATTATTTTGGAATTTATATAAAAGAATAATAATAATAAAAAAATATGATCTTGCAGTTATATTTCACTAGGAGCACCATGGGGGAAATGAAACAAGAAGAAAGGAAATAGGGGGTGGTTAATTTATTATTATTATTATTGAGGCTCCAAGTGTCTAGCTTCCAAGGCTTCATGTCATTTTATATTATTTTCCTTATGTTTTTTCCCAAGTTTTACGAAAGGGGTAGGTGGTCTCCATGTAATTCATATAGTCATGCAATCCTTAGGTGGTTAACCATTTTTTATTATTATTGAGGCTCCAAGTGTCTAGCTACCAAGGCTTCATGTCATTTTATATTATTTTCCTTATGTTTTTCCCAAGTTTTATGAAAGGGGTAGGTGGTCTCCATGTAATTCATATATTCATGCAATCCTT
>JZKD02S1887757.1:65259-78357 GCA_000966675.3 Picea glauca | reverse complement strand
TCCCTCATTCAACTTTAAATCCATAAGGCTTTGGAACTATGCCTTGACTAAGGTACAAAAGTATTAATGTTATTGAATAATATCAATGTTATCCTTGGATTTCAAGTCCTTTGAGACTCTCCCAAATATGCCAATATTAAAAAACGTTTTTGCAGTGCTTTATAGTTCAAGGGTTGCCCCATTCACACCTTTTGATTTTGTACGCATCAAATTTTTGATGTAGAGTTATAGGATTTGAGTTTGAGTTTCTTGTGGATTCCATTATTGCTGTAATAAATGATCATTTTCGTCATATCAGGCAGTGAGATTACAAAGTTTTGAGGTGAGAATCAACACTAACCATGCCTATATGGTTTGTTTAAATTTTATGTCAGGGGAATTTCAAATATTTATTGTATGCAACATGCCTTATTTTGATTCCATGTATATACACAGCTTATTACATCTACCTCTTCCACAAACAATGTTTATGCTATAAAAAATAACTCAAAAAGTGGAAAAACTCAACGATTTCTTAAAACAAAATTATAATCAAGTAGGAATTTGCTAAAAGTTATAATTCCATCTAATTAATTGGCACTTTCATCATAAAACTTTGCCTTAAATATTTTATCCCATTGTTGGAACAGGGGCAAACCCAGGGTTCAATGCTACAATAGAGCACCAACAAAACCATAACTACCGGCCCTTTTGACAACACCTGCGAAGTAGATGAAGTCTCACCCGAGGTAGAGGCATGGGTGGTTGCAGGTATCAGATGTATGCAACCTTAGTTGGGACATAGATATGTGATTATAACACTTAACAGAGCACTCAACAGTTAACGTTCATCAATATTCAGTCTCAGTTACAACACAGTTAAAACCTAATTACAGAGTATCACAGTATTCATTCAGATCTAAGGTATTTAAGCACTAAGCATATGTACATAAATCAGATCTAACATCCATCCATAAGCACTAAGCATCAACATATCATTCACCTATATTAAATCACTTAGCAAGTAAACACATAATCACATCAATACATCGCATAAAGCATAGCAACACAGCATGTATGTGGTTCACCCCCACCCTGGGGCTACGTCCACCAATTCTTTGTCTTCTTTATTATTTTTGGTCAAGCTTCTTACAGGCACATAGCATCCAAGTTCTACTCCACAGAAGACAGGAGATCTATTTGCACTCCACCAGATCCTCCTTCTTCTAGCTAGGGTATAGCACAAAGCCTTCACACAGTCTCTTACAATGACTTGCACTTAGCTCTACAAGTCTCACATAGTCTGCACCAAAGCAATCTCCACTTAGCACTGTCAATCACATAGATTGGACTACAACCATCACTTACATATAGTCGAAGGGAACTTAGCCATTCATACTCACTACATTTCCTTAAAATCTATTTATACATACAAAATAGGCCTAAGCATGGGTAAACCCATGGGCCGACATTCCCATACCCGTTACATAATCCCGAATCCCAAAAAGGGCCCTAAAAGGGTCGAGATCCCGTGATCTCCACTAAATCTTGCCCTCCGCCTTAGACAACTTGTCAAAGTCCCAAAATCAGGTCAAACATGACCAAGAATCCTCAAAACTTGTTCAAGGGCCAACAGGCCCCCAACACTCATCTGTGACTCGTCTCGAGTCACTCTGATCTGACTAGTTCTGCTTCAAAAGCCTCGAGATAGGCTCGAGCTTCTTCGACTTTTTGTGGTGCCACGACCTCTTGTTCAATGAACTCTTGTATGACTGCTTCATTGACAGGTCCCTCTAGGTGTTGTTCATCTGTAGTGACGGATTGCTCTGGTTCCTCTCCTCAGCCTTCGATCTCTGTAAACAGTTGGTAAGCCTTATCTTGTACAGGTTGGAGCCTTTGAGTCACTTCGATGAATTTTCTCTGGATAGTGTGGACCTGCTGATTGACAGTGCGCTACTCCTGGGATCACTTCATTCTTTCCACAACTGACAGGGGCTTCAACTATGCCTGTATCATTTCTTCTTGATACTTTTCCTCTTGGAGCTGCGACTCCAGTGCCGTAAGTTATGGATTATCAGTGAGTTGATCATAGGTATGGGCACTGCAATCAGTGATTTTCTTACATTCCATGGCAAGGGCCTTTATTCTCTCAATTTCTCTTTGATCAGTTTTTTCTCTTTGGTCCCTCACATCCTGCGGGGTGTTGGGCACTATGTGGAGCTCTAAGTCTATTATTCGTTGTTGTAGTTGTTGGATAGCTTCTGCAAGTTTCTCTACTTGATGTGTGACTCAGTCTTCTTCTTGTGGCTCTAATCCTGTCACAGAGTGGAGGGATCTGTTGACTACTTATTTCACTTTGAGTTTCTCTACGAGCAACTGTTCTTTTTCTTGTTGCATCTATAATTTCTCTTCTTCAAACTTTGCCTGGAGAGAAACCTTCTCCTTCTCTGCAACTCTGCGTTGTTCTAAGATTACACCTTGCACTTGCTTCAAGGCCTAGGTGGCTTGTTTAGTTTCTTCTTGAGCGCGACAAAGGTGAGCTTCGACTGCATTTGCTAGTCGATGGAGTTGGGTTGGCTCATCTCCCAACTCTGGTTCTCCTGATGGTAGGGGCATAGTGGAGACTATATGACTGGACTGAAGGGCATGTTGTACCCCTCGGAGTTCGACCTCAATTATGTCGTACATTTCCTCCTGCTTAGCTTATTATTTCTCCATGATTTCCAGTGAAGCGTTGTTGAGAGCTGCTATGATGAAGTCAAAATCATCGGCAGTAAGAACAGTCTTCATCTTGGTCACGGTGGCTTTCGATTTCTTCTCGAAAGAAGCTTTTGAGGGGGAAACCTTCCTCTTCTTTAAAGGATCAACCTCGTCTATGGGTGGTGTTACTTCACCTGGCTTCTGTTCATATCCTTTTCCATTTAGCTCTTCTACTTCGTCATCACTCCCTCGGTCAGGTGATACTGAAGCACTATTTCCTGAGGCATTGCTTAAATATTGGACCTCTTCGGTCTTCTTCGTTCTGTTGGGCCCAAGTGTATCATGTTCTTTATGCATGGTCTCTAGGCTGTCAGGGTCAGACATCTCTACAGGGTCCACAAGAATAAGGAGGTCTGTAGACCAGTCCTTAGTGATCTCCTTCAAGTCTTCTTCCGTGAGGTTGTAGTACGACTGAAGTTGATCCGTATGTTCATCGGCTCACGTTGTTATGTAGATGAAGTGCCAATCTGCATAGAAAATCATCAGGGGTCGGAACCTCCGTAGTGTGTTCAAGGTCATGCATGGTTCAACTTTGATGGCTCTCTTCAGCTGAAGGTAATATGTGTGAAAAACAACATTCGACTACCACTGTTTGTTCATATCACTTGAATACTAGAGTGTGGTGACCTTTGCAACAAGCGGCTCAAACGGTTCAATATCTGGAAAGGTTGCACCTTCTAGAATCTCCCAGGAAACAAAGGCGATGAGGATCAGGAGCCAACTAAAGTGAAACTCGTAGCCCTGATCCTGTTCTTCGTGACAATCTAGTTCTGACTGATTAACTAGGTACTTCGCCCAGTTCATCTGCAGGCCTTCCACGTACTTCCCTGTGAATTCAATGACAAAGCCTATGACATGCGTAGGTATGTTCTTCCTTACTAAATTTCTGGCCATTAGTTGGAAGGCTAGGTGCACTGCTCCATTCTGGATGGAGGCTACCTTGTAGCCTCGCGTTCCCTTTTCAACATCGCCGTATGTATCCTTGATCTTATGTGCTAGTACGTGATCTATGGCTTTTCCTGGATAGAACTCCTGTGGGTCGGGTCCTGGCATACTTAATCCCGTGATCCTATGGATCAACGTCGGATTGACTATAATATGACGGTCTAGCCATAAGTAACCACCATGGTAACATGAAAGTGATAGCTTGACACAGGCATTCACTTTCTGGTGCCTTCCGAAGTGTGGGATTTTCATTACATTTAGCAGCGTGGACTGCGTGAGGTTCATCGTCCATGGTTGGGGGATTATCTTTTAGTTCTTTCCCTTCGTCTTGGTCAAGTATTTGTACGGGGCAAGCATGTTATAGTTCTTGCGATCTCCGAGGTTGAAGTCATTGAAATTCAACACTATGATCTTGTCCTGTTGTGCGCGAACTGTGTGTATCCCCTTCGAGAGGTACGTAGTAATCATGGAGTACTCGAAATCTCTTGGCATGCTATCTCGACTCACCAAACCGGCTAGAGGCAGGATGTAATCGGGCAATATGGACGGGATCAACTTCCCATTTTCTAGGTCATCTCTATGTTTGGTTCTCTTTTTCGTTGATGGTCGAGATGATCCGGCTCCGCGAGCAGTCGAAGAAGAGGCTTGCACCCCTCTTATTGATGATTCTTGAATACTTGTAGACATTGTTCTTTCAGACATTACTCTTTCAGTCATTAGGTCAATGAGAAATTTTTCGACAATTTTCTCTGCAGCGCTAAGCTCGTCCGACCTGCACGCTCGTGGTTGAATATATCAGGTTCAAAGAGTAACTGCTCAATGCAACAGGATGAATGGTAATAGCGTGATGATCACTGTGCGATATCAACTAGTCTACGAAATCAGATTAAAGGTTAGCAAAAGTGTTCTCTTTCCTGGCGCGACGAAATAAATAGATAACTTGGCAACGGATCTCTTGCAACGAGTGAGAAGCCTTCATTAACTCAGTTATGTCCATTATGGCGCAGTCCCAACGGTCTGGTGGCGAATTTTCAGATCATAAATGCCTTTCTACCTATTCGATTCATCGGTCTAACGGTTATACTACCCCCAATAGTTATAATTCATCACCATGGCGAAGTGCCATGTGATGCAGTTCTAATATCCCGACGAAGTTCCAATTTTGCAAATTTTCCTTATGTGAAGTTCCCTCTGGAACCTTCTATAACTTTTCGATTTTAGCTCTCTTCTTACTTAGTTTTCTAGCCTTCTTTCTAGTGATCTTCGTCTCATAATTCATTTTTCCATTCTGATTCATATCTTCTTTTGGCAGAGTAACTACGTGTTGTTGAGATTCTTTCCTAGAAATCAGGGGTAATACTTCATTTTTATTTTGAATAGGTACTTCAGTCTTCTGCAGGTCTTCTAGTGTTCTTCCTACTTCGACATCCAAGTCTCTGGTCCTACGTAGCTTCTATTTGTTATCTTGTTCTTCAATCACGTGTGCAATCCTCCTAGTCATGAAATATTTCAACTCTTGCTTCCTTTGCTCTAATATTTCTTCTTCTTTCCTTCTGGCCTGATCTCCTTCAATCCAAGGTTTTCCTAGTAACATAGCAAATGGAGAATTGTTCTCAATAAATTTAACAACTTCAAATTCTTCCTCTATCGAAGTTCCATTGGAACTCATAGATATATGGGTAAGTCTTCCACATAGGGTTATCAACTTTCCTCTTAATAATCCTATTCCTCCNGGTTCAACTTTGATGGCTCTCTTCAGCTGAAGGTAATATGTGTGAAAAACAACATTCGACTACCACTGTTTGTTCATATCACTTGAATACTAGAGTGTGGTGACCTTTGCAACAAGCGGCTCAAACGGTTCAATATCTGGAAAGGTTGCACCTTCTAGAATCTCCCAGGAAACAAAGGCGATGAGGATCAGGAGCCAACTAAAGTGAAACTCGTAGCCCTGATCCTGTTCTTCGTGACAATCTAGTTCTGACTGATTAACTAGGTACTTCGCCCAGTTCATCTGCAGGCCTTCCACGTACTTCCCTGTGAATTCAATGACAAAGCCTATGACATGCGTAGGTATGTTCTTCCTTACTAAATTTCTGGCCATTAGTTGGAAGGCTAGGTGCACTGCTCCATTCTGGATGGAGGCTACCTTGTAGCCTCGCGTTCCCTTTTCAACATCGCCGTATGTATCCTTGATCTTATGTGCTAGTACGTGATCTATGGCTTTTCCTGGATAGAACTCCTGTGGGTCGGGTCCTGGCATACTTAATCCCGTGATCCTATGGATCAACGTCGGATTGACTATAATATGACGGTCTAGCCATAAGTAACCACCATGGTAACATGAAAGTGATAGCTTGACACAGGCATTCACTTTCTGGTGCCTTCCGAAGTGTGGGATTTTCATTACATTTAGCAGCGTGGACTGCGTGAGGTTCATCGTCCATGGTTGGGGGATTATCTTTTAGTTCTTTCCCTTCGTCTTGGTCAAGTATTTGTACGGGGCAAGCATGTTATAGTTCTTGCGATCTCCGAGGTTGAAGTCATTGAAATTCAACACTATGATCTTGTCCTGTTGTGCGCGAACTGTGTGTATCCCCTTCGAGAGGTACGTAGTAATCATGGAGTACTCGAAATCTCTTGGCATGCTATCTCGACTCACCAAACCGGCTAGAGGCAGGATGTAATCGGGCAATATGGACGGGATCAACTTCCCATTTTCTAGGTCATCTCTATGTTTGGTTCTCTTTTTCGTTGATGGTCGAGATGATCCGGCTCCGCGAGCAGTCGACGAAGAGGCTTGCACCCCTCTCATTGATGATTCTTGAATACTTGTAGACATTGTTCTTTCAGACATTACTCTTTCAGTCATTAGGTCAATGAGAACTTTTTCGACAATTTTCTCTGCAGCGCTAAGCTCGTCCGACCTGCACGCTCGTGGTTGAATATATCAGGTTCGAAGAGTAACTGCTCAATGCAATAGGATGAATGGTAATAGCGTGATGATCACTGTGCGATATCAACTAGTCTACGAAATCAGATTCATGGTTAGCAAAAGTGTTCTCTTTCCTGGCGCGACGAGATAAATAGATAACTTGGCAATGGATCTCTTGCAACGAGTGAGAAGCCTTCATTAACTCAGTTATGTCCATTATGGCGCAGTCCCAACGGTCTGGTGGCGAACTTTCAGATCATAAATGCCTTTCTACCTATTCGAGTCATCGGTCTAACGGTTATACTACCCCCAATAGTTATAATTCATCACCATGGCGAAGTGCCATGTGATGCAGTTCTAATATCCCGACGAAGTTCCAATTTTGCAAATTTTCCTTATGTGAAGTTCCCTCTGGAACCTTCTATAACTTTTCGATTTTAGCTCTCTTCTTACTTAGTTTTCTAGCCTTCTTTCTAGTGATCTTCGTCTCATAATTCATTTTTCCATTCTGATTCATATCTTCTTTTGGCAGAGTAACTACGTGTTGTTGAGATTCTTTCCTAGAAATCAGGGGTAATACTTCATTTTTATTTTGAATAGGTACTTCAGTCTTCTGCAGGTCTTCTAGTGTTCTTCCTACTTCGACATCCAAGTCTCTGGTCCTACGTAGCTTCTATTTGTTATCTTGTTCTTCAATCACGTGTGCAATCCTCCTAGTCATGAAATATTTCAACTCTTGCTTCCTTTGCTCTAATATTTCTTCTTCTTTCCTTCTGGCCTGATCTCCTTCAATCCAAGGTTTTCCTAGTAACATAGCAAATGGAGAATTGTTCTCAATAAATTTAACAACTTCAAATTCTTCCTCTATCGAAGTTCCATTGGAACTCATAGATATATGGGTAAGTCTTCCACATAGGGTTATCAACTTTCCTCTTAATAATCCTATTCCTCCNTCTTCAAACTTTGCCTGGAGAGAAACCTTCTCCTTCTCTGCAACTCTGCGTTGTTCT
The DNA here is from genome assembly GCA_000966675.3 of Picea glauca. NCBI lineage: Eukaryota > Viridiplantae > Streptophyta > Pinopsida > Pinales > Pinaceae > Picea > Picea glauca. Next base: position 70,728 of record JZKD02S1887757.1, on the reverse strand, counting down.
AAGATTACACCTTGCACTTGCTTCAAGGCCTAGGTGGCTTGTTTAGTTTCTTCTTGAGTGCGACAAAGGTGAGCTTCGACTGCATTTGCTAGTCGATGGAGTTGGGTTGGCTCATGTCCCAACTCTGGTTCTCCTGATGGTAGGGGCATAGTGGAGACTATATGACAGGACTGAAGGGCCTGTTGTACCCCTCAAAGTTCGACCACAATTATATCGTACATTTCCTCCTGCTTAGCTTATTATTTCTCCATGATTTCTAGTGAAGTGTCGTTGAGAGCTGCTATGATGAAGTCAAAATCATCGGCAGTAAGCACAGTCTTCATCTTGGTCACGATGGATTTCAATTTCTTCTCGGAAGAAGGTTTCGGGGGGGAAACCTTCCTCTTCTTCAAAGGATCAACCTCGTCTATGGGTGGTGTTACTTCACCTGGCTTTTGTTCAGATCCTTTTCCATTTAGTTCTTCTACTTCATCATCACTCCCTCGGTCAGGTGATACTAAAGCACTATTTCCTGAGGCACTGCTTAAATCTTGGACCTCTTCAGTCTTCTTCGTTCTGCTGGGCCCGAGTGTATCATGTTCTTTATGCATGGTCTCTAGGCTATCAGGGTCAGACATCTCTGCAGGGTCCACAAGAATAAGGAGGTCTGCAGACCAGTACTTAGTGATCTCCTCCAAGTCTTCTTCCATGAGCTTGTAGTACAACTGAAGCTGATCCTTATGTTCATCGGCTCACGCTGTTATGTAGATGAAGTGCCAATCTGCGCAGAACTTCATCAGGGGTCGAAACCTCTGTAGGGTGTTTGGGGTCATGCGCGGTTCAACTTTGATGGCTCTCTTCAGCTGAAGGTAATATGTGTGAAAAACAATGTTCGACTACCACTTTTTTTTCATATCACTCGAATACTAGAGTGTGGTGAACTTCGCAACAAGCGGCTCGGACAGTTCAATATCTGGAAAGGTTGCATCTTCCAGAATCTCCTAGGAAACAAAGGCGATGAGGATCAGGAGCCAACTAAATTGAAACTCGTAGCCCTAATCCTGTGCTTCGTGACAATCTAGTTCTGACTGATTAACTAGGTACTTCACCCAGTTCATCTGCAGGCCTTCCACGTACTTCCCTGTGAGGTCAATGACAAAGCATATGCCATGTGTAGGTCTTTTCTTCCTTACTAAATTTCCAGCTATTAGTTGGAAGGCTAGGCGCACTGCTCCATTCTGGATGGAGGCTACCTTGTAGCCTTGCGTTCCCTTTTCAACATCGTTGTATGTATCCTTGATCTTATGTGCTAGTACGTGATCGATGGATTTTCCTGGATAGAACTCCTGCGGGTCAGGTCCTTGCATACTTAATCCCATGATCCTATGGATCAACATCGGATCGACTATAATACGACGGTCTAGCCATAAGTAACCACCATGGTAACATGAAAGTAATAGCTTGACACAAGCATTCACTTCCTGGTGCCTTCCGAAGTGTGGGATTTTCATTACATTTAGCAACGTGGACTGCATGAGGTTCATCATCCACGGTTGGGGGATTATCTTTTAGTTTTTTCCCTTCGTCTTGGTCAAGTATTTGTACGGGGCGAGGATGTTATAGTTCTTGCGATCTCTGAGGTTGAAGTCATTGAAATTCAACACTGCGATCTTGTTCTGTTGTGCGTGAACTGTGTGTATCCCCTTTGGGAGGTACGTAGTAATCATGGAGTACTTGAAATCTCTTGGCATGCTATCTCGACTCACCAAACTGGCCAGAGGCAAGATGTAATCGAGCAATATGGACGGGATCAACTTCGCATTTTCTAGGTCATCTCTGTGTTTGGTTCTCTTTTTTGCTGATGGTCGAGATGATCCGGCTCCGCGAGCAGTCGACGAAGAGGCTTGCACCCCTCTCATCGATGATGCTTGAATAATTGTAGACATTGTTCTTTCAGACATTACTCTTTCAGTCATTAGGTCAATGAGAACTTTTTCGACAATTTTCTCTGCAGCGCTAAGCTCGTCCGACCTGCACGCTCATGGTTGAATATATCGGGTTTGAAGAGTAACTTCTCAATGCAATAGGATGAATGGTAATAGCGTGATGATCATTGTGCGATATCAACTAGTCTACGGACTCAGATTCATGGTTAGCAAAAGTGTTCTCTTTCCTGGCGTGATGAGATAAATAGATAACTTGGCAACGGATCTCTTGCAACGAGTGAGAACCCTTCATTAACTCAGTTATGTCCATTATGGCGCAGTCCCAATGGTCTGGTGGTGAACTTTCATATCATAAATGCCTTTCTACCTATTCGAGTCGTCGGTCTAATGGTTATACTGTCCCCAATAGTTATATTGCATCACCATGGCGAAGTGCCATGTGATGCAGTTCTAATATCTCGACAAAGTTCCAATTTTGCAAATTTTCCTTCTGCGAAATTCCCAATGGAACCTTCTATAACTTTTTGATTTTAGCTCTCTTCTTAGTTAGTTTTCTAGCCTTCTTTCTAGTGATCTTCGTCTCATAATTCCTTTTTTCGTTTTGATTCGTATCTTCTTTTGGCAGAGTAACTACATGTTGTTGAGATTCTTTCCTAGAAATAAGGGGTAATACTTCATTTTTATTTTGAATAGGTACTTCAGTCTTCTGCGGGTCTTCTAGTGTTCTTCCTACTTCGACATCCAAGTGTCTGGTCCTACGTAGCTTTGATTTGTTATCTTGTTCTTCAATCACATGTGCGATCCTCCTAGTCATGAAATCTTTCAACTTTTGCTTCCTCTGCTCTAATATTTCTTCTTCTTTCCTTCTGGCCTGATCTCCTTCAATCCAAGGTTTTCCTAGTAACATAGAAAATGGAGCATTGTTCTCAATAAATTTAACAACTTCAAATTCTTCCTCTATCGAAGTTCCATTGGAACTCATAGATATGTGGGTAAGTCTTCCACATAGGGTTATCAACTTTCCTCTTAATAATCCTATTCCTCCCAATGAAGGAATCATAACAGGATTTCCTAGAATTTCCCAAGTTATTTATGTCATTATATTCACCTGTGTTTCCTCATCCAGAGCACAGTCAATGTTGAAGTCTCTTATTCTTACTTCAATGCATTCTTTTTCTTTGAAGATCTTTTATAAGATGATATGTCGGTGGTCATTCAGGGTTTCTTTCATTTGTAGCAATACTTTTTCTGATTCTTTCTGGGGTTCTACCATAATCTGAGTTGCTTGACCTTTCTCGTGGTCTTCTTGTCTCATATTCATCCTTTAAACCTTAGCAATCATTCTAGGGCAATCCAAAACTTCATGGTCCATAGATTTGCAATAGAGGCAACTAGGTCTTCTTCTAGGGAATTCCTTAGCAAGATGCCTAGTTTTCTGCAACTGTAACAAATATTTAATCCCCTCTTTCTCTTAAATGATCCCCAAACTTTCATGTGTTGCGCGCTAGGATCATGGTAGCTAACCTGCAAAAAAATCTTTCTAGGATCCTGCATCCATTTGTTAGTCCAAAAATTCTCTCTATGAATAGGTATAACACATCTTTCACTATTTTTATTAGATCTACTCATATCAAATCTTATTTCATCTATCAGTGCCCTAGTTTTCAAGCTAGGACAAATCCTATCAAACATACCTAGATCCATACTTTAGAAACAAAAATTTCCACTAATCTTATTTTCAACAGAGCACAAAGCTTCCAGATCTAAAAAATTTCACTATTCTTACCTTTATCAGAGCACGGAGCTTGCAAATCTTACCTCTTTTCTTCGGATCTGACCCTTCTTGGCGCAGAGCTTCACAGATCAAGTAGAATACTGTGCACTAGAGCAATAGATCTATGCACAAAGCTTTCACAATTTCAGGTCAGATCTTCGCACAAAGCTTCTTTTTCCTCAGTTCCCAGCAATCACAGTTTCAGGTCCTGACAATGGAACCATTTGTTGGCACAGGAGTAGACCCAGGGTTCAATGCTACAATAGAGCACCAAAAAAACCCTAACTACCGGCCCTTTTAGCAACACCTGCGAAGCAAATGAAGTCTCACCTAAGGTAGAGGCAGGGGTGTTTGCAGGACTCAGATGTATGCAACCTTAGCTGGGACACATATATGTGATTCTAACACTTAACAAAGCACTCAACAATTAACATTCATCAATATTCAGTCTCAGTTACAACACATTTAAAACCTAATTACAAAGTATCACAATATTCATTCAGATCTAAGGCATTTAAGAACTAAGCATACATACATAAATTAGATCTAACATCCATCCATAAGCACTAAGCATCAACAGATCATTCACCTATATTAAAGCACTAAGCAAGTAAACACATAATCACATCAATACATCACATAAATCATAGAAACACAACATGTACGTGGTTCACCCCCACCCTGGGGCTACTTCCAACAATTCTTTGTCTTCTTTATTATCTTTGGTCAAGCTTCTTACAGGCACATAGAATCCAAGTTCTACTCCACAGAAGACAGGAGATCTTCGTGCACTCCACCAGATCCTCCTTCTTCTAGCTAGGATATAGCACAAAGCCTTCACACAGTCTCTTACAATGACTTTCACTTAGCTCTGCAAGTCTCACATAGTATGCACCAAAGCAATCTCCACTTAGCACTTAGAACTATCAATCACATAGACTAGACTACAACCATCACTTACATCTAGTCGAAGGGCACTTAGCCATTCATACTCACTACATCACCTTAGCATCTATTTATACATACAAAATAGGCCTATGCATGGGTAAACCCATGGGTCAACATTCCCATTCCTATTACATAATCCTGAATCCCAAAAAGGGCCCTAAAAGGGGCCGAGATCCCGCGATCTCTGCTTCATCTTGCGCTCCAACTTCGACAGCCTGTCGAAGTCCCAAAATCAGGTCAAACATGACCAACAATCCTCAAAACTTGGTCAAGGGCCAACACCCATTAAAATAATAATAATAATAAATCTTTAAAAAAAAAAATTGAGGTGAAACTTTAAACCACCATATGCCTAATCATGGAGATCTGATCTATGAATTTTTTTTTCAAACCAATGTGATTCCCAATTTCCTACCCATGAGGCCACACTAGCTTGAATTCATTGATCCTTTCAATAACCTAACTATGAACAACATTACCCACCATTACTCATAGATTTTGTCATTCCTAGACAAAGCATAGTTGAAAATTGTAGTGCAATCACCTAGAGCATTCATCCTATAGTGTACTTAATCCAAAACATTCAAAGAAATCAGATAAAATGTAGTGAAAAAAGAAAGAACACAAGAGAAAAGAGAGATAAACCCTAAGAAATATCTCTTTGATAATAAAAAATAAAGAGATATGTTCATTTCCTCTTCAAGGGGGAAGCCTACAAGAGAAATGCTCCAAATACAATCAAAATTATTAACAAAACATAAATATATAGCTATCCATAGAGAATCTTAACTACCTACAGTCTCACTTTTAATGAGGGTCGAC
>JZKD02S1887757.1:24389-40035 GCA_000966675.3 Picea glauca | reverse complement strand
TGTGGGTGACAGGAACTCCTGAGGGAGAAAGAGAGCCGTTGACTCTTCGGGCCCGTGAGAATTAGAAGGTCCTGGTGGAGCGGCTTTCTCGGTGAGGGGCGGGTTGCGTCAAATATACTCCAACACAACCTGAATCCATGAGAAAAGATTCAGGGTCTTCATCTTCACAACTCTATAGTACGAATCTAACCATGTGAATACATGTGCTGAAGTTGAACATGGTAGAAACCACTTGATTACCGGTCATTAATAAATACTATTAACAAGTGCGAGGGAAATCACCATTCATTTCAATGACTCCCAAGGTACACTAGTATAATCCAACGAATGTGAATTAATGAGATGAGGTCGAACACTTGACGGAATCTCCCAATCAGGGGTCAATAATGAAAATCCACTGTCGAAAGCGAGGAAACCTGCCATTGAGGCATAAAAGTTCCAAGGTACCAATTAGTTTCTAAGTCTAATTCCTAGATAATGAGTTGAAGTTGATAGGAAAAGACTCATCAAAGGAAGGCCTTAATGTATCCCCCATCAATGACACAAAACGAGTAAAAAGATTTGAAGTAGATCATAGTAACATGTGATTCAAGACTGACTAAGGAATGGATGATGCAATAGAAGTCTTAAGGACTACAGAAATGTACGACACAATAGAAGGTTTTCCGGGTTGAACTTCTCTTTGAACATATTGACGTCACGACAACTGTCTTGGAAACTCTGACTCAACAACAGGGATCACAGACCAATTTGTAATCTTATAAAGGAGTATGATCAAGAGACAAGTGAATTTTCCAACCTAGACACAAAACGAGTGAAAAGGTTTCATGTTCAAAAAACGACTCTTCCATAGAATACAGGTTTAGACACATTTCTTTCCCAATTTCCCCCCCACCTTTTCTGGCGAGTACCTCTTTACACAAGCTTGAGGAGGATAACATATTCTTGTAAATGTAAGATCATACTTCAAACGAGTCCCTCAGAGTATGTTTAATGAACCCTAATAAGGAGTGGTTCGGTCCCATATGGGCCTTTCGATGTTTTTTTTACGACTCCAAAGAAAGAAAACTTAGGGTTTTTTCATGTTTAGAGAGTCTGAAAAACACTTAAAGAAAACTCCAAAAAGTCATTTTTCGTAATTTAGTCTGATGAGACTGAAAAAGAGATAAACTATTGCTCAATAGATGTTTTCTTCAAATAATTTAATGAGTGTGAAAAGAACAAGATCGCTCGAAAACCTTTTCATGTTTAGAGAATCTGAAAAGAGATTAAAGGGAACTCCGTGGGGTTTCCTTTTTTGTATAACCTTTACAAGTTTGAAAAAGTGATAAAAACATACTCTGTTACATTCTCATGTGTTTACGAGCACCAGAAAGAACAAATACTAAGATCGGTAACTTATTCTCATGTATTTACGAGCATGTTAAAGAACAAAGACTAAGATCGAGATTGTTTTTATTTTTATGCAAGCTTAAAACCAAAAAAAAAACTATGCTTGGGATAGATTTTATTTTTTCACAAGCTTAAAACTAAACAAAACTATGCTTGGACCTGGCTTTATTTTTTACACAAGATTGAACCAAAGGAAACTATGCTTGAGGCTTTCCAACGCATAAACTAGGGATGGTTGGTACTTATCCCCCAACTTAATAAGCTAGAGGTTTAACTTCAGCATGAAGTCCAGAGGCTGAGGCAAATGCCCCCCAAGCTTCATTTCATCCAACTGCAAAGGAGAATGAAATGAAGTTTCAAATACTAGAAGAAGGACTTGAATCAAACAGAGAGGGGAAAGTTTTTTCATGTTTTAACGAACTTGATACAGGATAAGAACTATGCTTGAGAATCCAGGTTCAATCCCTAGACCTCTATTTCATTTTTTAACGAGCTTGACACAGAAACAAGAACTATGCTCATAATATCTATTTCATTTTTTAATGAGGTTGCTACAGAGACACTAAAAGTCTCCACAACTGGTTTCATTCTTTAACGATCTTGAAATCAGAAAACCATGCTCAAGGATGGTTTCATTTTTTAGTGAGCTTGAAATTAGAAAACCTATGCTCAAGGTTGGTTTCATTTTTTAATTATCTTGAAATCATAAAATGTATGCTCAAGGTTGGTTTCATTTTTTAATGAGCTTGAAATAAAAAATCCTATGCTCAAAGATGGTTTCATTTCTTAATGAGCTTGAAATCAAAAAATCATGCTCGAGGCTCTTCTTGATCACGGCTTCCAAGAGGACAATGCTTTGGAAGGACACCATGTCAAGGGACAAAGCTCGGTCATGGCTTCCAAGAGATCTTCATTTGACGGAAGAAACACACTCTGGAAGGAACACATGTCAAGGTTTGCAATAGGGGTAAGGAGGCCAGGCTCTAATAGCCCTAATGAAGAGGTCACCATGTCAACTACCGGATCCAAGTCATTGTCATCAGTAGTGGAAGGCATGGGAGACAACCCAACATAATTTACTTGTAGCAGGGGCGATACTGTATGCATATAAGAATCACTAAGGGAGGTAATCCAATCAAGACCAATGAACGAAAGTTGATAAATAGTCACAAGTATTCCATTGTGAGGGAAATATATCACATGAAAAAGAGTGGACACAATAGCTTTCATGGCATAGACATAATCCCGCCCAAGGAGTAAAGAGAAATCCAAGGGGTCTTGGACTACTTTGACATCAATAAAGACAGTTTTCCCTCCCAAAGTTACAGGAAACTGAGGAAGGGTCCGTAAAGGTTGATCGGTTCTTATGTTAAAAGATAACAGATTCTACGTAACTGACACAAGCTGAGGACAACCCAAAGCTTGATAGGCAAGAGAGGAAAAAATACTAACGGACGCACCTTCATCAACGTCTGAGGAATGTCCTGACCACAAAACTGTACTGTAATCTGGGAAGGAATGTGAGAGGGAAGACGATGTCCGGTTAGCACACCCCAATCAAAATGGATGGCCTCATTACTTGGAGGAGGTTCCACGGGAGAATAGGGAATACCCCTCGACATGGTAGAGTCTATATCATCGAGAAAAACGTGGGAAATATCGGGTTTAGTCTCGAGCGGGAGAGTAGGATCGACTGATAACGACATGAAATCGACCACTTGGGTTTCATTCTCCAAGGGGAGAATGGGGTCGATGGGTGGAAACAGATCGACCACTTGGGTTTCACTCTCTAACGGGAGAGTAGGATTGACCAAAGATGGGATCGAATCAACCACTTGGGTTTCACTCTCTAACGGGAGAGTGGGATTGATCGAAGATGGGATCGAATCAACCACTTGGGTTTCACTCTCTAACGGGAGAGTGGGATCGACCAAGGATGGGATTGGATCGACCACTTTGTCAATTGGTTCAACTAAGGACGTAACCAGATTGATGACATGATTAACCGAAATGACCGACGAAGGGACCAGATTGATCATTCCATCAACTACAGGTGGTTCAAGAGTAAGCTTGCGATAAGTAGCTAGAAGTTTAGGTTGTGAAACAGTCATGTCTTCCAGGAATTTAGAGGCTTCTTTCATATGAGGGAAAAGATGAATTAGACGATGCCCTTTGCATAACACACATGGGAACTTGACTCAACTTTTCTTCTTCCCAATGACATTGTGACTAGTTGACGGGAAATCATCAACATGTTGTTCAAAGGCTCACGACATGGGTTGGTGAGGGTGTGTATACCATGCTTCTATAACCATGGATAGACCAGGGAAATCCTTAAGAATATGGCTACCCTTGAAAATCATGCAGGGGTACTTGGGCTTACGGGTTGTTTGGGTGATCTTGACATCATCAACACTCCCAAAATGATTAAGAGTAACTGGTTGTTTTCCAACATGCTTGGCAATGGTTGGAAGTTTGGATCCTTGCTTATTTTTCTTCTTCTTATTCTTTAGTTTCTTCTTCTTCTTATCCACCAGGTTACTAGCTTCAGCTCTTTCACTCGGGGAAGAAGATGAAATAGAAGAAGACCTTGCAAGTGAAGAAGGTGAAGAAGATCTTACTGGTGAAGAAGGTGAAGGATCAACATGAGGTTGATTCTCTTGGGGGTAATTTCTTACAAATGGAGCACTAACTATATTTGGGACTACTTGAGTGGAAAACAACCATACCGGTAATTCAGTTGTGAGACCTGGAAGGCTCAAAGTAGCGATGTAAGGAGGACTAATGTTTCTATAAGAAGGAAAGACAAAAGGTTCCCCTGGAGTAGGGGTTCCTTCATTGATCATTTTGGGAACTAACGACATAAAAAAAAAGATCCAATCTAGATTCCGCTAGGGAAAACAAACAACACATGCTAAAAATATAGTAAGCAAGCAAGCAAACAAAACCTTCTCACAATGAACGCACTAGTTGGTGATGAAATCCAACGCCGCGGGAACAATGTGAGAAGGGGATGAGATAAAGCGGGTGGAAAATTTACGTAGACGATCTGCTTAACAGACTTACACCTTGGTGCAAGCTCCCACACATAATCGTGGGTATACCCTCCAAGGAGCATGAGTGAGTTTGGCCAACGTTGATTCTAGGTACTGTGAAGACTTGTCCCTCCACAATCACCTTGTGTAAAGACCCTAAAGAGATAGGGTACAAAGGTTACCAACTACAACAGTCATGCTTGGGGAAATAGTCGACAGTCTAATCCACACGCAAGGGTAGGGTATTTAGCCCGAAATCAACTTGAAATACTTCCACTCATCATTGTGGGTATACCTTCAAGCGACCCCCATAATATGTGCAATATCTACACCAAGACCAATAAAGAAGGGTGAGTAACTATGCCAGTCTCAATGTGACCTCGTGATTGACCCTTGTGTTAGAAAGGCTTCCCAGGAAAAAATGTAGCAATTGGATTTCACTGCACCCTAACGCAAGATTCTATGTTTGTTCACATCTTTGGAAAGTTATCTTTCACACATATTCCAAATCCCTACAACTAATCTAATGTAGGTTTTCTACCAGAAAAAACAAAAATGTCTAATCAATTTTTATAAGCGCTTTATTTTATGGTTGTTGTTACTCAAAAGGAAAATGGCGTGGACAATATGGTGTTTTGATTGACCCGAAAGTTATGCAAAGAGATGAAGATGCAATTTTTTCACTTCAATGAAAGCTATTCTACGAGAAGGAGAAAACATTTACCATTCCCAGATGTACAATGTCCTGAAATTTTACTAAACTCATCAATATCAAGATTTTCAAGAAATGAGACAAATAGACTGTACACCCATACACGATGCATGGCCCCCATCGGCCATGAGTGGGGAAAGTTTTCATAATTTAAGACCAAAAAATGCCAAGAATCATGCAATTTCACTACTTCAAATGCAAGGATTCCCCCAATCTAATATAAAGCAAGAAATTAAAACTTTTTGTTTCAAAGATAGCTAAAAGAAATAGCAAATCAACATGAAACAAAGCAACCCAAACAATTTTCTCTTTTAACACGAACTATGCAATAAAAGAAAAAGAAGTTCTTTCACCAAACAATTCTAAAGAAAAGACAATGTTTTGTAACTGAAAGACACTTAAAGAAAGAGACCAAATCTTTCAAAAACAAACAAAGCAAATATGGCTAAAATCAGTTTCAAACCTGTCAAGCAGACTGTAAACAGATCATAATCAAACCCAAAAATTCACCCCAAAACCAAATCCAAGGTTTGGGTAAGGAAAAAAACATAAAAAATTAAAATTTTCACAATTTATGCAGGCTGTAGACTAACACAGTGCGGAAATCCCCGATTTTTGTAGGCCAGATACAGGTAGGGTGCAGATTTTCCGCACTGGTCTAAAACGGTAGGGTGCGGAAATCCCTAGTCGTCGCACTGTCCCTCAAAGTAGGGTGCAAAAATCAAACAAAAATGGAAAAAATTAAAAATTAAGAAGGTTTTCAAGTGAATTTAAACAGTCAAAGAGTCAAGATGGATCTCCCAGTGACTCAGAAAACAGAAACCAAGCAATCAAAGAAAGAAAACAGGACAAACTAGGAAAACAATCTGGTCCCCAGTGGAGTCACCAATTTTGTTATCGGATAAATCGGTGAATGCGGACACAAACTAATCTCCCTAGATCCACCTGGATCTAGAATAAAACAAGACAGGACATGATGCTTTCCCTAAGTTACAATCATTGAAATTACTACCAAAGAAGGAATGGATGACATACCTTTAGATATCGCTTCCTTATACCTTTGTTGTCCCTGCTTCTCTCCGGTGCTCTTGTGAGATCAAATCTGCAATGACACAAACCAACCGAAGTGAAAGAAACAATAGTAGATTCAATGAAAACCTAAACATGTGATCAAGGAGTCATGTAATAAAATGATAATGATTATATGGGAAAGAAACATGTCACCGTATTATATTAAGTAAAAGTGGAAGACAGATACAACCAGATGCCTTGATGTTGTCAGGTTCCTTCCAACATTTCTTTTCTTCCCACACACTTCTTTCTCCAAGGATTTTGAGACCATAGATCTGATAGCTACTCACAATCTATCTTGACAAAGCAAATCTCAAAGCCAATATACAAGCTCCAAAAACTCCAAGCTACAAAACTCAATAACAAGCCAATCTCAAAAGTTAACTTTCTCCATGAGAGATCCTCTCCTTTTATAAGCTAAAGAGGATAAGGTGAGGAGGTTAGGATGATCCCACTAAATCATGAAAGCAGGTAAGATCCAAACCGTTTGGAGGCAACCTCACCATAGAATCTTCTCCTTCTAGAAGCATCGAGAAGACGCTCATTTTTCCCACGTACAGTAATTTCCGCACCCTAACTGTAGTGCAACCTGTAGAACCTCTCCAACCTAGATATAGTGCAGCCTACAGAAACTAGGATTTTCCTCACCCTGGATATAGTGTATCTTGTGGAAACAAGGAGTTTCCTCACCCTGGCTATAGTGTAGCCTGCAAAAACCAGGAATTTCCTCACCCTGGCTATAGTGTAGCCTGCAGAAACTAGGAATTTCCTCACCCTGGCTATAGTGCAGCCTGCGGAAATCCTCTTTAATAGCGTTTTTAAAAAGGAAAATACAACTTCTTCTCTCAGTAAAAGTTCTTCTCCCTTCATTCTTCAAGAATTCATGCCATTACCCCTCTGAAGGAAACATATAGGTTTACACCATTAATGGTCATAAGGGTGATGAAAATAATGTGTAACAATAGGTGAGTGAAAGGATGATGCAGGCTACTGATCCACTTCTTCTTTGTCTTCTCCGATAACATCAGCTAGATGAGGGAAATAAATCTCTTCACGTATCTCAATGAATAAGTTTTTCTCCTTAACATTCTGCTCAATGTTTTTTGCGGGCCTAGGATGGATGATTTCCACACAATGCTTTTCCTTAATGTATAAAGGAAAAGACTCTATAGTATGGTCTTGGAAATCTTTCATATCCACATCGGAATCCGATTCATAGATGTCATACACAGGTTGGTTGCTCCCCAAGTCAGATTTGGTCTTCTTCCTCTGAGTACTTGTCAAATATGGGTGAGTGCATAACTCTTTTATCTTGCAAAGAAAAATGAGTGACCTCTGGATTTTTCTTTTCAATCCTAGGTGAAAATACATCATGGGAAACCTCTTGAAGGAAAAGAGAAGAATCCTTATCCACAACTATCTCTTCTTTTAAATTTGAGACAATAGGGGTATCAGGGGAAGAATATGATACATCTATGGCTATGCAATCGTCAACACTATCATCAATCATATCTGGAAGGCCTTCTTCTTGGGAAATAGAAAGAGAAACGATTTCATCCACAACTGCAAAATACTCACTTTTGTCCTCACTTTCTCTTTTAATCGGATCTTCACTAAACTCATCACACGAGAAAGACTCTATGATCTTCTAGATGTGGAATGCAAACTTCTTACAACAAGAATCCAAAATAAGATGAGGCAGGTAAATATTCTCGTAATATGAATTGAAAGCATCATGAAAATCCTTCAAAGAATGGATACTAGCAGTAGGGAGAAATTGACACCATTTATGAGCATCTCCCTCTAAAGGAAATTTGAACATCTTGATCAAGACATCCTCGTGAACAAAATCATGCTCAAGCATGCATATATGAAAATTGAATAATTTCTCATCGGGATAGTCATGCTCGCTTCCTTTGAATCTCGAAAGATAATAATCCCATTCATTTATAGTTGACATTGGATGTGGAAAACCGGCTATAGTTGAGAAGTTGAATGGGGCAAGCCTCTTGTCCAGAATAGCTTCCATAGCCATTTGATTTTCCTCCCTTCAGTGGAGTCACCAGCATATTCTACGTAGTGGATTCACCATGGTGAAATATAGCCAGTCAGAACAATGTGTCCAGCTTTAGTTCACCATCTAAAATTGGATCTCTGCAATGTCGTTCTTCCCAGGGGGATTTTCAATCTGGGAAAACAAAAAAAATCCTTCTTGAGAAAGATTTTTTGTCTTAATAATCCTCTCTGAGTCAACTTTAGGTGTATCTAGAGGTGGATTTGGAGTAGACCTTTTGTGTCCTATTTTAGGAGCCACAACTAAAACAGTGGAGTCGTCAGGTGCAAGATGCAATCTTCAAGTAACTGATATTTGATGCACCTTCAGAATCCGAATTTCTTTGTCATTCTTACCCAGGGAAATGTATTCAATTTGTTCCCCAACAATGGTTCCATGAATGTTAGTACTAAGAGTCACCCTCAGATTACGGGAGGATAAGCCCAATACCCATTAGTAATTTTGGTGGATGTTGGTTTTATGAGTGAAGGTCAAATGGACAAAAATCACTACAGGAATGATTCTAACACAGAAACTGGGCAGGCAATGCACAGGGAAGTGGAGGCCTCATTAACTTCAGTCAATGAATTGAGTTTAAGGGTGATCAGGAGGAAGACTTAGTGAGAAAGTGGACAAGTCTGCTATGAGCATCCGACCCTCAGGCAGCTTGGTGAAGAAAACCTCAGGCTCAAGAACGCTCTTGAACTTAAGCTTCAGACATTGAAATATGTCACAGTAACACAGTCACAAGAACATAATGATCAAACCTACATCACAATGCAACTACAACCACTTGACTGTATCCTCCATGCCCGAGTCCTTCAGTGTGATGAAAAATAAGATAACAAGAGAGCTGACTAAAACTGGTTACGATACCACTGTAATCAAACCTACATTACAATATTATCACAACCCTCGATTGGATCCTCCATGACTGAGTGTTTTAGCATGGTTTTTATAGAGAGATGAAAAGAGGCTAACTTCTGTTAATGTGAAATTCTCAAATTTGATACATAACCAGAGAACATCTATGACATCAAAATATTACAAAATAGGGAGCTCTTCTCAACCAATTGACGACCTTAACAAAATATCAAAATTATCTATTTATACTCGGATCAGTCCCCAATTATCAGGAGTGTGAACTGATCACTACATTTAAAGAATTGTGTCTGAGTAGTCTTCTGTCAGGCTATGCATGTATCGCTCTGTCAAACGTGAGCTCAGATCGGCATGGGTCTGCAGGAAAATATCTCCACAGGGTTACCATGGGCTGACAGTTCAGTCCCCATGGCTGGGCCTTCCATTCCTTCCATTTATGGAGTGAGCCTAGGTTTCAACCACCAACTATATTTTGATTAACTGCCTCCTCTCAGAATTGCAACGAGACTTAATTCTTAGGGGGCGGCCATGTGCTTCTCTTGGATAGGATGTTATATGAACATGTGATTACGAGGCCATCAAAAGCGGTTTGGAATCACACTGCTTTTGAGCCCGCAATTCACCACCTTCCACCACGTACTAATTTTTGCTTACCATGGTTTCAATTGCGGGACCGCTCAAGAAAATTATCGCCCGAGCATGTTGCATCCCCGCAATGAACTATGGCCATAGATCTGGTCCCGATCTAAGATCTAGGTGCACCTGCTAGATTTAGATCCATTGCCAAGATTAATCACCCACCAACTTAGAGGTCCGCTAAAAATGTTCCTTGGAGGAGGGCACTAGCCTTTCCTTTGGCTAATTCATAAATGTGACCTGGGGATATGACCTCACACAAACATGTGATTACAGGTACGACCAAGAGTGGTTTGGAAACAAACTACTTTTGTCCCCGCAATTCACCATGAGCCACCACCTTTCCCCTTCTCAAAACCATGGTTTTGATTGCGGCCCGCCCTAGAAATTTTAAAGCTTGAGCACCTTTCGACCCCACAATCGAGCGCGACCATAGATCTTGCAATCTTGGATGAGGCCTTTTGATCAATGGCTCATCTCTGCCCTTCTCAAATCAACAGACGTGATTTTCTTCGCGATTCGGGTTTTCGAGTTTTGAACTTTCAAAGCCACTTCACCCCTTTTACTTTTATCCGAAGACGTGGATTAGATGACGTATGGCTTCCACATATCAACGAATGAGATCCTTTCGGGTCTCCGGGCTTCGAGAATCTCAAAATTCAAACTTCATTTTCCTCCAAGAAAAACATCTAGAGTTAAGGATATGACAACGCATGGCCTCCACAGATCAATGACCTATTCCTTTTCGGGTCTTCAGGTTTCGAGAAACTCAAATCTCAATCTCGTCTCTCCAAATTTTTTTACCCGGAGCTGGTGATCCATTGACATGTGTCCTCTTGAATCAGATGGCTAAGAATTACTTTGGTCCTTTAGGCTTTAGGTGTTTTGAATGTGAAACATGAAAAATCTTCCGAAGGAAAAAATATGAAGTGAACGATCTATTGCCACATGTCCCCGCCAATGGATGGTCCAAATTCACTTTGGGACTTCGACAACTTCGTCACTTCGGGACTTCGATAGCTTTGGCACTTCGACACTTTGGCACTTTAGAGGCTTCGAGACTTTTACACACTTCTCACTTCGAAACTTCCGAAGCTCATTTCCCCAAACACCATGATCAGTTTCCACTTGTCCCCCTCAAGATCTATGATTCATGCTCACTTCAGGCTCACCACGTGTAAAAAATTTAACTTGAAACCCGATCCCTCACAATCAACCCCCACTGTTGATTTTCCTTCAATGAGATATGATGATCATGACTCGATCTGGCTGAGTCAACAACTGATCCTTCTCCCTCTCAGATCCTAGGACTGAAACTGAACCCTCTTTCCTGCTAATATTTCCAGTCTGACATGAGCTACATTGAATGTTTCACTCGGCGCCCATGGCTACAGACTTTGTGAACAACTATCTTGGACGACTGGTTGTAGTCTGGGAAAACAAAGAGGACAATGACTGCAACAAAGGGGATGAGTGCTTATCCTTAGAGAAAAATAGAGAAGGCTTCGATTACAAGACTTCTTTTGGGTAAGACATCAAAGGAAACTAGGTTTCTTAAACAAAAAAGGGGTAAACAAAAACTGACTTTAATATTCGAAATGGGAAAGCTTCAATACCTGACCTCCGAAAAGGAGAGAGACAGGGCTAGGCTATAGACTAAGGCATTAACCACAAACACATATGACTCCAGACAACTTCATGTGATAACACATCCCTTAGGCTTGGACGCGACCAGCGAGTTCCACTCTGAATTAGCTGTAGCATCTACCTGATGCATCTGCATGTAGGTTGTTTGAATGACAAGTCAAAACTCTCGTAGCTCTTTCTTAGCTACTAACTACGCTTCAAATAGAGCATTCAACTCATTGTTCGCATGCTGGATCTGGTCGAATTTTTCCTGTTGCTCCAGTGCATCCATGGTGACAAAAACTTCCTCGTTAATCGATTGGAACTTCATGCGCAAGTCCTCCAGAGTATGGTTGCGCCTTGCAATGATACCCATCCAATTGCTAACTTCCCAAAAGATCCTCGTGCATTCTTTTGTTCATTTGTGCAAGGCTACTCTTGCATTATTTCCTTTCAGCACTACTTTTTCCATTTGCTCTTGAAGATTCCTGGGTTATTGTTTTGCTTCACACTGAATCTTCCACAATTATGCTTCAAGGTTCTTTGTGCAAATGGCCAGCTCTAACTATGCTCCCTGGATTGGTGTAACACCCCATATCTTAGCCTTAGGTAGTTAGAAAATTATTGTTTACTCATCTTAGTAATTTAATTACTAACATTTGTTTGGGCTCAGTTTGATTGGGATAAATATTTGAGATATGTACATTTGGACCTAATTATGTACGGTCTAATATTATTTTCATCATTATATGTTCATGATGTTGATCGTTATGAGATTTGGTTAAACATGTAAACTTACATTTCTTCATTGAACATTAATACATATATGGATTCTTATATGAAATTATGATGTATATACATGGATATGAGTTATTGGTGAACTAAACTACAGGTTGATGAGATATGTAATAGCCAAATGACTACAACAATGAGGTAACATGGATGTCGTAGACATCAAGAAGATATCATATGTTATAAGTTATAATTATTATTTAATTTATGATTCGAAATATTTCTATGATTTGTGGTAAGTTTGTTTTTGACAGGAAACACAACTTTCCCAGAGTGGTTGTTTGATGACGTGACTCTAAAAACAATAGTTGCACAATAGGGCTTGATGTAGGGTGTTGACCCTAGTTCTATAAGGAGGGGTGGAGGTATTTCCCACCATTTATCCTCCGAAACCTAGAGTCGTGGAAGGGTTGTGTGAAGTCACTCTCCCTTAGAGGTGTGATGGTGACTACTATTTTCCTGTTGGGGAAGCTTGGTCGAGATGTATGACACTTCCACTTACAGGTTCTATCTGGATTTAGTTCAATATAGTTGATGCTCCAACTTAGTCCAACAGAGGAAATGATAGTATGGAAGATGGAAGTAGGTTAGGAAGGAAGGATGCTTCGATGTTAGTTGAGAATAATAATTGTGGATTAGAGATGCCACTATTGTTTACTCACTTGGTTCCTACCATGTTTAAAACCCTATTTTGATTTCCTATTGACATTTTAAGTGTGATAATGAGTTACTGATGAATTGGTGTAATTTTGTTCGTTAAGATTATTAAATGATGTATTACTTGATTTGTTGTCCTACATGTCTTGGTGTGATCATATAAGAACTATGCACAAGAGGAAATGGTTGTTTATCATTAGTACATGCATGAGATATGTATCCACTAGCTACACACACATACCCTACACATGTACACTAGTACAATTAATTAATGTATTAATTATTAAAGTAGATTATTAACTATTTAATTGAATGTTTATTGATTATGTAAATTATATTGCATACAAAATATCTAGAAGCATTAAATACATTCTTCGACTTTGATTGATGGTTGGTATGATGAATTAAATGAGCATGGTGGGTTGTCATGTACATTTTGGGGAAAATTGTCAAAAATTTCATTTATTAGCTAGCATGAGAAGAAAGACTTTGCATTTTATTTATTTTTGTTTAATGCAAGTCATTTATATTTTAGTTTTATTTTAATCTTTTCCCAAAAATATAGATAAGGGAGGTTGATGGATAATAATGAGGGTAGTTGAGGAGACTTGGGGAAGGGTGAATGGAAACTTGATAAATAGGGAAAAGAAGTGGTGAGGAAGAAAAGGAGGGGAGGTTTGAGCATGATGAGAGGTTGTGAAATCTTTGGAAGATATATTTCTTATGATGGTTTTCTTTGAGCATTTGTGCTTTGTTGTTCTTGGAGTCATGGGCATGGAGGGCCAAGAAACTGAAAGGTTTCTTGGAGCTAGGAAGTTGGCTAGGCTCCTAGTTGGATAGGAGGATTCTGTTGTTTCACTCTGGGAAAGAGGAAAAATAATGGTTGGAAGCATCTTCCTACTACTAGCAAAGCTACATTGCAATTGATGAGCTTCAACAGAACCTGGAGGAGGTATTTTCATTGGTAGATTCATTATCTCTCTAAGCTATGACTTATTTCCTTCTGTCTTCGGATTCATCTTTCACTACAATCCCTGAAAGTAAAATCTCTTGATCTTGTTCCTTATTTATTTGTCCTTCTTTTCTTTCAATTATTTTCCAAACCTTTTTGTATTTGACATCTTTCCTTTTCTCTGTAGAATTTTCTTCATCTCATTTTGTTTCCAATCTTGCGATCTCTAGGACCTGGTCTTTGTTCACATGTTCTTCGTGTTCTCTTATCCATACTTTCTTATATATGATATTAGTGTTCTCTTTCATGGAAGTATCGATCATGCTTCTACAATCACTGGATAAGTGTCCATAGTTATGACATTTGTAACATTCAATGTCATGTGGGGACACATAGGCATTTCTTGCTTGAACATTTCTTTTAAAATCCCTGCAATCTCCAACCTTATGTCCAAAATTAGCACAATAAAAACAATGACCATGAAATAAATTTGCATACCTTGGAGTGAATGATCTTCTTTGTGGTGTAGTCCTTTTTAATTTCTTCCTTGACTGATCATGATCATGATTGAACCTTCTTTGTGGTTTGAACATGGATGGTCTTTTTAAGATGTATCTTCAATAGTTTTCTTAGATTCTGTTTGACCATGATTCCTTCCTTTGAGTACTTCTGCATAACTCTTTATGTTTTCTTCATTTTTATTTTCTAGCAACCTAGAATGCTTCTCTTTACTTTGTATAACTGATGTGGATGTTTTTTTCTCTTCAACGTTCTTGTTGAGATTGACAATTTTACTTCTCAATGTGACAACTTTTTCTTCAAGCTTCTCAACCTCTTCTTCTTTCTTCATTATTTGAGACTTCATGAATTCTTCTGTTCTTTTTTCTCCTTCAAGATGGACTTTTAATGTGATTATTTCTTCTTGACCAAACTCTTCCTCAATCTGGTTTAGATCATTAGTTCTTTCCTTAATATGATCTGTCAATATCTTCTCTCTCATTTATGCTTCTTCCTTCTTGTTGTTATGTTGGCTTCCAAATGCCGCTTTTGATATTCAAGGTTTTCTTCGATGTTTTTGGCTTCTTCTAGCTGAGTTCTTAAGTTCTTGATGACCTGTTGGGATTATTCAAAAATGTGAACACTTTCCTTTTGTTTCATCAATTCTTTCTTGAGTGAATTGTTTTCTTCTCTTTCTTTTCTTAGTTCATCTAAAGCACTAATCAGTTTTTCTTCATAATTGTCTTCTTTTTCAATTAGTTTTTTTTTCTCATTTCCTTCATGGCATTCTATTTCAAGATGTCCACATTTTTCACAATTAAAGAGAAACAAAATACCTCTGTTGATTATGTACTCTTCATCTTCTGAATCTATTTGACATGGTGAACATATTTCTTCTTGATCTATACCTGCATCTTCTTTGGCATTTTTTGAATCTACAATAGGTGAAGAATATATGTCATGTAACTTATCCCAAAGTTATTTGGCTGATGAACATTTACCAACCTTTTCTCTTACCCCATTAGGTAATCCTTCCCAAATGAAATCCATTTATATTTTGTTATTCTTCTTCAATTCCTTCTTGGATGTATTCTTTGACCTTTTTGAACTATCATATCCTGTAACGACTGATAGCCAAATATAATTCCCTTGTGCCTGTAAAAACACTTTTTTGCTTCTGCTCCATATCTCATACTTTAACCTATTTTGACCATTAAATAGTGGTACTCCATTCTCAGAATAATCCATGATCTCCTTCCAGTGGTTAAACTGATTTCTGAAGGAACTTGCTCTGATTCCACTTGTTGGATTATTGAGAGGGGGGGTGAATCAGTAATAGA
>JZKD02S1887757.1:0-10633 GCA_000966675.3 Picea glauca | reverse complement strand
ATTGCCTAACTACAAATGCATACTAATGCATACTAAAGAAACACACTTTTACCTAATGACATATTAGACCAAGTAGATCTTAACTAACTCCTAAGTGTCTAAATATCCTAATAGATCAAGCCTCCCATGTTTGATGGAGAACACCAGAAAGAAGAAGATGTCGAAACATGGTTGCTAGGCATGAGGAAGTACTTCCAATTGCAGAATTATTCCTCTCATGCCGAAGTAATAATTGCGATGTATCAACTAAAAGGAAAAGCATCCATGTTGTGGGATCAACTAGTGTAGGTGAAACACATTAGATAGAAAGATATCACTTGGAAGGAATTCAAGAGGTATTTCGAGAATAAATATTTGACTAAAATATATTGTGATAGAAAGATGAAAGAGTTCTTTGAACTCAAACTGAGCAGCATGACCATTAATGAATATGAGCAAAGATTTTTGGAACTGCTGAAGTATGTTCTGTTCATCAAGGAGGAGACTATCAAGATTCATAGGTATCGAAGTGGATTACCACCTTCTATTAGTGACAAGATTCAGTATGATGACCCTAATTCTATGGAAGAAATGATAAGAAGAGAGAAATGTTTATATGAACAACAAAGAGAAAAGCCTACCTTCCATAAGGCTTGGGAAGACAAGAAGAAGTTCAAGAAGGAACAAAGGCAGAAGGGAAACAAACCTCCCTTTTTCAGGAACAGTCCTTAGGGACAACCATCTTTTAGAGAGCCCAGGAAGGCTAAAGTGGGTAGACAATTGCCAAGGTAGACACCTATGGAGTTTTGGGGTTGTAAAGGAAACCATAGATACAGAGATTGCCCCCACAGAAATGATAAAGTGAGAGTTGTCCACAATGTTCAGCAAGCTGAAATAGTGGAGGACATGGGCAGTAGAATGCCAAGGATCTATGTAGCCCTAGACAACAAGCAAGATGAATTTCAATCGCACATGATTGAAGTAGAAGGTATGATTAGCAACCATACCTTTACTATTTTAATTGATTCAGGGGCTAGCCATAGTTATATAGATCCTAGAGTGGTGGAAAATTTTCATTTATCAAGAAGAAAACATGAAAAGTCTTGGTAAGTGTAGTTGGCTACAGGAACCAAGAGGAAAGTCACTGAGTTGGTTAAGTCTTGTCCTATGGACATGATGGGATTGAGCACGAAGGCTGAATTGAATATTCTACCTTTAGGCTCTTATGAATGTTTAATTGGGATGGTCTGGTTGGACCAACACCATGCCCTCTTAGACTGTCGTAACAAGGCATTTACTTTCTTGGATGATGAGGGGAATTAGAAAACAATCCAAGGAATTCCTAGAGTTGTAGTTGTCAGAGAAATTTCAGCATTGCAGTTGAAGAAATGCTACAGGAAAGGCTGTCAGTTGTTTGCAACCCATATGGAGGAAGCATCTAAGGATGAGGTCTCAAAGATTGGATACCACTCGATACTAAAAGAATTTGAAGATGTATTTCAAGAGGTAACCAGAGTACCTTCGAAGAGAGATACTGACTTCTCTGTAAACTTAATTCCTGGAGCAGCTCCAATGTCAAAAGCTTCTTATAGAATGAGTACGCTAGAGCTGAAAGAGTTACAATTACATATTGAAGAGCTTATGAAGAAGGCATACATATACCCAAGCATGTCACCTTGGGGTGCCCCGGTCCAGTTCGTGAAGAAGAAGGACGAAACATTGAGGCTGTGTATTGATTTCAGACAGTTAAACAAAGTAACTATTAAGAACAAGTACCCTCTTTCGAGGATTGATGACCTCTTTGATCAATTGAAGGATGCGAAGATATTTTCGAAGATAGATCTCAGATCAGGATATCACCAAGGAATAATAAAGGATGAAGACATCAACAAAACCACCTTTAGAACAAGGTATGGTCATTACGAGTTCACAGTGGTTTCGTTTGGACTGTCGAGCGCACCTGTTGTTTTTATGTGCTTGATGAATGGTGTATTCAGGGACTATCCAGACAAGTTTTTCATAGTCTTCCTGAATGACATTCTGGTGTATTCCAAGTCAGAGGAAGAGAATGAACAACATCTGAGGATGGCGTTGCAAGTGCTAAGAGAGCACTAGTTGTATGCCAAGTTGAGCAAATGCTCATTTTATCAGGAACAAATCCATTACTTGGGGCATATTATTTTAGAAGAAGGGATCAACGTGGATCATGAGAAGGTTGAGGCCATTAGAGAATGGACAACGCCAAGGAATGTGGCGGAAGTTATATCCTTTATGGGTCTAGCGGGCTATTACAGAAGGTTTATCGCAGGATTCTCGAGAATATCTCACCCTATCACTTCTTTGCAAAGGAAGGAGAAGAGGTTTCTTTGGATAGATGATTGTGAGAGAAGCTTCCAACAATTGAAGCAAATGTTAACCAATGCTCCAATCCTGAGGATTGAAGACCCAAATGAAGATTTCATGGTATGCATCGATGCATGCAAAGAAGGATTGGGAGGAGTCCTCAGTCAGAATGGATTCGTAATTTGTTATGAATCCAAAAAGTTGAAAGAGCATGAAAGGAACTACACAACTCATGATTTGGAGTTGGCAGCCATCGTTCATGCTCTGAGGAAATGGATACATTACCTCATGGGGAAGAGGTTTGAATTAAGAACAGACCATAATGGTTTGAAGTATATGTTTGATCAGTCAACCCTAAACGCTACCCAAAGTAGGTGGCTGGAGTTTCCGTGTGAATACGAATTTGATATCAAGCATATCAAAGGGAAGGAAAAAAAGGTGGTTGATACACTCAACAGAAAGGTGCACAACTTACATGCTACAACCATTAGCATGTACCAAACTGATATAAAGGGAAGAATTTTGGAGGCTGCAAATGAATATTTGCAGTACAGGGAGCTGGTAGAAAAGATACAACAAGGTGAGATTCCACAGAAAGTGGAAAATTATAAATTGGAAACCGATGGGATACTTCTGTATAAGAATAGAGTTTATTTACCTAATGTCCAGGGTTTGAAACTTGTGATTTTGAGAGAAATGCATAACGTGCCTTATACTGGGCACCCTGGATATCATAAAACTGTGGCAACAGTCAAGAGCCATTACTTTTGGCCAGGTATGAAGAAATATATTGTAGAATACATCGTCAGATGTATGGAATGCCAAAAGGTTAAAGATGAGCACAGACACCCAACAAGGTTGCTCCAACCTTTACCCATTCTTGAGTGGAAGTGGGAAGTGGTGACAATGGATTTCATCACAGGATTTCCCAGAACAGGCAAGCAACATCATTCCATTATGGTGGTGGTGGAAAAGCTTGCAAAATTTGTCCATTTCATTCCGTTAAAGACCACTCATAAGGAAATGAATGTTGCTGATATTTTTATGAAGGAAGTGGCACGATTGCACGGAATTCCCAAGACAATTGTGTCTTATAGAGACCCGAAATTTACCTCAAATTTCTGGAAGGGGTTGTTCAAAAGGTTAAGAACGAATCTGACCTTCAGTACAACCTATCATCTTGAGTCAGATGGGAAGATAGAGCGGGTGAATCGAGAGATAGAAGACATACTGAGAATGTATGTGATGGACAAACCATCGAAATGGGAAGACTACTTGCACTTGGTAGAATTCGCCTACAACAATGGGTATCAAGCATCGTTGAAGATGATCCCATTTGAAGCACTTTATGGAAGAAAGTGAAATACTCCAGTAAGCTGGGATAATCCATCTGATAGGGTAGTAGTTGGGCCAGAGTTGCTCAAGGAAATGGAAGAGAAAATGCTAAAAATTAAGAAGAATTTGAAAGCTTCCCAAGAGAGGCAGAAAATTTATGATGATAAAAACAGAACCCACAGGGAGTTTAAAGTGGGTGACCATGTTTTCTTGAAAGTGAAAGCTAATAGAAGTTCCCTGAGGCTGGGAAACTATGCCAAGTTGGCAGCCAGATTTTGTGGGCCATTTGAAATCCTAGGAAGGATTGGGCCAGTTGCATATATGCTTCCATTAACTGCATCCATGACTGTACATAATGTGTTTCATGTTTTATTACTTAAGAAATATATACATGATGCTAATCATGTTATCGATTGGAATGTGATTCAGGTGGAGCAAGAAGGTGTCCTGCAAGTGCATCATGTGTGCATATTGGACAGGAAAAGAAAATAGCTCTGGAATCGAGCTATAGTTATTTTAAAGGTCCAATGGACATGGTACGATCCTAAGGATGTGACATGGGATCATGAGGATGCTATGTGGGCATAAAACCCGCATCTTTTTGAATATTTTAAAAATCCTACGGATGTTGTGTGAAAGTTGCACTGAGGACAGTGCAAAAATAAGGGGAGGGGATTCTAATACCCCAAAGGACGATCCCTGTTGTAATCATTTTTTTTAAATTATGATGTGTAGGCCAGTGAGCCAAGTATTGATAAGATGATAGGCTTATGTGTTTATTAGGCCGGAGAGCCTAAGTGTTAAAGGCCAGGACCCTGATTTTGTACATGTAATTATGCACATTATTAATAAATGATAAACATCTCTGTGTGTGGACCGACCACGATGAATGAGTGATGGGGGACTAAGATTCCACAAAGCTTGGGTAAGGAAGAGGGGGTTGAACGGTTGGAAAGAGGGGCTAATCTTGGGGGGCTTAAGCCCTTGGGAATAATAATTTATTATTATTCCAATGTACTCTGAAAATGTATATATTGTATCCTAAGTTCCTAGAAGGGGAAACGTGTGCAAAATGGGAAGCATGCAGCCCCATGGAGACAAGTGTTGAGCTGGGCGCATGCAGTTAAAACCAGAGGAATCAGCCATGTTGGGGGTTCTGCATTCCTCCATCCATCACTTGAGTCTGGGGTTCGACCTTCCATTCACATCCTCCATCTGAACACGTGGGTGTCCATGATCGATCTCTGCCTGGTGTTTGTTTTCAGATCCCTTACCTGGACAATTCAATCATGTGCATGCGATCTTTGTGCATCCTTACACAGTCTTGAAACCAGAACCAAGAAGTCATCTTGTGTTGTTGGTTGAGAAAACCGAAGCATCCCATATTTGCCGAGCCTTGTTAAGTTGCAGCATTTGTCTGTCACCAGTTTTGGAAATCCCGTGTTTGTGTTTCTTGTGGACTGTTGTGAACGCGCAGTGATTGATTGCAGGTGGCTTGCTGGCCAGTGTATGTTCATGTTGAGCCTTGTAGTTTCCCGAATACGTTGGAACCCGAGTTGAAGGAAACAGGTTTTCTAACCTATGTGTAACACTCTCTCCAGGTGAGGGAGGTGGTTGTAGTTGAAAAGAACATGTTGCTATACTTGTGAGCAACTCTCTCTAGGTGAGAGAGTGTGTTGAGGAAGTAAGAACTCCTGGAAGGGGTCATGTAGCTACTGTAGAACTATGAGACTTCTGGTCTGGTCTATTGCTAAAGCCCAGGCAAGGGAGGTTAGCAGTTGAAGGACTGTCTTGGTGATAGTGAAGGTGTATACTCATGGGGTGGGATAGGCATGTGGGGAATGAGAGTCTATGAGCAGTGAGCATAAGTGGCTCTTGGGAGAAAATCCTTACTCTATAATTAGGTGTCTTCCTATTGACCTTACCTAGCCTAGGATTCCCTGCTTGGTGGAGCTTAGTCCCAGCTTGGGAGTGACCTACTGCTAAGAGCGATGAGTAGTCTGGTCTGAGGTTGGGAGGTTTGTGGAAGGTCTGCACGCAGTTGGTGAATGACATCTAGTTTTAAAGATAAGTATAAGTTTGTGCTTAATATTATGTTTTGCATGCCTATGATGCTTATATGTTATCATGTATTCTGTTGTGCATATGAATTATTGTTAATGCCATGGATTATGTATGCTATCAGTAATTATGTGCTTACTCTATGATTAATGTATTGAATTAATTTAAATGCATGTTATATAAGTGTTATTCTGTAGTAACATTACTCCTGATGTGGGTTGACAGCCCGAAGAATGTTACATCTTGGTATCAGATCTTTAAAGGTATAAAGTCATAAGTGTTGGTAGCATTTCCCGGCCTTTGGAGGTACGAGGATGTTACATCTTTCCCCCATTATCTCCATATTCCTCTCTCTCTTTCTCCACCATTATCCCCCCCTATTTACCTCTCTCTCTTCCTCCCTCTCTCCCTACCCCTTCAATTTCTCTCCCTCTCACTCTTCATGTCTCACTTACTCCCTCTCTCTATCTTCCTCCCTCTATCTCCCCCCCTCTCTCTCTCACTTTTTCCCTCTCTCTCTCTCTCCCACCCTCCTTCCCTCTCTCTCCCCCCCTCTATCTCCCACCATTAGACTCTCTCTCTCTCTCTACCCCTCCTTCCTCTCTCTCCCCCACTATCACCCCCACGATACCCCGCTTTCCCTATTTATCTATTCTTGGAATAGGAAAAAAACTACAGAGGGGAATGGAGGATTCGAGTGAAGTGGTGGTGTTTAAAGAAACTGTTGCACTGAAGCACAAGCATGATCCATGAGAGAACACATAGATAAATCCCAATGATGATAAATAAATCCATAAGGATAATCTATAAATAGGTTATGGTCATGGACCAAACCAACAATCACGGTATGAGGTGGATCTAGGATCTGAGGTAGAAATGGTGAACCAATAGTTTATTCGGTCACTGACCCAAATAATTGGTCAACTCTATTCACAGACAAGGTGAGGTTTATCGTGGAACCCAATGTTACAACACCCCCTCATAGACTTAGCTTGGAGAAAAACAAGTTACACAACTTTCCCCCATGATTTTTTTCTGACTACAAAATATGATAAAAAGCGATACAAAAACACTATGGAAGAAGTATGAACAATGTCACCATCAATGTTGATCAAAGAAAAAAAGGTAGGAATCTATTGAAAACTAGATGCAAAATTATTTTCCAAAACATAATCCTAGTCGGTTAGTCGGCTAGACAAAAATACAACACAGACTAGTCGATCAGTCAACTAGACAAGAAATGCACCAAGATAATTAGTCTTTGTCAATCCAATAATATTTTTCAATGCAGACAGTCTTTATATCCAAACAATCTCTGTATCGGGTACAATAATCAATAGTACATCTCCCAACAACACAATCAAACATGGGTCAATTGGTCTTATCAAATCCAAGTAGATTCAACAAGAAACAATTGAGTCAACAAGAAGACATCAGTTGGGTGTACACATCAACAAATTCAATTAATTACCCCCTGTAAACACAACTGAGGGATGTAGTATTAGAAATAGTTCTCATCGAAAAAAATAATCTATGAACAACAACGAGTCAAAAATTAGTCGACGAATACATAGTCGAAACCTCTAGTTGATTTTCATCTTTGGTTGAACCTCAGTTGACAAAACCAAAGCAATCGATAAGAAATAGGAATGTTGCACAACTGTACAACTGATGATACACAATGGTATGAATTTATCAAGAACCTATATATATATATATATATATATATATATATATATATATATATATATATATATATATATTCCCCCATGACCATTCATTAATCCAACCATAGTCTATCCTAGTAGACAGTACCACTCCATGATTATGTCTTTCACATATCGTATGCAAAGATTGGAAAGCGTGATTGTCATTCCTTCAATTTTTATGGCGAGGATGATGATAAGGAACATATTTCTATGTTGGATGATCAAGGGATATAGGATCAGGGTTTGGTTCAAGGTAGAACAACCCATCATATAAAAAACAATGTCATCCTTAAAAATATTCTCACATTTTAGTGTGTTAGGAATGACCATGTCATCGATTTGTTCAGCACAATTAATAATGATTTCTCTTCTGGAAAATTAGTTTGAACTCTACCTCCAAAAATGAAACTTACCTAGTTTCAACAAGCCCAGGTATAGGTAGGGAGGAAACATCATTATCATATCCCAAACATGTTCTTGGTGACTTCATCTCAGGTGTAATAGGAACAACAATACCATGTCCATTCTTCCCAATCCCTCCTCTAGTGTATCCCATATTGTTGAGCAATCGGGACCCTATAATTGTAGTGTGTTTTTTAAATATTGAAGAAAAAACACAATAATTAGAAAAGAACATTAATGGGTTAAGAAGTAATAGGGGATCCTAGAAACTCAATAATATTGATCTTCTTCTCAACATTCTACAATCGACAAAATTCTCCTTCAATGTTTTGTTTGCAATCTTGCAAGCCCTGAATAGTCTCATCCTTCCGAGTCAACTGTAGAAATATCGAATCATAATCTTCTCTCAAAGCCTAATATCAACCAAACAAGTGGTTGCTGTCTTCTTGAAGAGGAGCAACTTCTTCACGAATCTCATCAACAAAGGCATGTAAATGTGCAACTTTGTTTGCTAGCTGGGTATTGGATTCTTCCAATTTACAAATGTTTGTCTTTAAGAAAACATTTCCTGTATGAGAAAGAGTTTTCATTTCCTTCTCAATATCATCAAAAATATATGTTTTAGTGCCAAATTCATATCTAATAGATCCTAGAAAATAGTCTCCATTGTTCACTCTAGGTAAAATACTTTCCTAGATTGCTCATCAAATTCTAGCAAAAGGCTATTTTGAAAGAGGGAAACCTCATCATCTAGTTGGGTATTGGTTGTCTCCAATTCATTTGTCAATTTTTGATTCTCAATTTTCAATTATGCAACAACATTCTACAAGTTAGTGACCTCTGTGTGAATTCAATTATGAGATTCTCCCAAGGTAATGGCCTTTTTCTCACGAATCTCTTGCACTTTTAGAATAACCAAGACTTCATATTCTTCAAACATGCCCATCGTCGTTAGAGGGAAAGATCCAAGGAACTGAATTGCAAGTGAAGGTTTTAAAGGAAAATGGGTTTATGAGAATTTGACAAAAAACAATAACTCTAGCTTCACCAGTCAGCCTACACCAAGTGTGTATATGCTTAGTCAAGCCACAAAAAAATAAGATTTCAATCGACCATATGTCAAGGAGTTATCTTCACGAACACATAGTTTTCAATATAAATATTCCAAATGGTGTTTCGTTGATGGTCAAAAGAAAGTTGAGCCACAAAAGGAATGAAGAATGTGCCACCAGTCAATGGATTGATGGAACCCTCCTTCAATCGGAAATAATAAAGGAAACAATGCATTGACGTCAAAGAAAAGTAGGGTAAAAAATCTAGAGCATTCACACATGGTCAAGTTGATCCAAAATCCAATCGATAGTTGGTCAAACTAGTCTTCTCCATTTGACAATAGACTAATCGTATTAACTGGTTGAGTGGGATAATATAGTCAAGGTGAAGAGAATGTGGGAGATAGTTTGATTTGAAGCCTTGTGTATTAGAGTCGAATCCTTATGCAGTTGATTTAGAGCTTGTGCAGTTAGGTTGAATCTTGTCTAGTTGGATCATATCTAGTCAAGTCGAGAAGCGAGTGTTGATCAATAGTCTAGTCGAGTGGAGTTTCAATATGTGTTGAGTCATTGTCATTTTCTAAGCTGAGCCAATCAAGAAAGGGTCTGATGTGAGGAAAAACACAGCCAGTCTTCAATTTGTTGATAGGAAAGAAAAGCAACTGATGCAAGAAACCAACAATGGTTTGATCAATCATCATTGGGAAGAAAAATCATTTTCCAGCAACCAAATTGACCCAAGTTTAAAATCATTGAGTAGAATCTGGTAGTTTACGTGTCAGGATAAGAAAAATCCAATAAAATTTTAAATCTAAGTCAGTCGAGTCCTTCAATAAGCCACTAGATCTTACCAAATGAGCTACCAGATATATTGGTGGATTAGTTGGGGTATCCACTACGCAATTCAATTGACTCACCCAAGCATATGACTTCAATGTATTCAAAAAAATTAGGGCAAAACCATGAATACACACAAAATAAAGAAAGGATTTCCACAGCTCAATAGCCCAAGACCAACAATAAAAAATATTGGCGACGATTTGCTAGTTTCAAACAACCCATCACAGATTCAAAAAAACTAGACCACATCTTCACCACTATCTCAATCATATTTACATTCGTTTTGAACCTCATATCATAAAACCAACAACTTTGATACCATGTTGTAACAAGAAAAAAACTGCAGAGAGGAATGGAGGATCTGAGAGTAGTGGTGGTGTCTAAAGACAATGTTGCACTAAAGCACAAGCACTCTCTATGAAAACACAAAGAGATATCTCTTGATGATGATAGACCAATCCATAAGGAGCATATATAAATAGGTTCTTGTCATGGACCAAACCAACAATCATGGGATGGAGTTGGTTCTACATGTCCATAAAAGGTGGATTTGGGATCCGAATCCGACACAGTCAATCAATAGTTTAGTAAGTCTTTTACCCAAAGAATTGGTCAACTCCCTTAATCGACAATACAAGGTTTACGATGGAACCCAATTTTCCAACACCACTCTCTTTATCTCTACCCCCTTAATCTCTCCCCCTTTAACTCTAGAGAGAGAGAGAGAGAGAGAGAGAGAGAGATGGAGAGAGGTAGAGAGAGGTAAAGATAGAGAGGAGGGAAGAGTGGGGTAGAGAGGGAGAGAGAAATAGGGATAGAGTGTTAGAGAGAGTAGATAGAGAGTGAGAGTGAAGCTGAGGAGAGAGAGAGGGTGGGGGAGAGAGAAAGGGGGGTATAGAGGGAGGGAGAGGG
>JZKD02S1887746.1:33221-53143 GCA_000966675.3 Picea glauca | reverse complement strand
TCAACACTTATTTTTTTTATTCTCTCATCACGAGACCTGTGTCTCCTCTATTTTCTTGACTCGGTCTCCTTATCCATATTTTTCTCAATTATGTCAAATATTTGTAGAAACTTGATGTTTAATCCATCTTGTTCCTCCTTGACTTTCATAAGCCTGTCATTATCAACTTTATAACTTTGGACGTCCTTTTGCAAAAATATTATGGTCTTCACGAAATTCACGCTTTCTTCCTTGGCTTCTCCATGTCCATTTGAATCTGTACCCTCGTCACCTATATTTTTGTACATCCTTCTAACCTCATCTTCGTGGATGTAGGTTCGTTGTGCATATTCCATGCTTCAAATCTATGTGTTGATCATATTCTGATAAATTGTTGTTAACTCTGAAAAATATGAAGGAAACAAGATTTGTTAGAATAAATAATTTATGAAAACCATAAATACTATGCACATTATGTTTCATAAGTGTATCAGAATCCTTTCTTCTGATTCCTGGTGAATTTAACAACCTCATTCAAAATTCTGGGTGAATATTTAAACTCATCTGTGCATGACTTTTCCTCCTCTTTTCTCTCCTTTTCTTTCTTTCAAATCTCGCATGTATACCAATTTTGTGTTATACACCCATGTCCATCATGTGTTCATTCTCTATACATGCAATACCAAGTGCACATACAACGCACCAATATTCAGTGTGCACAAATTTTATATTGGGCACTAATATTTAATGTGCTCAACTTTTGGGTTCTGCGTATCATTATCTAGTGCGTACAAATTTTGTGTCACACACCAATAATTCACACAATTTACACCTTTGATCTGTGTCATGCCAACATTCATCGCGCACCCTCTCACACCCAATACTAAATGCACATATGCAATTTTTCCCCATGCAACACCAATATTCCACGTGCACTCACTTCACACCAACACTATGCACACACCAATAATTATACTTCATGTGGTGCTCATATTCGATGCATGCTCATTACACATCACCAATATTCAATGTGCATTCCCTACGCACTATTATTATGTACGCACCCATCAATTTTGCATGGCGTCCATATTCATCGTGCACATAATGCACTCTCATATTATGCGTGCTCCACCAGTTCTATACCATGTAGTTCCTAATATTCACTGTGCACACTCCATGCATCAATATATTTCACACACCATAAATATTGCACCGCGCAGTGACAAAATTTAGTACGCACACATTGTGCACCAATACTTAGCACACACGATTCCTTTCTTCACTCAACTGATTTTTCCATATTTTCAGCTTGTGACCCCCTGACCATCATAAAAATGCTTGCCTCTCCAACTTCATGTTGATGTCTGGCCCATACACATCTAGTGTCGAACCAAAACCTCTCATACCACTTTATAACGTCCCCATATCTTCTCAAAGGCCATGCTACATCCAAATTTGAGTTATGATACCACATTGTGACATATCTAGCCTCCTAGTTGTCTTGTTACCACATTGTAAAGTCTTCACCACTGCAACTTTTCTATATAAATCCCTTATATCAATTCTTTCTTCTGCAGAAGCAACTCGTTGAAATAAAAAATGCACACAACTGGCCTTGTGCTACGCGCCGCTACGTTTTCCTAGTGCGCACAATTGGACTCATACCACATGCAACAACTATGTATTAGCAAATATACGCTCTCAACCTTCATTGTGTCGGCCATGTCGAAGGTCCCTTAGCATGCAAAACATTTCTAGCTTCACACTATAACCCATTGATCCGGATTTATTTTTGGAACGAAATGAAAGCAGAGAAATCACAATGAAATACTCATGAAAATTATCAGAAACARAGAAATACAACAATACTTGATTTCTATCAATTAAAGAATTGTAAAGAGACTGTAAAAATACAGAGTGAAAGACTTGCTAGAATGGTGGCAGCTTTATCTCTGAGAAGAGATGTGACGGCTACACTCATTCACAAGAAAATGATTACAATGAGGCTCTGAAGGCATTTTTATGTTAAACAAGAATGACAAAACCCTAGACATCCAAAAACCTAACCCTAGGAGATGAAACACCAAAATTCATGTCGGCCCCGTTTGGATAAGTCAGTACATTAACTTCACATGGTTGTAACTTTTGCATATGATCTCTGTTTTAGGTGCGTGATAACCCGTTGGAAAGGTCCTTTCAAGAACTACGCATTACACTATCAAGCTTTGACTCCATCTACAATTTGACTGTGGTGAGAAAAAATAACACTGTTTAGAGCCCCAAAACGGCCCTGGAAGTACAACAAGATGTGCTGACATGAAAAAATACAAAATAAGCCAGTTGGATTAGGTGGGAGACCACCAATATCCACCTAGAAGATGTGTAGGGATCCATAAAGCCTCGAAAGTATAGAACCCAAAATTACAAAGAAGTACAGAAGAACGTGTTGAACTAAAAACTGACAAAAGGAGCCAATTGGAACAGGTGGGTGGCCACCAATATCCACCAGGATCACCCATATAATTATTGATGAAGTTACTTAACAAAATAGCGACTATAACAGTGGAAATAACTCATAATAAAACTATGTGCATAACCATTCCTATGTCGCACATGGGATTTGTCCCATTCGCATGAACAGACTAATACCAATTTGTGTGCATGATGATTCAATCCTTTTCTCAGAATTCCATAACCGTTACCACATAATTATCTAACATGAAACAATTGAACTACCATGCTCTACATCTACGAAATTTATGTAGAAATAACAATATATGCACATTCAACATAATTATGTGCCAATTCCATAACATAAATAGCATAAACGCTCACATGTTAAACAATATATAAACACATATAAATTTCCATGTCCCATGCCCTGCATATGCAACAAACATGCAGTTCTACAACATATATAATCCATGAAAAAATATACATATACATAATTGTAACAAATAATATATTTAACATGTATATGCACATTACTTAGAGAATAATACACATAAGAAGATACTTATCTTTTTTGTAATCCACCAACTGTGCACAAACCTCAGATGTTCCTCCCAACCATAGAATTTTCCGCTCAGAAATTCTCAGCAGCAAGTCACCCTCGAGCTAGGGATAAAACTCCACCTGGGAAAAGGATTCCTAAGCTAAGATAAGGTCTATCCATAGTCAAAAAACTTATACAAAGGTGCCAACTTGAGAAAACCGATTACACTCCCTCATTTCCCACATGCATGTCCCACCCCAGGAAGTGTGCCCCTTCTCTATTCAACAGTCCTTCAGCTGCCCCACTTCCCTTCCAGGGCTTCAGGAGCAGTCCATACATGAAGTCTCAGAACCCTGTAGCTGCAAATTTTCACCTTGGGAAAATAATTCCCAACAGTTCTCTCTCCTAGAGAGAATGCTTACGGGCCTGACAACCCGCTTCTTTGACAAACACAGGCCTAACGATCCACTTCTTCTACAAAAACGATCCTGACAACCCGCTTCTTTGATAATCACGGGCCTGACAACCCACCTCTTCGATAGCACAAAGGCCTTCCCAAGTATAGGTTTATGTGATGGTAGTAAGTTACAACTAGATATGGATTCCTTCCAGAAGAAAGTTGGTCTGCATGATGAAGGAATGAGCGAAAATCCCCCCCAAAATACACTAAGGCCCAAAAATATATTTGCATGATTATAATTGGATACTTGTCACCTTAAGAGATCACTTAACTCAACTTGGTGACCCATTCCCATTCCTTAGGAACTTAGGATAAATACATATCCCATAATTATACTTTTGGAAATATTATTAAAATATTCCTTTTAATCTCCGCACCCCTTTCCCATTCTAGAGGAGTTTACCCCCTCGTCTATTTTCATATGATTGGTATGTGCGCAATGATATGTTTTATTAATATTTGATTGCAATTACATTTAAAAAAAATATGTCATTGGCCTTTGTCTCAATCCAGGCTCTCCAGCCTAATAATAATGCAGGCACTTTGGCCTCAATATACATATATACAAAGGCTCTTTGGCCCCAAAAATATTCTGGTACAAACATAGTCCAGTTTTCACTTTGAAGTGATCCTTGCACACTTACCCAAGTGTGCTCAAAGCTATAAAACAATGGAAACTCTTCCCTTGGATCGTGCACACGAAAATCCTCATGCACTTATTCAAGTGCACACAAAGTTATGAAACAGGTGCACACTCTTTCCTTGGTTCGTGTGTGCTTAACTGTACCCAAAACTTGTGCACCAAGGATCACCATCCTATATACACAATTACATTTACATTACAATTGGGGTTCATCCTAGGGGTATTACACAATCCATCCCGAGCCATGGCTCTCTCCCCTTCCATTTTAACCCACAATGGCTCCAACACCAAGAAGTGATTGATCTGATCCATTCAACCTTGTATACCTAGATTTTGAGCACACCTATGTACAGATGGGAGAATAATATTATTTTGTTCAAACAAGCTCTAAGTAAATGGAATAAGTCTTCTCTTTCCTCCCCAATTGAAGAGAAAAAACTCATCAAAAGTAAATTGGAAGAGCTGCAAAAAAATAAGAAGTATGAGAAGTAACTACACAGATTCAAAAAAAAGAATTTGAACTTCAATGCCAATATCAACAAGCATTAAAGAGGGAATAATAGTATTATAGTTTGCAACCACAAAGCCTTTGGCTCAAGGTGGGTGATAAACACACCAAATTATTTCACAACCAATCCAAACTATGAAAATCCAAAAATAATGTATTGGAAATCACTCGGGAGGATGGATTTATCATCAATGATTTCGAGGAGATAAAAGTGGCTACATTGACTCACTATGCCTCCCTCTACACTCAAAGAGAAGAAGTAGAGCCTTCAAGCATTAAATCCATGCTTGAGCACATTCCAAATTTGGTTTCAAGGGAAGGAAATCTAGATCTTCTGCAACTAATCTTTCAAACTAAAATACCTCTATCCATTTGGAACCTCGAACACAATAAAGCGCCCGAACCAGATGACTTCTCCATATCATTTTATTGCTTCTTTTGGGATGTAACACCTTGTTTCCCCCAGTTTGTAAATATAACTATATTGGCCGAGAGACTATGGAAAACTCAATATGTGTGAATGTTTGATTTTATGGACCTTTTATAAAAGGTCAATGCATGTTTGATTTGATGGACCTTTTTATAAAAGGTCAATGAATGTAAATTTTGTTATTTACTAGAAAATGGATAAGTGTTGCATGATTGTTGGAAGGGGGGTGTGATAAGAGAGACCATGAATGCTATGAAATATATGGTGAAAGGGACTAGGAATGGTTGCATTAACCTCGACCAGACTAGTGCTTTGCTGGATTTAATTGCTTAGGATCAAAACCACCCTCTGACCCGAGAATGAATTACAATCAGGTTGGTAGGTGGGAATCCCTACTCAAGATTTATTGAGGGGATGGGGAAGATCTCCCATATGTAAGGATTCCATACATGACCAAAGACTGGGAATTCAAGCTACACACAACCTTGCTAAGGAAGGCAAGAGAGGAAGGCATGATGGGCAGAGGGGGACCTGCGAAGAGAGAAAAGAAGGGATACTAAGCTCAGTTTCAAGGAAGAACTGGAAAAAGAGCATGTTTTGATTGCAGGAGAAGGAGAGTAACCTTCGTCCCTATATATTACTGAGTTGAGAGAAGGAGATTACCCTTCATCCCTAACTTTCGTTGAGCCAGAAGAAAAGATTCAATCTCAAAGCATCATGGCCTAGCTTGGAGGTGGCCAGTGGTAAATACGTTAGGAGTGACTAAGCCTATGGTTGAGTGGAAACGAGCACCCCTTTCAGCTGTCGCATCACATATTTTGTTTCTGATAAGTGTTTTCATGCTTTGTTCTTTGAAATGGAGTAAAGAATGAATGCATGTATGTATACATTTAAGATTGTCCTGTGTATTGACTGATCAAGTGATGTGTATGTATTTATCTCCTTGAGGAATTATGCTTATTCTTGATTTTCCATATGCCCCAGTTTAACCCTTGAAGGTGTTTTCCCCAGGGAGTTACCTCACAGTTCCAGAGTCGAAGCAAGCCTCTTGGCACTACTACCATCCTGGTAATTCCACGAGATTACCCCAACCTGTTTCAGAACTTAAAGTTCTGCAAGATAGGAAGGTGCTTCCTTTGAACCAGTAGCCTAAGAGACCTTAGGCTCATTCCCATGGACTTAACCAAATCTCTCCTAAGAGTAGAGCTCATAGCCTAAGATTCATCAGAGGGTCCATATGACCAGGGTCTAGGATCCCTACGCTAAATCTGAAAGGAGATAGCTTTTGATGGCTTCGGAGCTTTAGGAGCTTGAAGCCCTCGGATGTCAATCTTCATAACTGTAAAAAATACCTGAATGTTGGAGTCACGAAAGGTTGTGATTGGTTGATCTAGGGAGTTTTTTGGGGCCCCTTCTTGATCATCTGATCGTCTAGTGGAAGGTTTCACGTATGGTCCTTTGGCAAAGTTCCACTTCGGGAGAATGGATATGCTATAGCATCAAAATCCCTGAACATCAAAGTTACGAAGTGAAGGAGAGCTGTAAATTTGGGGGAGATCGTTAGGAGCCCCACCTACCATCTGATCATTCAGGAGAAGGGACCCACACAAGGTACTTCGATGAAGTACCGCTTCAGAAAAATGGAGTGGTAGTAAATCCAAAACCCCCAAAGGTCGTAGCCACAAAGTGACCAGGACCATTGATCTAGGGATCCTTCGGGTTCTCTCCTAGTAATCGGACCTACGACGAATTCATCCCGATGTTGACCGCTTCAGAAAAATTGGGATGTTGTAACGTCAAAAACTCCTGAAGGCGAAATTAACGAAGTGACTAAGACTGCAGATCTGGGGATCCTTTTAGTCCTATCCTAGTCGTCGAATTTATGATGTAGTCATCCCGACATTGACCACTTTAGGAGGATAGGGGTGTTGTGACACCAAAACCCCTGAAAGTTGAAGTTACAAAGTAATGAGGACCGTCGATCCTGAGATTCTTCGGTATCCCTCTCAGCCATCGACGTATAGGGAAGTGTGGCTCTAGATATTTGAGTTTGGAGACTAGGCACTCAAGGTAAAGTTGAGTTGCAGTATGTCGAAAATATCTGAAGCCTGAAGTAACAAGAGTCATCGATTCAAGGACGCTTTTGGACTTTTTCTAACCATCAGATATGGGTTGTGGTCAGCCCAACGCTGACCAACTTTGGGAGTAAAGAGGAGGTTGAATTGCAAAACTCTCGAATGTCAAATTCCTGAAGTGATGGGAGCTGTAGATCCATGGATCTACATGGATGGATCTTGACCATGAGATCTGAAGAATGTTAGAAGGATACCATTCTGGAGTGACGTGGCACAGTGATGTCACCTAGGGTGACATGGACCCAAGTTTGACATGCCACGTGTCACTTGGATTCGTGCATATCACATACCCTATATGCCCATTGGAACATGACATGTGTCACCCCTGGCCCCTTCCACGTGTCAGCCCTAGGTATGAGTTTCTTAGCCAAAGTAGTTGGTGAAGTGATCGAAACTCTGGGAGTCCGAGACTTCTGGACTCTAGAGGATTTGGGTGTAGCATTGTAAAGAGACCAAACGTTCGAAGACCGGAGCCACATGGAAAGCTTATGGGACTTTGGAATTTCTAGATTTTGATTGGTCTCATGCGATGTTAGCGAAGAGACATAAAACGCCGAAGTGTTGAAGCATCGAAGGAGGTGTTCAATGCCAAAGCGCCTAAGCGTTGAAGTGTCGAAGTTTCTGTTGGTCTACGTGTTAGACGCTTGTGTGTTAGATGAAGTTTGAGTCCATTCATGGGATTGGACGATGGATGGACTTCCACCATGGATGAAGGAACCCGAAGACAATACATGTGAGGAGGATTCATGTGGACCCCATGTGGCCTTCAACTAGTGAATGCCCGAAAAACATCAGAAAGGTATATCTGCTAGTTTTGAGCTCGATTTTGAGCATGGAGACTGTGTTTATAAATATCTAGATGATAAGGATATGATAGATACCCCGAATGAAGGATTTGACCACTTAAGGAGAATGAAATTTTGATACCCCATTCCTAGGAAATCCACTCGGGGGTTGGGTGTGTTACAAATTGGTATTTGAGCATGGTTACAACACTTGTCCTTCTTGGGATCATGGACGAGTCGCTTAAAAACCATGTTTAAAGAACTCTTAAGGGTGCCACCCTACCTTACCTATTTCCTAAAGAGTCTGGTTAAAATTTTAGTGAAGAAAATAATGAAAACTTTCTACTTTGTGTGTGTATTTAAGAAATATGAAGTATGTGTTGTTCATGAACTAATATACTGTTAGTTAACATCAAGTGTTTTTTTAGCACTTAAGAAGTCAGTAAATTGCGGGAAAATACAATCATAAAGGATGGTGACGCGCCATGAAGTGGGGGATGGCTCCCACAATAGAGATGAAGAATTTGACGAGAGGAGGGTAGTGGAGACCCCTCCGGATCTAGCTAAAACTGTAAGGAGCCTATTGGCCAAATTACAGAGTTGCAAGGCCGACAATGAGAGATTGTTAAAGGAGAAAAAAAAACAAATGGAAATTAATGCAGTCTTGTTGTAGAGATTATCCGACATACAGAGGCAGTTGCAACATGGACCCACAACCAGTCATCTGGACCGATGACATACGAGGAGAAGTCAAAGTCCACCTGAGATACGAAAATGAGGTCCCATAAGTGGCCACATTAGGAGGAGTACCTTGAGGAAGGCCCAACCTGGAGGTAGGGGGAACTCATCGGGAGAGTCCTCTAGAAAGGAAACTGACAACTCTGAGCGATCTTCTAGTAGAAAAACTAGCTCACATTCTTAAAGGAAAGGAAAGAAGCGAAATCATGCCAAAAGTTGTAATCCTGAAGAGTTCAAGAAATCCATACCACCCTCTTTCAATAGAGATATTAAGAAAGGGGAAGAGGTAGAAGCTTGGATGCTTAGTTTAAAGAAGTACTTCAGATTCCATGACTACTCTAAAGACTTGAAGGCTCAAATAGCCATCTTCAACCTAAATGGAAAGTCTTCCAGTTGGTCGGAAGACCTTAGGAATGTGAAAGGAATCCATAAAAAGGAAATTATCATGGAAACAGTTTGATAAATACTTCAAGAAGAAGTATCTGTCAGAGAAATACTTTGATGGGAAGACTAAGGATTTCTATGAACTCAGGCTAGGACAACTCACCATAGAGGAATATATCAATAAATTCCTTGAGATGATAAGGTATGTACCCTACATAAAAGATGAAAAGGTAAAAGTGTAGCGATTTATCAGTGGGTTACCTCAATCTTACCGAGACAGGATTGAGTTTGACGAGCCAAATACCTTAGAAGATACTATTCAGAAGGAAAGGTATTTTTATGAACAGTTTAGGAAGCAGACAAAACCTCACAAGGACTGGAAAAAGAAGAGTAGTTTGGCATTCAAGAAGAAGGGGTTTAAATCCTCAAGATTTAAGAACTATGGGAAGGGTTCTAGGATGAACCTTCCTACTAGAAGTGTGTATCAACATAATTCCCCCTCCCAGAGTGGAAATAAACCTTTTAGAGCAACCCAGGAAAGACTGATGACCCAAAGAGAGAACCCTTGAAATGTTGGGGTTGTGGAGAATCTGCTGAGAGATTTCCCATACAGATAGCAAAACAATAGGATATTCTACAACATCCAAGAACCTACCACAGTAAATTATGTGGATAGGATCATGCCACAGATCTATGTAGCCTTGGATAGTAAACAAGCCGACCACCAAGATTCAGTGGTGGAGATGGAAGGTAAGATCGCCAACCATCTAGTTTCTATTTTAATTGACCCTGGTTCTAATTTGAGTTATGTGGCCCCTCAGACTGTTGATAAGTGTAAAGTAAAACCAGTTAGACATGATAATACATGGTTGGTACAACTAGCCACTTGAACCAAAAGAAAATTAGCATAGGTCATACCATCTTGCCAATTCATTATGGATGGATTGCCAACCCAAGAGACCCTTAACATACTTCCCCTAGGATCTTATGACCTATTGATTGGTATGGACTGGTTAGCCACTTATAAAACCAATTTGGACTGTTACCATAAAACTTTGGAATGTGAAAATGAGGAAGGGAGAAAAATAACCCTCCAAGGGATTCAAAAGCCTGTCTCAGTGAGACGAATATCGGCCCTTCAAATGAAAAAGTATTGCAGAAAGGGATGTCCCCTATATGAAATACAGGTGTTGGAATATGTTGAGGATGAAAAACCAAGCCTAGAGGGCCACCCCATATTAAGAGAGTATAAAGACGTGTTTCCAAAAGAGGTACCAGGTCTACCTCCAAGAAGAGACATTGACTTCTCGATAGAACTTGCACCAAGAGAAGTGCCAAYGTCTAGGAAACCCTGTAGGATGAGTACACCAGAGCTAGTTGAGCTCAAGCTACAACTAAAGGAAWTGATGGAGAAAGGCTACATCCGKCCCAGTGTGTCTCCATGGGGAGCACCAACCTTGTTTGTGAAAAAGAAAGATGGCACAYTCTGACTATGCATAGACTATAGACAACTCAACAAGACAACCATAAAGAACAAGTACCCCTTACCAAGAATCGATGACTTATTCGACCAATTAAGGGGTGCTTCCATTTTATCAAAKATTGACTTAAGGTATGGATACCATCAATTCCRAATCAAGTATGAAGACATCCAMAAAACAACCTTCAGGATAAGGTATGGTCACTATGAATTTGTGATGGTACCATTTGGATTAACCAATGCTCCTGCCACTTTTATGTGCTCGATGAATAATGTACTCAACAAATTCCTAGACACATTTGTATTATTTTTCAT
This sequence comes from Picea glauca, assembly GCA_000966675.3. NCBI lineage: Eukaryota > Viridiplantae > Streptophyta > Pinopsida > Pinales > Pinaceae > Picea > Picea glauca. The sequence continues at coordinate 42,291 of JZKD02S1887746.1, read as the reverse complement.
TGATGATATCATAATCTACTCCAAGAACATAGAGGAACATTAACAACATCTTAGACTTGTACTTCAAGTACTAAGAGAGCATCAACTCTACGCTAAGTTTAGCAAGTGTGAATTTTTCCAGAAGCAAGTCCATTACTTAGGCCATGCTATTTCTAAATAAGGAGTGGCAGTAGACCCTGACAAGATCAGGTCTATCATGGAATGGCCTACCCCAAAGGATGTATCTGATATCAGATCCTTTATGGGCTTATTGGTATACTATAKAAGGTTTATAAAATGATTTTCCAAGATTGGTTGTCCAATCATTKCCCTTCAGAAAAAGGTGGTTAATTTCACTTGGACATCAGAATGTGAAGAAATATTTCARAAACTGAAATACCTTCTAACCCATGCACCTRTGCTGAAGATTGMAGACCCTAATAATGACTTCCTTGTGTGTACAAATGCCTATAAGGAAGGAMTCGGAGGATTCCTTATGCAAGAAGGGTGTGTAATTTGCTACGAATCCAGAAAATTGAATGAGCATGAAATCAATTATGTGACCCATGATCTAGAGTTGGTTKCCATAGTGCACACTTTAAAAATGTGGAGGCATTACCTCCTTGGTAGGATATTTGTACTTATGATATACCATTGTGGGTTGAGGCACCTGTTTGATCAACYAAAMCTCAATGCCAGGAAATCTAGGTGGATGAATCTCCTTAGTGAGTTTGATTTCGAAATCAAACACATCAAAGGAAAGGAAAATAGGGTGGTCGATTCCCTTAGAAGAAGTGTGGAAAYGATTCACCTGAAAACAATGAGCACCTGTAAAATGGATGTCAGGGATAGATTCGAGAATGCACAGGAAACAAATTSATTCTTCAAGATCCTGACATCATACCTAAATCAAGAGCCCACATGRCTAAAGTATGAAAGCTATCAGATGCTTGATGAAGGKCTATTGACTTACAAAAATAGATTGTATATCCCAAGTTGTGACAACTTGAAGAGGTTCATAATGGATGAACTACACAAGATACCATATACTGGTCATCCAGGTTATCAGAAAATGATTACAACCACTAGAAAACAATTCTATTGGCCTGGATTGAAAAAGGACATAGCTGATTATTTAGCTAAGTGTCTAGAATTCCAGCAAGTTAAGGTAGAACACCATCATCCAACAGGGTTTTTACATCCCCTACCAATTCCAGAATGGAAATGGGAAACCATTTCCATGGATTTTATCACCAGATTACCAAAATCGTCCAAGCAGAACGATGCCATCATGGTAGTGGTGGAAAAATTGAGCAAGTATGTTCACTTCGTTCCTGTCAAGTCAAGTTGCAAGGCAATATATATCGCCAACATATTCATGAAGGATATATTCAGACTGCATGGCATGCCTAGGGATATTATATATGACAGAGACACAAAATTTACTTCAAGCTTTTGGAATTCCTTAATGGCTGGTTTTGAGACTAAATTGTTGTTTAGCATAGCCTATCACCCTCAAACTGATGAACATATAGAAAGAGTAAACTAGATATTAGAATACATGTTAATAATGCATGTAATGCATCAACCTAAGAAGTGGGAAGACTACCTTTCATTGCTAGAATTTTCCTACATCAACGGTTATCAAGAGTCATTGAAGATGAGCCCTTTTGAAGCCCCCCTCTATGGTAGACAGGGAAATATTCCAATCAGTTGGAATAATCCAGTGGATAGAATTACAATCGGACCTGACATGTTGAAATAAATGGAACAACAAGTGTTTCAGATAAAGAAAAATATGAAAATTTCTCAGGATAGACAGAAGAGTTACGCCGACAGAAAGAGAACTCCCAGAGAGTTCAAGACGAGAGACCATGTCTATCTTAGAGTTAGGCCCAGGAAGAGTTCCCTAAGAATGGGATTTTTTGCCAAGTTGGAACCTCGGTATTGTGGACTCTTTGAAATATTAGATAGAGTGGGACTTGTAGCCTATAGGCTAGTACTCCCTCCCACAGTAAAGGAACATAATTTTTTCCATGTTTCATTATTGAAGAAATATATACATGATTCTAATCATATAATTGAATAGTCTATGATCCAGGTGGAGTAGGAGGGAGAATTCCTGCCAGAACCTCAATGAATACTAGATAGGAAGGAAGCCTCACTCAGGAACTAAACCATTGCACAGGTCAAGGTCTAGTGGAAACACTTTGGCCTAGATGAGGCTACGTGGGAAATGGAGGATGCCATGAGACATGCATATCCATTTTTGTTTACTTCTGAATATACAGAGCATATTGACAGATAGAACATCGAGGACAATGTTCCCTTTAAGGGGGGGGTAATTGTAACACCTCGTTTCCCCCATTTTGTAAATATAACTATATTTTCCAAGAGACTATGGAAAACTCAATATGTTTGAATGTTTGATATGATGGACCTTTGTATAAAAGGTCAATGAATGCAAATTTTGTTATTTACTAGAAAATGGATAAGTGTTGCATGAATGTTGGAAGGGGGGTGTACTAAGAGAGACCATGAATGCTATGAAAGAGATGGTGAAGGGGACCTAGAATGGTTGCGTTAACCTCCACCAAACCAATACTTTGTTGTATTTAATTTTTTAGGATCAGAACCACCCTTTGACTCAGCAATGAATTACAATAAGGTTGGTAGGTAGGAAGACCTCCTCAAGAGTTAATGAGGGGATGGGGAAGACTGCCCATATGTAAGGCTTCTAGACCTAACCACGGACTGAGAATTTGGGCTACACACAATCTTTCTAAGGAAGGAAAGAAAGGAAGACGTGATGGGAAGAGGGGACCCACAAAGAGAGCAAAGAAGGGAGACGAAGATTAGATTCAAGGAAGAACTAGAAAAAGAGCTTGTTCTGATCGTGGGAGAAGGACAATAACCTTCGTCCCTATCTATTACAGAGCCGAGAGAAGGAGAGTAACTTTCTTCCCTAAATTTCGTTGAGCCAAAATAAAAGATTCAATCTCAAAGAATTGTGGCTTAGCTTAGGGGTGACTGGTGGTAAATCCGTTAGGAGTGACTGAGCCTATGGTTGGGTGGAAATAGGCACCCCTTTTAGCAGTCACATCATGTATTCTAGTTAAGATAAGTTTTTTCATGCTTTGTGCTTTGAAATGGAGTAATGAATGAATGCATGCATTTATACATTTAATATTGGCCTCTATATTGAATGAGCAAGTGATGTGTATGTATTTATCTCCTTGAGGACTTATGCTTCTGCTTGATTTTCCATATGCCCCAATTTAACCCTCGAAAGTGTTTTCCCCAAGGAGTTACCTCACAGTTCCAGAGTCGAAGCAAGACTCTTGGCACTGCTATCATCCCAGTAATTCCACGAGATTACCCTGACCTGTTTGAAAACTTAAAGTTATGCGAGATAGGAAGGCACTTCCTTCAAACCAGTAACCTAAGAGACCTTAGGCTTGCACCCACGACCTTAACCAAATCTCGTCTAAGATTAGAGATTATAGCCTGAGATTCATCAGAGGGTCCATATGATCAGGGTCTAGGAATCCTACACTAAATACGAAAAGAGCTAGCTCTTGATGGCTTCGGAGATTCGGGAGGTCGAAGCCTTGGGATGTCAAACTTCATAACTGTAAAAAATACCCGAATTTAAAAGTCGCGAAAGGTTGTGAGTCATTAATATGGGGAGTCCATTGGGGTCCCTTTTCGACCGTTTGATCGTCTAGTGGAAGGTTTCACGTATAGTCCTTTGGCGAATTTCCACTTCGGGAGAAAGGAGATGCTATAGCATCAAACTCCCTAAATGTCAAAGTTACGAAGTGAAGGAGAGTCGTATATTTGGGGGAGATCATTAGGAGCCCCGCCTACCATCCGATCATTTAGGAGAAGGGACCCGCACAAGGTACTTCGGTGAAGTCCCGCTTCGAGAAAATGGAGTGGAAGTGAAGCCAAAACCCCCGAAGGTCGGAGTCACGAAGTGACCAGGACCATTGATCTAGGGATCCTTCAGGTTCTCTCTTAGTTGTCGGATCTACGACGAAGTCATCCCGACATTGACCGCTTCAGGAGAACCGGGATGTTGTAATGTCAAAAAATATCGAAGGCCAAATTCGGGAGGTGACTAGGATTGTAGATCTGAGGATCCTTCAGGTCCTATCCTAGCCATCAGATTTACGATGTAGTTAGCATGACATTGACCGCTTTGGGAGGATAGGGGTGTTGTGACACCAAAACCCCTGAAGGCCGAAGTTACGAAGCAATGCGAACCGTCGATCCTCAGACTCTTCGGGATCCCTCTCAGTCATCGATGTATAGGGACACGTGGCACTAGATATTTGAGTCCGGAAATTGGGCACTCCGAGGAAATTTGAGTTGCGGTGTGTCAAAAATATCTGAAGCCCGAAGTAATGAGAGTCATCGATTTGAGGACACTTCAGGACTTTTCCTAACCGTCATATCTGGGATGTGGTCATCCCAGCACTGACCAACTTCGGGAGAAAAGAGGAGGTTGAATCACAAAACTCCTGAACGCTAAATTCTCGAAGTGAGAGGAGTCGTAGATCCATGGATCGACGTGGCTGGATCTCAACCGTTAGATCTAAGGAATGTTAGAAGGATACCGGTTCAGAGTGACGTGATGTAGTGATGTTACTCAGGGTGACGTGGACCCAAGTTTGATGTGCCACGTGTCACCAGGATTCGTGCATATCAAATACCTTATAGACCCATTAGAATGTGACATGTGTCACCCCTATCCCCTTCCACGTGTCATCCCCAGGTACAAGACGCCTAGCCAAAGTAGTTGGTGAAGTGATCGGAACTCCAGGAGTCCAGGACTTTGGGACTCCTGAGTATTTGGGTGTAGTTTTGTAAAGAGACCAAAATTTCGAAGACTGGAGCCACATGGAAATATTACGGGACTTCGTAAGTTCGAGATTTCGGCTGGTCTCATGCAAAGTTAGATAAAAGGCATAAAACACCAAAGTGTTGAAGCGCCAAATGAGGTGTTTAGCACCAAAGTGCCGAAGCTCCCACTGACCTCCATGTTAGACGCATGTGTGTTAGACAAAGTTTGATTCCAATCATGGGATTAGACGGTGGATGGACTTTCACCGTGGATGAAGGAACCTGGAGACAATACGTTTGAAGTGGATTCACATGGACACCTCGTGTCCCTCAACAAGTGAACGCCCGAAGAACTTCGGTAAGGTATATCTACCCGTTCTGAGCTCAGTTTTGAGCATGGAGACCGTGGATGGAAATTTATGGATGAGAAAAATGTGATAGAGACCCCGAATGAAGGATTTTACCATTTAAGGAGCATGAAATTTTGATTCACCATCCCTAGGAAAGCCACTCAGGGTTCAGGTGTGTTACATGGGACACCATCAAATATAACCTTAAAATAATTCTTTGATATGTTCATTGATCCTTAATACTAGGGGGGAACAAACTCCTATTTCCTATCCTTAATCCCTAAAGAAACAAACCCCTCCTCCTTCTCCCAATTCTAGCCAATATACTTATGAAACTCATCCTACAAAATCCTCACCAAAATTATAGCCACTTGTCTGAATTTTTTTTTCCCTAAACTTATCTCCCCAAACCAAGGTGGCTTCATGTAGGATTGAAAAAATGTGGATAATATAGTTCTTTTTCAAGAGGTGATCCACACAATTTATCAGGCCAAATACAAAGTTATGGTAGCCAAGTTAGATATGGAAAATGCATTTGATCGTGTCAGACGCTCCTTTCTTTTCCAGGTGATGGAATGCTTTGGATTTAGCCCAAATTTGATAAGATGGATCTCATATTGTATTGTCATCCCATGGATCACCCCCTTAGTTAATGGCAGACCCTCAACATTCTTTCAAGTAAGTAGATGCCTCCACCAAGGTTTCCCACTCTCGCATCTTCTGTTCATCATTGTGGTTGAAAAACTTAGTAGAAAGTTAGAAAACGAGCATGAGATTGGGAACCTCTCTAGGATTCAAATTGTCTAAGGAGTCAAAAATATGAAACACTCATAGTTCATGGATGATACCCTTCTTTTGGGGGGCGCTTCGATCACTATTGCTTATTTTTTTAAATGCATCCTAGACTCTTTCCTTGATGCCTCGAGTGGAGATGTTAACAACAAAAAGTGTCAAGTATTTGGTTGGAATGCTTCACCCCAGATTCTAAGATATATAACACATGTTTTTTCAATTGTTCATAGTTGAACATTGGTCCTCCTTCAAATATTTAGGGATTTCATTATCCCTCAAATCATCCTATTTGCAGGTATAGTAGAAAATACTAAAAAAAATCAACAAGAAACTAACCCTCTAGGGCAGCCAATGGCTAAATCGAACAGCCTGAGTGATTTTAATAAAAAAATTCCTAACATCTCTCCCAAAATATCAAATCTCTACACTTCTTGCCCCAAAGTGCATCTCCAACCAAATGGACAAAATAATTAGATCCTTCCTATGGAAAGGGGGTGTAAACAACCCACAAAAAGTTCCATTTGGTCAACTAGAATTAGGCAACTAAGGAAAAAAACCATGGAGGTTTGGGCATGAGGGAACCAACTCTCATGAAATCATCAATAAGAGATAAATTTCTTTGGATATTGATCACTGGAAAACTCACATGGGGGAAGCAAGCTGTTTGGAAAAAATACTTCCTAGGAAACAGGCTCAAAAGTGTCGACCTACAAGCTAAGGTGGAAACAAACTCTCCTATATTCAAGCTTCTACTTGCTATCAGGAATCTAATGCCTGCCAAGTTGAATTGGATTCCAGGGAATGGGCATAGAATCAACCTTTGGGATGACCAAATAATGGAAATTGATAGATGCCCCCAACTCGATTCACTCCTCCCTCTTCGATCATGGATGTCTGATCAGGGCCTTCTAACCCTTTTTCATATCTTTTTTTGGACGAGTGATGGTTTATGGGACAACTGGAAGAAGGTTTTCCCCACATAGCACTTATCATCTCTCTTTGAATCCTTTCTTCTTACTCTCTAGGGTTGTGCCCCTAGAAGTTGGTTTCCTAGTGATTCAAGGGGATGGGGAAACTCAATGTATAAAGGGAAAAAAGGATATCAATATCTAGCTAATGCAGAGCTCCAACATCCTCGCTCAAGCATGTGGAGACTAATTTGTCACACTAATGACATGTCAAAGATAAACAAAATTGTTGGCTCCTGGCCCATAAAAAAATTTTCACCTCCAACAATTTGCAGAAAATAGGGATAAATGGTCCATCATGGTGCATTTTGTGCCAAAATGTTAAGGAAAACATCTACCACATGTTTCTTGAATGCCAATACATCAAGTAATTTTGGAGATTCACCTTGGGGACACTATCGCAAAGGCTAGAGTGGCCCATCTTTATCTTTTATTTCTTTTATTGTTGGGGGAATCACTACCTCGGGAACTTCTTTAATAAACCTGTCCTCAAGTGGTTTTGGGTTTCTCTCCCCAAATACATATGCTGGAACACATGGTTATCCCGAAACAAAATAATATTCAAAGGAGAAATCGCTAGCCCAAAACAAACAATGATGAGAGTGTGTTCTCTCTTTTCAAAATACATGAGGTTCTGAGTCCAATGGAAATGGAAAAATTTGGACACGTAGGAGGCCAATTGGATGTCCATGTTCTAGCTGACAAGTAAACTCTATCCCACTGCCAATCCATCAATTAGTATTCCAAAATGGGCCTTATGTCTATCGAAGGAAGATTTCAAAGGTTAGAAATCACAACAGTGGGATCACATTCTTTTCGTTGATGGAGATTCATGAAGCAACCCAGGGGAAACAAGCACGGGGGGATAATCAGACACCCCAAAGGTCATACCATTATTAAATATGCATGGGGTCTTGGTATCATGACCAATAACGAGGCAAAGGATTTCACTCTTTTTGAAGATGTTAGGATGTCTCTTTCGAATATAATTTAAATAATTAACATATGTGAAGATTCAATGATCATAACCAGGGCTCTCGTTAATCAAAACATCGTAGGGGGGGGGAGGGGGAGGAATTTATATGGTTGTTCTCTTGTGGATCCTAGCTCTTTTTGGCAAATTTGAAAACTTCTCTATGTTCCACATCAAGAGAGACCTCAACACGATTGTAGAAAAACAAGAAAAGGAATGATCTAGCCTAAGAAAAGGAGAAATAAATATCAATGGGGAATTAAAACCCCTCCCTATCCCTGAATTGATATGTACTTTCACTACATTCTTTTGTTAGGACAATTTATCAATTTTTATAGCAACAAGACTACTCGAATGTATGAGGAGATAATTAGTTGTTTTTTTTATCATCTCCATAGCACCGGACTCAATCTATTTAGATCCAAATTTTGTATCTATTTACTCTGTTGTTTTGCTTAGACACAACCTCCATTATATATAAAATCCCTTTCAGTTTCTTAAAAAAAAAACATCAACATAGACTACAATGCCTCACCTATGGGGATTGAACCAAACACATGTTGGCATGGAACTATCTAAATACTTAATGACAATAGAAACATCCAATTGAAATAATCCCTATACTCCCAACAAAGTATTAATATTATTAATATAATAGTAAATAATCTCAGAAAATCTATATCCAAAAATATTTTTTTCTAAATTAAAAGGTTTATAGAAATTTACATCAAATTGTACCAAATCTACCACACCATATAGAATTAAAAGGAAAGGTGAATGATAATGTTGTAAATATAAATTGGAAATAAGTTAATATCATTTTGATACATGCTCAACACCAAAATAAAATAAACATTCCAACTTATAATGTAATCAACTTTTTTCTACTTTTTCCCAAAGAAACAAATCCTATAATTTTATTAATACAAAAAAAATTACTTCCCGGATGGGGTGCCATGTAGCGCAGGGCATCCACGTAGCCTACTCCAGACCCCAGCCATTAATATGGTAGGTTGGCTCCCCTCCCCTCACCATTAAATGGAAGGAATCCATTACTTCCCGTCAAGCAACGAAGGACAATTCCCTTGCATGAGCAAAATGACGGTCATGTGATGCAATGGACAGGGGAAGTTTGGTGTAGTGGTCATGTCCAACCTTTG
>JZKD02S1887724.1:50771-61816 GCA_000966675.3 Picea glauca | reverse complement strand
CGGTAAGTGCAGACAAATGGAATACCATTTAAATGGCGTTTGATCCTCATTGGTGTCGTCCTTGCTCCATATTTGGATTTGTGTGATGGTAAACCTGTTAAGAAGAACAAACCAACAAAGAGAGAGAACAATGATATATATATTACAATGAAGTCTATGTATAAGATCAAGGAGTTGTACAATAAAAGTAGAGACACCTTTATAGGGAAGAAATGTATTACTGCATTATATTAAATGAAAGTGGAGAATACAACCCATGCCTTGATGTTGCAAGGTCCCTTCCAATGGCCCTTTTCTTCAACACACACGCCTTTGCTCCAATGCTTTTGATGAAGATCATTCACAACCTGACTTGGAGATCTAAAGCAAAGTTATCACAAGTACATTCTTCAATAGAATTCTTCATGCATAAGAAAACCTAACCTTTCCCATGAGAGATCCATATTTATATAGGGTGAAAGAGGGATGGATGAAGATATTAGGATGATCCCACTAAATCAGAGAAGCGAGTAAGATCCAAACTGATCGAAGGCCACCTCATCTTCTAGAAGATTCCCTTCTATAACTTTCATGAATTTCACATTTTCTTCTTGTTTGAGCATCGTTGCACCCTATGCACAAGCAACCTGTGACAATGTCGTAGTCCAGTTTTGGTACAACATGCGACGATCAAGCATCATCACACCCCAAGCATTGAGCATTGTGAAACGATATTCTTTGATATGGTTTTTAAGGAAGAAAATATGATCCACTTTTCTCATGGAGAAATTCTCATTTAGTATCTTCAGGGAACATGGATGTGAGTTATGTACATTCAGTTGATCACAGGGGTGACCAAAATAATGTGTAATAGAATGCCCCCCAAAGTATGAAGTTGGAACCTATGACAACTGAAATACTTTGTAGAATGTGTGTGTCGAAAACAAGGAGCACATCGGTTGGGAACCTGCAAACAATCAAGCATCTGCATAATAATATACCATCTTCTGAGGTAGGCATTCCCATACTCAGATTACAAGTGAATCTAATCATAAGTGTCAAGTGATTCATTGTCACTAAAGATACACTCTGGATCCATGTCATTATGATTTAGCATAGTCACGAGAAATACACTGTGTATCTATGTGTCAATACAAACTTATGAATACTCCATCTCAACCTAGACCGATATGGTGATATCCAGGGTCTTCATTTCCATCGTTCCGAAGTATGAATCTAGCCATGTGATTATAGGTGTTGAAGTCGAACATGGTAGAAAATACTTGATTACCGATCATTAATGAATACCATTAACAAGTGTGAGGGAAATCACCATTTATGTCAATGACTTCCAAGGTACTCTAGTATTATCCAACAAATATGAATAAATGAGTTGAAGTCAAACACTCGATGGAATCTTCCAATTAAGAGGAAATGATGTGAACCCATTTTTGAAAGCGATGAGACATGTCATTGAGGCATGCAGGTTCCAAGGTACTAAATTATTTCTAAGTCTAATTCCTGGATAATGAGTTGAAGTCGATAGGAAGAGACTCGTCACAAGAGGGCCTTAATGTATCCCCCATCAATGACATGAAATATGTAACAAATTTGAAGTAGATCAGAGTATGAAGTTATTTGGAACTAACTAAGGGAAGGCCAACATGGTAGGAATTTTAAAGACTGCAGATGACTTACTTGATTGAAGGCTTATTTAGGTTGGACTTCTCTTGAACATATGAACACCACAAAAATTGTCTTGGAAACATTGACTCAAGGAGGACCCAACATATGGACTTGTAGATGGTAAAATGAGAGACAAATGGATTTCCCAACCTGGATACAATGATGAATATGGGTGGCATGTTCAAGAGCGACTTACTACCACTATCATTGATACAGATATACATTTCTTTCCCAATTTCCCCCTATCATTTCTGGCGAGTACCTCTTTATTTTTGCACAAGATTGAGGAGGATAACATATTATTGTAATGTAAGTCAATCCTTTGGATGAGTCCCTCAGAGTATTTTTAACTAACTCTAGGAAGGAGTGGTTCGGTCCCATATGGGCCTTTCGATGCTTGTTTTACGAGTCCAAAGAAATAAAACTCAGGGTTTTTTCATGTTTAGAGAGTTCGAAAAACACTTAAAGAAAACTCCAAAATGTCATTTTTTGTAAGTTAGTCTGAAGAGACCGAAAAATAGATAATCTTCTGCTCATCAGATGTTATCTTCAAATACTTTTACGAGCGTGAAAAGAACAAGGTCGCTTGGCTATATTTCCATGTTTAGGGAGCTTGAAAAGAGCTTAAAGGAGACTCCATAGGGTTCATTTTTCGTATTACCATTACGAGTCTGAAAAAGAGATAAAAATTTACTCGATTACATTCTCATAGTTTCACGAGCGTGAGAAAGAATTAAGACCATGCTCAGAGTTTTTCCTGAAAAAACCTAAAAGCATATGTACATTATAAAAACACGCAAAAACGACCAAAAAATGAAGGATCCATATCAAAAGTTCGGTCGTCATATCTCTCAACCTGCAATAGAGACACTTTGCAAAGTTCATTAGGCTTAGGGCATAGGTAAAAATATTAAAAAATTAATTTAATTTGAAATTAAAATGGTAAAATGTGAATAAAATAGCTCAAAATGGTTCATTTACCATTTCATTTTCATTTACCCCTAATTAGTGCCAAAACTGCCCTTTTTCCTCTGAATTTAAAGTGACGATTCTGGAGTACCTGGTGGACGATTTCTCGAGCCACTTCCGTCAAGAAGGTATTCATCTTCCCCTCTCTCTTTTCATGGTTGAATTTTTCATTTTTAATGGTTCAATTTTGAGCTATGGGAAATTTTTTAGGGGTTATTGTGCTTTGAGATCGTCGTGGGCTCACCCTATCCTGAAATGCGATGATCCCAAATCGCCGCAGGGGTTTCACAACTAGCGTGCGACAACGTCGCACTGTGGAAAAGAGAGGCTCTGCAACAACCGCAACTCAAATTTAAAAAAAGAGAAATAGCGCTAGGAAAACTTCCAACTTTTAAATTTTGAGGAACCTAATCATCTTGTAATGTTGTTTGCAAGGTTTTCATCAATCATTATGCTCATGTGGAGGGAACGTGAGAACGAGGAAGAATATTACTTTTTCGGGAATGATCCAGGCACTTTCATGGCACTCCAGGAGTGTGTCTTGCTCAAATTTTTCAAAGTTCAGGGCATGAGAGCCCAATTGAGGCTATTGGAGTACCTATTCCACATGTGGCACGCCAATGAACAAGCCTTTCATGTGGGTGTGCATACACTCACCTTAGAGATTGATGACATTTACTTCTTGACTGGGATGTCTCGACGAGGCTCACAGGTGTCACTATTGGGAAGCAGAGGTGGTGGTGAACCCATGGACTATTTCGTTGCACATCACTGCGTACCAAGTACAGAGAACCATAGTGGCAAAGTGTCCATAAAGGATGTTCAAGATTTTCCTTTGAGAACTATCCTCTACACTATCACTCAGATGGCATGGAGTGCGGCTCTTCACATGGCTTTACAAAGCCATTTTCAGTGTGATATAGAGTGTATAGAGCCCCGAGTTTTCAATTGGTGCAAGGGTCTTCTGAAAAACATGAAGAAACAATTGACAAAAGTGTAGGAACAATTGATTGAAACAATTCGAGTATGGATCTATTTTGGTATCCTTCTTCCTAGAGAGGGTCCCCATTTTTCACCTACAACATGTGGAATGGGGAATACCCGCTCCACAAGATCCTCAAATGAAAATATGGGTAGATTTGATGGCTCATCATGGAGGCATGACAATCGTCACATACGCCCAAGATTTCTTCTAGTGGCTGAGGGATCATCTAGTTATGGTTGAGGACTATGCATATGTTAGGACTAACTTCTGTGGAGACATAGACTTGGAATTACCTAAGGGTTCTCAATGGGGATAGATAGGTAAGAAGAATATTTTCATTATGTTGTTTTTGGTATTTTAATTATAAAATGTTTTTGTTATTTATCTAAGACTAATCAAGTGCTCTCAACAATGCAAATGTGGCTCCTTTTCGACCTCCAGGATAATATCCTATTCAGAGATGTGGAGAGATCGGCATAATGGTGGGTCGAGGGGTGGTTGTTGAGGATATCGAGGAGATCGAAAAAAACCTTGAGGGATTGACCATGAACATCCCTGACATCATTGTGGAAAAGTTACCTCGGCGCTACCAACGCCATACAGTTGGTGCATCAACATCCATTGTTCGACTGCTCCATCGAGTAGCACGAACAATCGTTTGTTATAGTGAGAAACATCCTGTATGCTTATGTATATGAAGCCATGAGCTTCACCATTTTGACATTTTGGTCTCATGACAAACACTTTTTTGTAACTTTTGACGTATTAATATAAAGTTCCTACCGGCTTACTTGTCTTTTAAATGTGTGTTTGGATTTATAAATGGCGCAAATGTCTTTCTAAAACATAATTAGCCAATTCATTTGTTAATGTGTTTAAACATCTAGGAATATGTTGATACTCAATATAATCAAAATTTCTTTCCAAGAGGAGAATTCTCAAGTATACTTGTAACAATGTAGGACTTCTGATGGAATAAATGTTACTCAATTGTAGTACCACTAGTTGTGAATCAAGACGTACAATAAGATGACGGATGCCAAATGAAATGGCATCAGTTAATAACTTGATAATTTCACTGTATTCCACAATATTATTAGTTGCACGACCAAGGAAAAAACCTTGTATACTAATCAACGCATCGATAGGTGCATAGATTTCCCATGCATCAGACACTAGGTTCTGAGTACTGCGACTAGCACCATAAACAAATCCGACATAGGCCAGCGAGGATGATGACATATGGAAACCAAGCACAATGCAAGGTAGGCAACTTAAAGGAAGAACAAGAAAACAAAAAAAGCACACTAGAGTATGATACACTAAAATACAAAGCACTCATGTAAAAAATATTTTAAGCATAATACTTCTTCAAGTAAAGCCCATTTCTGGGTTCACCCAAAGGAATTTCATCATAATCCACTAGCTCATAATCCCCTTTCTCCAACATTCATTTAATGATATACGGTCCATGTCACATGGGCTCAAATTTACTGGCCCCTAATAAGTCACGATCTTGTTCGTAAAGGACAACTAAATCACCCTCAGAAAAAACACGTGGTTTGACATGCTTGTTGTATTGAGCTTTGACACATTTTTTTTCTGAGTTTCTATGACTAAAGAAACATCATGATGAGTCTCTTCTAATTGCATCAAATACAAGAAATGTTCTTCTTCGGCTGAGGTGTTAGGGATAAGTTCAACAACTAATTTCAAAGATGGGATTTCACATTCAATCGACAGAATAACTTCGATACCATATACTAACTAGAAAGGTGTGAACCCTGTGGAAGATTTAACGGACGTTTGATAGACCCATAATGTCGAGAAGAGAATTGTGTGCCAGCTTGACTTGTGAATTACTGTCATCTGTCGAAGCATAGTAGTTAGAACTTTGTTGATTACTTCAACCTGGCCATTGGCATATGAATAGTAAGGGGTTGAGTTTTTATGTCGAAGACCCAACTTATCGGTAAGTTCAAACATCATGAAATTGTGAAAATGACTACCATGGTCAGTGATGATGGCTTGAGGGACACCAAAGCTAGTAACGATATGACTGAATATGAACAACACTGCAGTTTTCCTGGTATTATCAAATGTAGGCATCGCCTCATCCCATTCAGTGAAATAATCCATGGCTACGATAATGTAGCCATGCCCCTCGACTGAGTGAGGGTTACATGCCATGAAGTCAATTCCCCATTTAGTGAATGGACCAATGGAAAATACAGGGTAAATAGGAGCAGGATGTGATTAGATCTTATTTTTATACATTTGACAAGCGTGACATTTCTAAATGGCAGTAATTCAATCCTTAAACAATGAAGGCCAGAAGTAACCAGCTCGTAAGATATTTTGGGCAGTGGCATACCCATACATATGACCACCACATGCTCCAGAATGACAGTCATTTAAATATTTCTCAGCTTCATCATAGGTTAGACATCGTCGAAATACGAAATCAATACCATGACTATAAAGGGTATCACCGAGGATAATGTATTGATGGACTTGATACCAAATACAACGACGATCTATACGAGAAAGATCAGGCTGAAAATTTTGGGTTTGGAGATAAATGATAATGTATCCATACCATATGTCATCTTAACTGATCAAAAAGAGAGACTCATCAGGAAAGGAATCCTCTACCACAATTTATGTCTCAATGGAGGGAAGGTCACATATTAATTTGACAAAAAACAAAGATTTCTTTGACTTGGCTCGCTCAAACTCCAAATCAAACTCCTAGAGAATCATTATCCTTTTGAATTATTTGCCGCCCAACAATTTTCATGTAAGGATATGTTGCATAGGGTTGCAATCACAAATGATGGTGGTTTTGAGCAATAAGATATAATGATGAAAACGTTGAACAACCTGAACAACCGCTAAGACCAATTTCTCCACATGCATATATTTGGTTTCGGTGGTTGTGAGACTCCAACTCAAATAGTACATAACATGTTCATCATGCAAATCATCCTCTTGGAGTAGAACCATAGCTATGGTAGAGTTCGAAGCAATCAACTATAATAAATAATCTCGACTATAATTGGGGGGAAATAAGAGTGGTGTACAGGTTAAGGAAAGTTTCAAAGCTTCAAAGGATTTGTTGGCAGTGTCGCTCCATACAAAATCGTGACCCTTCTTAACAAGTCAAGTGAAACCTTTTGTTAGTTCGACATAATTGGGAATGAATTGACGTAAAAAAATTTCCTTCCCTTGCAAACTTTGGAGTTGGCGTAAGGTAGAAGGAGGAGGCAAATTGAGAATATCTTCAACCTTCAAAGGATCCACCCTAATCCCATGTGTAGAAATGATAAAGCCAAGAATTCGTCCAGACTCAACACAAAAAAATGCATTTATGTGGATTCAATCGTATGCGATAATATCGACAACATACGAGAATGGCTCGTAAGTGTGTCGAATGATCTTGACGATGCATGGAATGCGTTGGTAAGTCATCTAGGTACGGTTGTACAATGTGCTTAATATCATGAAAATCATAAGGCATAGAGTATTGAAAGGTCGCACCAACATTATTGAGACCAAAAGGGATTTTATGGGACACGAAGGTTCCCCAAGGGGAAATAAAAGTAGTCTTATGTTGATCCGCGGGTAAAATATTGATTTGATTATAGCCGTAGAATCCATCCATTAAATAGAATATTTCACTCTCGACATAATCGTCAACGATCTGGTCAACAAAAGGGGTTGGACAATCCTTGTTGATATCCATATAATCAACACAAACACGTATCATGCCTTGTTTCTTTGTAACCAGAACAAAATTAGAAACCCAATCAGTCAACGCTACATGGTAGACAAAACCATCTTTAAGAAGTTTTTCAACTTCGAGTTTAATAGTAGTAGCTTTGCATGGATGAATTGGGAGAAGTCTCTGTTGAATGGGTTTAACATCTAGGTATGTCTTAATTTCATGTACAACAATATCTGGATCAATTCCAGGAATCTCTTCGTAAGTCCATTGAAAAATGTCACAAAATTCTTGGAAAAGGACCTTGTAAATTCAGATCTCATCAGAAGAACATGAGGCATCGATATGAACATTTTCCATATTCCAGGCTTAATCAAAATATCTAGAGGGATAGTAGGTGAAATATTTCCCAAGTTCCCTTCATACAAAACATCTCGTATTGGTTTAGAAACTAGGGGAATATTAATGACAGTATACAGATTCAAAATCCATTGGTAACTCTCGATAGTCTTGGGTTCCAGGAAGAGAATAGAATGATGATGCCCATCATCCCATGGGGTATCTTCCATGGACATAACTGTCATGATTATTTCATCGGTGTGAAATACCATGTGAAATGGATCAGGAGACGTATCTAAGAGAGAACGAGGAGAAGGAGTTTCTGATTGAATAGCTTGATAAGCCAATTCTACCGAAATTAAAGGCATTATGTCGCCATAATGAAGACAATCATCCAAGATAAGTACTATCCAAGGGTCATAAAACTCGGGGGGTTTTCCAACAGTGGTCAAAATCATGTTAATAGAAGCGACAAAAGGAGGAGGAACACCAGGTGGTGGAATGGGGAAAGTACCCATTAAAAATGAATATTTTAAAAGACCCACATGAACATTCTCATAACCAGGATCTATTTTCTCTATAAATGGAACATTACTAGTGCAGAAATCAAAACTAAAGAAGGCAATTTGATTACGATAGAAACTTTTCCTTGGTGATGGAAACGTATCATACGGAAAATAGTAGAAACAACTGCGCACATAGAATCAATCAAACTACAACCAAGTAGAAGTTTTTAATCGAGAGGTGCATCAAACACCTCAACCTCAACAATAAGCGCTTTTCCTTCTAACGCAATAGATAACTGATCCAGGAGGCTCCCTAGGCTTAGAAAATGCTCAAAAATGAAATTTCTTGGAATCGCATGAAACCAATTTCATTGCGATCGTCTCGTCGCAGTGATTCCAGCCATATATTTACTTTCTCAAATTGGCTTTGTATGTGAGAGTCATAACACTTTGTATGCGAGAGTCATCACACTTTCATCAGATTCTCAAACAGCTAAAAAGTCAAAGGACTGAGAAAAAGTCAATGATAACGTCAGCATGACATCACTAAAGTTAATTAATGATGTTGATGTGGCAGAGACATGTGGCATCACTGTTGCAGTTAATTGGGAATATGTGGTAGACTCAGACCAATGCAATGTGGACACATGGCGAATTGTGGTCAAATGTGGTGGTGCCACGTGGCCCAGGCATGGGCAGCCATGTGGCACCCAATCAGCAGTTGTGTGGCAGGTTCCAAAAATAAGTTTGGAGTCCATGGGTTTTGAACCCACGACCTCCACCAAGCCCAAGCGCCTTGAGAAATGGCCCAACACCAGCGCGCTCCACATGTTACTTGTTATATGTAACACATTTTATTATATGTGTGTTGTAATATTTGAATATGTGGCACGGAGGGGGATGGGGCTAAGCCCCAACCCGTGGCTTGATTGTTCATGCAACCATCGATCAACGAAAGGGGTGCGACACATGGTATAACCGCCCATCCACCATACAACCATCGGTTACATGGTATCCACCCAAAATCCAGGGGCTTATCTACAATTTATGCGCGAGGGTCTATCCATTAGCCCATAGGTCCCATGGAAAGCGCCCAAAGACTAGGGGTTGGAGCCTATTCAAGGCCAGTGTGCAGCCCAAAGGGCTGGCGCTTGGCCATATGAGATTGCATATGACCATTCTGGAGGGGTGCACATGCCTTTTATTTGGGGGCTTAACCATATATTATGGTTTAAAAGTGGGGTTTTACCCTGTTAAATGTATTTTTAATTTATTTTGCATGATATTATGACCAGAAAGTGGTTTTTTAAGGATATCTTGTCCATTTAGACGGGGATTTGATCCCAGAAAGAGGCCAGATGTTCAGGGGAATTTGGGCTTCCTCATCTAAGCATGAAAACCATAAAAACTAGGCTTTTTGAAGCTTGGAGGACAACTTTTTGATGCAGGGATTTGAAGGAGAAGTTCATAATTTTTGGCCTTTTCTCATATTTTGAGAGGAATCGTCTCATGTTTTTGAGAGGAGTTTGATGATGCATGTATAAATATGAGCAAGGAGGTCTTACACAACAGATCTAAAGCATGTAGTGTAACAACAAAGAGCCTATGTAAGAGAACTTTGAGCATTTTAAAGAGCAATAAAGAGGTCCTCCACTTGGAAGCGGGTCCGGAGACGTAGCTAACGATTGGTGAACTCCGTTAACAAGTTATTGTCTCTATTTCTCTTTTTGTTTTGTTGTTCTCTTCTCTTCATTTGAAACATGATTATTAATGTCTGATCTCTTTAAATCATTAACGAGCATCAAGTAAAAGTCATATTTGATATTCCGCAACTAGTTAATGAGTTTATGTATTTCGCATTCTTATCGATCCGATGCATAAAATACAATGAACTAAACTTGCAATTTATTAGTAATACCTTCATTTTTGGATCAATTTTATGGTATTAGAGCATTTTGTTTTGAAGGTTTGACAGGAATTGCAAGCATTGGATGCTCACTAGAGAAAAACTCAAGCGAGGAGAAGGCCAACTTGAGGCTCTTAATACTGAGATTCAAAGGAGACCGCTTAAACAAGATATGTATTCACCGAGGAAGCTAGGTCCTTATGAATCTGAGGATGATTTCTTTGAGGCATTTCAATTGATGAAAGACATGGTAGAGGAAGTTTACCATGAAATAGGTCAACGAAGGAATCCAAAGGTTGAAGAAGGTGAAGCTTCAGTAAGAGCAGGAGGAGGAGTTGGACGTGTTGGACCTTCGAAACCTTCTTCTCCTTCATCCTCGTCATCTACAAGTGAAGCAAGCATACATCCCTCCAAGGATAAGAAACCTAAGAAAAATCATCATTCTTATGATATGCCTTTATTAAAGTTAGATGTAAATTTTCCATTACCCACTTATGATGGTGAATTAGATGCAGAAAAGCTAGATAATTGGGTGAGACAATTAGAAGTTTATTGCAGTATACAAAATATTGTTGATGATGAAACAAAGATCCAACTTGCAAGTCTCAAATTGGGAGGCACAACTCTCATACGGTGTGAAAGAGAAACTATGGATGATCTCAATAAAAATGGTAAAACAATCTCTTCCTAGAATGACTTTATCACTGCTTTGAAGAAACAATTCTATCCATTAGTATACATGCAACAGGAAATGATGAATTGGCAAATTTTAAGGCAAGTTAAAGGTCAAAGTGTACAAGAATATACTCATATATTTCGTAAGAAGGATTTAAATTTGGGTATTTCATTATATACACAAGAGACACTCCTAAAATATATTGGTGGTTTACATTCTTATCTCAAGCACACTATTCTTATGCTAAATCCTTCTAACTTTGATGAAGTATGTGT
>JZKD02S1887724.1:25063-42896 GCA_000966675.3 Picea glauca | reverse complement strand
TGGCGGGTAGTCTTCCCACTTTTTGGGTTGATGCATTACATGCATCCTTAGCATTTCTTCCAATATTTGGTTCACTCTCTCCATCTGTCCATCAATTTGAGTATGATAGGCTGTGCTAAACAACAATTTGGTCTCTAGACCCACCATCAGGGATTTCCAAAAGTTGGAAGTAAATTTCGTGTCTCTGTTAGACACGATCTCTTTAGGCATACCATGTAGTCTGAATATCTCCCTCATTAATATGTGGGCGATGTCTATTACCTTGCAAGTCGACTTGACAGGGATAAATGAGTGGACTTGCTCAATTTATCCACCACCAACATGATGGCATCATTTTATTTGGTCGAGGTTGGTAATCCGGTGATGAAATCCATGGAGATGGTTTCCCATTTCCATTCTGGGATTGGTAGAGGTTGTAATAATCCTGTTGGGTGTCGATGTTCTACTTTAACTTGTTGGCACTCTATGCATTTGGCTAAGTATTCAGCTATGTCTTTCTTCAATCCAGGGAAATAGAATTGTTTCCTGGTGGACGTGATCATCTTCTGGTATCCTGGATGACCAGTATATGGTCTTTTATGTAGTTCATCCATTATGAACCTCTTCAAGTCGTCACAATATGGAATATACAAATTGTTTCTGTAAGTTAGCAGAACTCCATCTATCATCTGGTAGCCTTCATACTTTATCCCTGTGGGTTCTTTCTCCAGATATGAGGTCACGGTCTGGAAGAATATGTCTATTTCTTGTGCATTCTTGACTCTTTCCTTGACATCTGTCTCGCAGGTGCTCACCGCTGCCAGGTGAATTGTTTTCATACTTCGTCTAAGGGCATCGGCCACCTTATTTTCTTTTCCTTTGATATGTTTGATTTCAAAATCAAACTTGCTAAGGAGGGCCATTCACCTAGCTTGTCTGGCATTGAGCTTTGGTTGGTCAAACAAATATCGTAATCCACAGTGATCTGTCGTAAGTATGAATTTCCTTCCCAGGAGGTAATGCCTCTACATTTTTAAGGCGTGCACTATGGTGGCCAGCTCTAGATCATGGGTCATATAGTTGACTTCGTGCTCATTCAATTTTT
The DNA here is from genome assembly GCA_000966675.3 of Picea glauca. Classification (NCBI taxonomy): domain Eukaryota; kingdom Viridiplantae; phylum Streptophyta; class Pinopsida; order Pinales; family Pinaceae; genus Picea; species Picea glauca. The sequence goes on along the minus strand of JZKD02S1887724.1, from coordinate 41,812 downwards.
GGGATTCATAGCAGACAACACTTCCTCCTTGCATAAGGGCTCCTCTGAGCCATTCCTTGCAGGAATCTATGCACATGAGGAAGTCAGCTTCGGGATCGGTGATCTTCAACATGGGTGCGTGGGTCAGTAGATGTTTTAGGGATTGAAATATTTCTTCACATTCTTGTGTCCACGTGAATTTAGCTTCCTTCTTCTAGAGAGCAGTGATTGGACAACCAATCCTAGAGAATCCTTTTATAAATCTCCTATAGTATCCTGCTAAGCCCATAAAGGACCTGATATCTGAAACATCCTTTGGGGTAGGCCATTCCATGATAGACCTGATCTTGTTAGGGTCCACTGATACTCCTTCTTCAGATATGACATGGCCCAAGTAATGTATTTGCTTCTGGAAAAAGTCACACTTGCTAAGTTTGGCATAGAGCTGATGTTCTTTTAGCACTTGAAGTACAAGCCTAAGATGTTCCTCATGTTCCTCTCTATTCTTGGATTAAATTAATATATCGTCAATAAAAACCAATACAAATTTGTCTAGGAATTTGCTGAGCACATTTTTCATCAAGCACATAAAAGTGGCAGGGGCATTGGTTAATCCAAATGGTACTACCACAAACTCATAGTGACCATATCTCGTCCTGAAGGCAGTTTTGTGGATGTCTTCACCCTTGATTCGGACTTGATGGTACCCAGATCTCAAGTCAATCTTTGAGAATATGGAAGCACCTCCCAATTGATAGAACAAGTCATCGATCCTGGGTAAGGGGTACTTGTTCTTTATGGTTACCTTATTGAGTTTTCTATAATCTACGCATAGTCGGAGGGTACCATCTTTCTTTTTCAAAAACAAGACTGGTGCTCCCCATGGAGACATGCTGGGCCGGATATAGGCTTTGTCCATCATTTCTTTCAATTGTAATTTAAGCTCAACTAGTTCGGGTGTGCTCATCTTGTAGGGTGCACACCTGAAGTTCTATCGAGAAGTCAATGTCCCTTCTTGGAGGTAGACCCAGTACCTCTTCTGGAAATACATCTCTATATTATCTTAGTATGGGATGGTCTTCGAGGCTTGGTTTTTCATTTTCAATTGATTCCAACACCTGTATCGCATATATTGGGCACCCCTTTCTACAATATTTTCTCATTTGAAGAGTTGATATTCGTCTCACCGAGACAGGTTTTTGGATCCCTTGAAGGGTTATCCTTCTTCCTCCTTCACTTACACATTCTAAGGTTTTATGGTAACAATCCAGTCTGGCTTTACATGTGGCCAACCAGTCCATATAGATCAACAGGTCATACGACCCTAGGGGTAATATATTAAGGATTTCTTGGGTGGGGAATTCACCCATAGTAAAATGGCAGGCTGGTATGACCTCCGCTACCTTTCTTTTGGTTCCAGTGGCTAGTTGTACCAACCATGGCTTGGCGTGTTTATGTGGCTATAATTTACACTTATCCACAGCCTTAGTGGCTATATAACTCAAATTTGAACTAGGGTCGATTAGAATAGACACTAGATGGTTGGTGATCATACCTTCTATCTCCACCACTGAAGCTTGGTGGTCAGCTTGTTTATTATCCATGACTACATAAATTTGTGGCATACTCCTGGCCACGTCACTGACGGTGATATCTTCTTGAACGTTGTAAATTCTTCGACTGTTCTGTTGTCGGTGCGGGCAGTCCCTCAGTATATGCTCTTCTCCACAACCCCAACATTTCAAGGGTTCTTTCTTTGGGTTATCAATCCTTCCGGGGGTAGATCCAAAAGGTTTATTTCCACTATGGGAGGAGAAATTCTGCTGGTGTACACTTCGGGTTGGGAAACTCGTCCTTGAATCCTTTCTATAATTTTTAAATCTTGGAGATTTAAACCCCTTTTTCTGGAATCCCGAACTATTTTTCTGCTTCCAGCCTTCACCTGGTTATGTCTGATGCCCAAGTTGTTCATAACAATATCTTGTCTTTCGGATAGTGTCTTCTAGGGTCTTTGGCTCATCAAACTCAATCCTATTCTGATAGTCCTTAGGTAGTCCACTGATGAATCATTGCACCTTTGCCTTTTCTGCTTTTATATAGGGTACGTTCCTCAACAACTCAAGGAATCTGCTGACATATTTCTCTATGGTGAGTTGCCCCAGCTTGAATTCATAGAATTCTTTAGTCTTTTCGTCGAAATACTTTTCTGAGAGATACTTCTTCCTGAAGTATTTCTCAAATCGTTCCCAAGACAGGCCCTCTTCGTGAATCCCTTTTACATTCTTAAGGTCTTCCCACCAGATGGAAGCCTTTCCATTCAAGTTGAAGGCGTCCACTCGGGCCTTCAAATTTTTTGAGAAGTCATGGAATTTGAAATATTTCTTTAGTCCAAGCAACCAGGCCTCCACTTCCTCTCCCTTCTTTATTTCACCATTGAAACAGGGTGGTTTGACCTTCCTGAATTCTTTGGGATTATGACTCTTAGAATGCTTTCACTTCTTCCATTTTCTTCAGGAATAAGAACTAGTTCTGCTGCTAGAAGATCCCTCCAAGTCGCCTGCTTCCTTTCCAGAGGATTCATCTGATGCTTGTCCCTTATCTCTGGGGTGGACTTTTCTTGAGGTGCTCTTCCCAGTGTGGCCACTTAAAAGACCATGTTTGATGTAGGAGCATCGCACAAAGACAAAGTGCATGACTAAGCCAAAGAAATAACTGGACACACGGATGCACAAAGAGCACGTTTTCATAAGACCCGTTTTGAATTTTGAAAAAAAAAGCATTAATGTAATATTTAAGAGGAACATACCCGCATTTATACTTTGGAGATTGTAAATGGACCTGGGGAAATTCTCCCATTCGTCTTTTGTATTAAGGAATTTAAGCTAGTTAATGAAAGTAGGTAGGTTTGAATGATAGATTAGACAGTTTAGAGCATAGGAGGGAAAATGGATATAGACACCCTCATTCTTGTATCATTGTAAGAAGAAGATCATTATATCATTAGCATAGCATAGAAGAAGGGAGTTGCAGAGGAGAATTCCATGTATAGGAGCTTTGAATTAATGAACGAAGCTTTGAATCAGAATTCATGGTGTTATGATGTTTTATGTTTATACATGGTGAATGATGTGCTTATGGTTGTTTATTCTCTCTGCTATCCATTTGCTTAATGCTGTGTTGAATGCATGACCTTATATTCAATGTTTGAAGTCTGAGAGAAGAAAGAGAATGAGTTTCAATTGTTTCTCTTCCTGAGAGAGAGTTCCTGCAAGGAGTGCAGTGAAACGTTCGCAAGGTGTGAGTTGACAAGGATTTTAGATTTTATCTCTGGAAGCTCAGGAGGGATACCATTGTTCTCATTCCAACAGAAGTGCATGTGGAGCACAGAATCTGTGCAAGGTGTGTGCAAGCTAGTTGAGGCCTTAGAATTCATCAACTAAGGTTGAAAGAGGAAGGACTGTTGTCGCAGAAAGTGCACAGAGTCAGGAGGTCAAATACCCAAGAGTATTTGAAAGTCTTCCGCAAGGAGTGCGTTCAGGAGTCCTTTCGAGACTTGATTTGCAAGTGAAATATCAGGAGGGTTAGTGCCTTCGAAGTGTTAAAAAAAAGAGGAGACAGAGCGAAGTCACTTTGCAGAAGCCGAGTTCGGACGAGGAACACTGGTTCACTTCGTAGAAGCTGTCAAGGAGGGATCGAGTGGGTGAAATTCTCTATGGAGAACTCACGAAATCGCGAGGATCGTAGGATCTAGAGAAGCTACAAGGTGGATAGAGGTTGGACGAACTCATCCTTTTGGGTTCAAGAAATAACGAGGACTATTGATTGTGGTCAGGTTGAGCATTGGATCAATTCTCGAACTCGGGGTTCGTGAGTTTGGAGGTGGAAGACCAAACTCTTGGGGTCGTGAAGTTCCGAGTTGTGAGAAGTGGAGGAAGAGATCTAGGTTGTTGGATCTGAACAAGTAGGAACAACCGTGGGATCAAAAACCTCTTCACTATATTGCATATCAAGGTTTCGGAGGTTAGGAGGAGTCAGTTTCAACTGCAGGAGTTGCGAAGTGGCAAGAGTCGAGAGCTCGTGTGAATGCGTGGCACATATGTCAGGTGGGGACCGCAAGGATGACAAGTGGCATGTACTCATGCATAGAGGGGTCAACCCATAGTTTCCCTATCGCATCTCGGGATTTCGTAAAGGAGGAGCACGAAGACTCTACATTTCAACTCACGAGATTGCGAGTTGTGAGAAGTATTCAAAGGGAATTCAATTGTCGCGTCTTGGGGTTTCGCAAGGGGAGAGCGCCAAAGTTCGATACTCCAACTCATAAGGTCACGAAGTTGCAAGAAGTGCTAGTGTTTAGCCCTAACCGATGGTCACGCGTGGTGGGCATTGACAAAGAAGGAGCTATACCCATATCATGATATCGGGCATCGGAGGTTGGAAAAAGAGAAGTTGAGGGGCTTCGACTCACGAAATTCTGAGGTGCGAGAGATGCCTGTGTAAGGACCAGATCATGGTTGTATAGAAGCATAAGGCTCACCCTGGAGTAAATCTACATAGGGTGAGTTTTACGAAGGACCTGTGGATTCGTTGGACATTCTAGAAAGAAACAAAGAAGTCGCTTCGGCTCAATGGAATATTGGAACGATCCTGAGCGGATCTCAGCCCGAGGGTTCAGGGGTCTGCATCAGTTGTGGTATCAGAGCTAGACTATGTTTGTATATTTCAGACAGAGGAAGCATGAGGAGGAAGAGCAGTCTGATACATATTAGTTTGGTATTAGAACTATAGAACGAATTCTTTTCTTTCTGTAGCAGAGAACAGAGGAACATTTCTCAGCCACGCCACTGAGAAGAAGAGACAGGCCAATGCTAATGCCTGATCTAGTAGTGGAAAGAGAAATGAGCGAATTATGTGCTAGGCTTGACGCCATGGAGATAGCACAGAGACGCACAGTTGACACTGGGGATTTCAGCGAGGCTGAAAGTGAAAATGAAGCTGGACATGGAGAAGAAGTCACAGTCGAGGATGCTACATATGAACTCTTATTCAGGGTTGTTGCAAGGATAGGTGCCAGAGCAACAATGGACATTCCAGTGTATGAGCGAAACCTGGATGTTGAAGATCTTCTAGACTGGATTAGAGCTCTAGATAAATATTTTGACTATGAGGATGTCGAGGAAGACAAGAAGGTCAAACATGTTGTTACTAGACTTAAAGGGCATGCATCACTATGGTGGGATGAACTGCAGGCTGACAAATGCTGCAAGGGCAAGCAGAAAATCAAGAGTTGGGATAGAATGGTTGCGAAGATGAAATCCAAATTCATACCCAAGGATTATCAAATCACTCTGTTTCGGAGGATGCAAAATTTGAGATAGAAGCTGATGTGAGTGAAAGAATACACTGAAGAGTTCTACAAGATAAACATTAAGGCAGGTCATAAGGAAAGCGACGATGAAAAGGTTTCCAAATACATGAATGGTCTGAGATATGACATTCAAGATGAGATGAGCATGATTACCCTTCAGAATGTAGAAGATGCTTATCAGATGGCTCTAAAAGATGAAGAGAAGCTGATCCGAAAGCAAGGTCAAAGAGGTCGAGGCAGAAGTCAAGCCAGAGGCAAAACAATTGTCCCAGACAAGACTCACAAATCTAAAGAAGAAGGGAAGAAACCTCAATCTCAGCATGAGAGAGGAGGAAGCTCACAGAGAGGGCAGTATGCTGATAGGAATACTTTTCCTCGAGCTAGAGGAAGAGGAAGAGGCCAAGGAAGCGAAGTGAAATGTTTTGTCTGTGGGAAAAACGGACATAAATCTTATGAGTGTCCAGATAGAAAGAAATATGGTGGTGAAACTCACATTGCCGAAGCTCAAGGACAAAATGTTGAGGCAGAAGATGCTGAGGCTAGAAGATCCTTGACGATGAGGAAAGTTCTCTTAAATCCAGAGAAGGAGGTAGAGAACCCAGTCCAAAGGAACAATCTATTTTGGACTACTTGCAAGACAAAATACAAAGTATGCAAAGTTATCGTGGACAACGATATCACAGAAAATCTCATTTCTACAGAGATGGTAGAAAAATTGGAGCTGGAGACTATCGTACATCCAATCCCATACAGAGTTTCATGGCTACAAAAAGGACATCAGGTAAATGTCACTAAACTATGTTTAGTTGAGTTTAAAATAGGAGGGTATAAAGATGAAATGTTGTGTGATGCCATTCCCATGGATGTTTGTCATCTATTGTTGGGTAGACCGTGGAAATATGACAGAAATGTGGTTCATGATAGAAGAAAGAACACATACACCCTGGAGAAGAATGGGAGGACTCACATGTTGTTGCTGATCAAGGATAAAGAAGTGAAAGCAACATTGTACTTCTCATGAGTGGGAAGGAACTTCTTAAGGATGTTAAGAAGAAGGAAGGCACACAATTTATTGTGGTCAGGAAGCCTACAATTGTTTTGACCAGTACAAGAGTAGATGATTTACCAGAGGAAATCCAGGAGTTGATGGAAGAGTTCGCTGATATAATAGTGGACGAACTACCTTGCTCGTTTCCACCGATTAGGAGTATAAACCATCACATTGATATTATACCTGGAACCATTTTATCAAACAAAGCATCGTACAGATTGACACCGCAGGAGAATGAAGAAGTTAAGAGACAAGTCCAAGACTTAATGGACAAAGGATTGATTAGAGAAAGCTTGAGTCCATGCGTTGTTCTAACAATTCTTAGCCCAAAGAAAGATGGAGGCTGGAGGATGTGTATAGACTCAAGGGCGATCAATAATATCACCATCAGATACATATTTCCATTGCCAAGGATGGATGAATTGATGGATTGCTTGAGTGGAGCAAGATTTTTCTCAAAGATTGATTTGAAAAGTGGGTACCATTAAATTCGCATGAGATAAGGGGATGAATGGAAGACAACATTCAAAACGAATGAAGGGTTGTATGAATGGCTTGTCATGCCATTTGGCTTAACAAATGCACCTAGTACTTTCATGAGATTGATGTATGAAGTCCTGAAGGATTTCATTGGGAAATTTGTCATTGTATATCTTGATGATATATTAATTTTCAGCAAGACAGAAGCAGAGCACTTAAAGCATTTAGCTGCAGTGATGAGGAGATTACATCAAGGGAAATTGCTGATTAATATGAAGAAATCATCATTTATGAGGACAAAACTCATTTATTTGGGTTTTGTTATCTCTGTGAATGAGTTGAAGATGGATCCAGAAAAGGTGAATGCAATTAAGAATTGGCCATCACTGAAGAATGTGTTTGAAGTTCGAAGCTTCCATGGTTTGGCAAGTTTCTACAGGAAATTCATTCGAAATTTCAGTGGAATCAGCGCACTGATGATGGAAATGGTGAAGAAAAGACACAAATCTTTTCATTGGACAGAGGAAGCAGAGAAGAGCTTCAATCTACTGAAGAAGAAGATCACTGAGCAACCGATTTTGGTTTTGCCATATTTTAACAAAACATTTCAGGTCAAGTGTGACGCGAGTGGGTTTGCAACTGGAACAATCTTGAGCTAAGACGATAGGTTGGTTGCATACTTCAGTGAGAAATTGAATGAAGTGAAGATTAAATACTCAACATATGACAAGGAATTCTATGCTTTCATACAAGCGCTGAAGAAATGGAGGCATTATTTTTTCCCTAAAGAGTTTGTTTTGTACAATGATAATCATGCTTTACAATTCGTGACTCAATGGGAGAAGTTGAACCAAAAGCATGCTAAATGGGTTGAATACATGCAGAATTTTACTTTTGTAATTAAGCATATTTCTGGAAATGCTAACAAAGTTGTTGATTCTTTGAGCAGGAAATGTTTGCTTATGTAGGAATTCAGAGTCAAAACTTTGGGTTTTGATAACCTCGAAGAAATGTACAGAGATGACCCAGATTTTAAGGAAGCGTATGAGGCATCTGAGAATCCAATTCTCAGGGACCGAACCCAATGGATTGAATACATGATCTAGGATGGATTATTGTTCAGGGGAAATCATCTATGTATTCCAAAATGCTCCATGAGGGGGAAATTGTTGAAAGAAAAACACAGTGGAGGATTGGTCGGACACTTCGGTCATGACAAGACGTTCTCAAAGTTGAATGGCTCATATTTTTGTCCAGGGATGAGGATAGATGTTAAGAAATTTGTGGACAGATGCAGAATTTGTCAACACACAAAAGGAAAAAGGCAGAGCGCAGGATTATACCAGCCATTACCCATACCTGAGAGGCTATGGGATGAAGTGAGCATGGATTTTATATTGGGACTGCCAAGAACACAAAGAGGACATGAATCGATCTTTGTGGTAGTCGATAGATTTTCAAAGATGGCACATTTCATACCATGTTAGAAAACTAGCGATGCAACTCACATTGCAAACCTATTTTTTAAGGAAGTCATCAGATTACATGGCTTACCAAGGAGTATAGTTTCTAATCGGGATACCAAGTTCGTTGGACATTTCTGGAGGAATTTATGGAAGAAGCTAGGGACAAGTTTGTCTTTTAGCTCAACGTATCATCCTCAAATGGATGGACAAACAGAAGTTCTGAACAAAATCTTGGGGGATTTGCTAAGGAGCCTAGTGACTGAACACCACAGTCAATGGGGTCACATTCTACCACAGGCAGAATTTGCTTATAATGATTCGATCAATAGAAGTGTGGGGAAAAGTCCATTTTAGATTGTATATGGAATGCAGCCAAGGGGAGTTTATGAATTTAAAGATTCAGAGCAATCGAAATTCAGAAGTTCTAGTGCAGAGGATTTTGCATAAGCAATGAAGGAGCTTCACAGCCGAGTCAAGGAGTGATTGCAAAATTCAAACCAAGAATACAAGCACAGAGCAGATCAACACAGGCGAGAACTTCAATTTGAAGTTGGTGATCTGATTCTTACACACCTGAGGAAGGAAAGGTTCCCAAGGGGAACATATAATAAACTGAAGATGAAGAATATTGGACCATGCAGAGTCATGAAGAAATTTGGGGCAAACGCATATGAGATTGAATTACCCAATGGGGTCAGAATTTCATCGATATTCAATGTTGCAGATTTGTACCCTTACAAAGTTGAAGAAGCAGGAGTAGAAGGTGAACATAAAGAGGTCCAATGGACTAAACAAATGCTTGTAGCTGAAAAGCCACAGATGGAAAGAATAATTGACAAGAGGGTTAGCAAAATGACTAGAAGGAAAGAATATTTTGAATACTTGGTCAAATGGAAGGGATATCCAGTTGAAGATGCCAGTTGGGAAGATGAATCAGAAATTCAGAAGCATGAACAGACAGTGCAAGATCTCATGAACAGGAGTTCATGAAAATTTTCAAGCAAGGGAGTATGATGTAGGAGCATCGCACAAAGCCAAAGCGCGCGACTAAGCCAAAGAAATAACTGGACACGTGGATGCACAAAGATCACGTTTTCATAAGACCCGTTTTGAATTTTGAAAACATAAGAATTAATGTAATAGTTAAGAGGAACGTACGCGCATTTATACTTTGGAGATTGTAAATGGACCTGGGGAAATTCTCCCATCTGCTTTTTGTATTAAGACATTTAAGATAGTTAATGAAAGTAGGTAGGTTTGAATGATAGATTAGACAATTTAGAGCATAGGAGGGAAAACGGATATAGACACCCTCATTCTTGTATCATTGTAAGAAGAAGATCATTGTATCATTAGCATAGCATAGAAGAAGGGAACTGCAGAGAAGAATTCCATGTACAGGAGCTTTGAATTAATGAATGAAGCTTTGAATCAGAATTCATGGTGTTATGATGTTTTCTGTTTATACATGGTGAATGATGTGCTTATGGTTGTTTATTCTCTCTGCTATACATTTTCTTAATGTTGTGTTGAATGCATGACCTTATGTTCAATGTTTGAAGTCTGAGAAAAGAAAGAGAATGAGTTTCAATTGTTTCTCTTCCTGAGAGAGAGTTCTTGCAAGGAGTGCAGTGAAACATCCGCAAGGTGTGCATTGACAAGGATTTCAAAGTTTATCTCTGGAAGCTCAGGAGGGATACCATTGTTCTCATTCCAACAGAAGTGCATGTGGAGCAAAAAATCCGTGCAAGGTGTGCGCAAGCTAGTCGAGGCCTTAGAATTCATCAACTAAGGTTGAAAGAGGAAGGACTGCTGTCGCAGAAAGTGCATAGAGTCAAGAGGTCAAATAGCCAGGAGTATTTGAAAGTTTGTTGCAAGAAGTGCGTGCAGGAGTCCTTTCGAGACTTGAGTTACAAGTGAAAGCTCGGGAGGGTTAGTTCCTTCGAAGTGTTAAAAAAAAAAGGAGACAGAGCGAAGTCACTTTGCAGAAGCCGAGTTCAGACGAGGAACACTGGTTCACTTCGTAGAAGTTGTCAAGGAGGGACCGAGCGGGTGAAATTCTCTGTGGAGAACTCACGAAGTTGCAAGGACCATAGGATCTAGAGAAGCTGCAAGGTGGATAGAGGTTGGATGAACTCATCCTTTTGGGTTCAAGAATCAACAAGGATCGTTGATTGTGGTCAGGTTGAGCATTGGATCATTTCTCGAACTCGGGGTTCGTGAGTTTGGAGGTGGAATACCAAACTCTTGGAGTCATGAAGTTTCGAGTTGCAAGAAGCGGAGGAAGATATCTAGGTCGTTGGATCTGAACAAGCAGGAACAACCATGGGATCATAAACCTCTTTGCTATATCACATATCGGGGTTTCTGAGGTTAGGAGGAGTTAGTTTCAACTGCAGGAGTTGCAAAGTGGCGAGAGTCGAGAGATCGTGTGAATGCGTGGCACATTTTTCAGGTGGGGACCATAAGGGTTACAGGTGGCATGTACTCGTGCATCAAGGGGTCAACCCATAGTTTCCCAATCGCATCTCAATATTTTGCAAAGGAGGAGCATGAAGACTCTACATTTCAACTCGTGAGATTGCGAGTTGTGAGAAGTATTCAAAGGGAAGTCAACTATCACGTCTCAGGGTTTCGCAAGGGGAGAGCGCCAAGGTTCAATACTCCAACTCACGAGGTCACGAATTTGTGAGAAGTGCTAGTGTTTATCCCTAGCCAACTTTCACGCGTGGTGGGTGCTGACAAAGAAGGAGTTATACCCATATCGTGATCTTGGGCATCGGAGGTTGGAAAAAGAGAAGTTGAGGGGCTTCGACTCGTGAACTTCTGAGTTGCGAGAGACGTCTGTGTAAAAAACAGATCGTGGTCATATAGACATGTAAGGCTCACCCTGGAGTAAATCTACATAAGGTGAGTTTTATGAAGGACCTGTGGATTCTTTGGACATTCCAGTGAGAAACAAAAGAGTCGCTTCGGCTCAAGGGAATCTTGGAACAATCCTGAGTGGATCTCAGCCCGAGGGTTTGGGGGTCTGCATCAACGTTTCTATATCTCAGGTGGACTTCAAATTTTCTTTGTCTGTCGTCAGTCCGCGTGACTGGTGTCAGGTTCCTGCTGCAATTGTCTTTGTATGTCGGATAAACTCTGCAGTAAGACTGCATTAATTTCTGTTTGCTTCTCTTTCTCTTTTATCATCCTCTCGTTGTCGGCCTTACAGCTCTATAGTTCGACCATGAGGCTCCTCACAGTTTGAGCTAGATCTGGAGGGGTCCCTACCGCCCTCCTTTCGTCAGATTCTTTGTCTCTATTGTGGGAGCCATCCCCCACTTCGTGATGAGTCACCATTCTATGCATCTGCAGTTTCCCGCGATTGCTCATCCGCTCGTGTTCATAAGAAAAACGCTTGTTGTTAGTCAATATTTATATTCATTCATAACCAAGACATAATTCATATTTTTCACATGCACACACACAATAGGAGTTTTCATTATTAACTTCGACTTGTGATTAAGGGGGTTAAGATAGAGGGTTACTCTTGTTAAGAGCACTTCAAATGGATTCTTTGCACAATCCATTCATGAGCCCAAGTAGGCCAAGTGTTGTAACCATGCTCTGATACCAATTTGTCACACACCCACTACGGTAGCTAAGATTTTTCTCTTTTTTCTTTTTTTTGTCTTTTCTTCGAGGAACAGAATCCCCGAATTTCTATGGCGCTTGGTGTAGATCCTCCCTTCCCTTATTCTTCCCCATGTGATCGTTGGCTATGACCTATGGCCTTACCAGAAAGGTGCTTCCGGCTTTCGCGATTCGAGGAATTGCGATGCAGCGTTCCCCTGCTCTCTGTCTTTCGAAATGCCGAAACCCAAAAAGTGTCCAACAGATCACTGAATTTATCAATGGATCAGATTAAATATCAACACTCTACCTTTCGGGGTTTCTCACACCGAAATTTCACGATATATGAAGATGAGGGGTTCATACCCTTTGGTTTTCCAGGTGCCGAAATGCCGAAATCCTTATATCGACTAAGCTCATTTCAGGGTTTCACAAGTCAGGATTTCTTGATATGCAAAGACAGGAGGTCTTTCACCTGGGTTTCCCGGGATTTGAAACTCTGAAGCCCATAAACTTTGCTCATCTCATTTTGGGGTTTCACAAGTCGGGATTTCGTGATATGTGAAGATAGGAGGTCTCGCACCTGGGTTTCCCGGGAGCCGAAACTTTGAATCCCATATACACCGCTAAGCTCATTTCAGGGTTTCGCAAGTTGGGATTTCGCGATATGCGAAGAAAAGAAATTTTTCCCTTGGGTTTCCCGGTTGTCGAAATGCTGAAACACGAAAACCTATCCACGCTAGACCATTTCAAGGTTTCACATATCAGGATTTCACGACTGGAGGGTACAAGGGAACTTGCCCTTAGGTTTCCCGGTTGCCGAAACGCTGAAACACCAAAGCCTATCCACGCTAGACCATTTCGGGGTTTAATATATCGATATTTCACAACTGGCGGGTACAAGGAAACTTTCCCTTGGGTTTCCCGGTTGCCGAAACGCTGAAACACCAAAACCTATCCACTCTAGACCATTTTGAGGTTTCATATATCGGGATTTCGTGACTGGTGGGTACAAGGGAACTTTCCCTTGGGTTTCCCGAGAGCCGAAACACCGAAAAACCTGAGGGAACCATTCTCTCTGGTACAAGGTTTCCAAACTTAGACCACAAAATCCTTCAACGGGTTCTTGGGTAATTATCCCCAGTCTTGGTGACCTGATTGAAAGGCCTTCTTACATTACCGAGCTATGAACTCTGTGACAGGGGTGAAGTAAGCTCGTATGTTTACTAAAATGGTAGTCCTTTCAAGGAACTCACTCCGGCTATGGAATGTGAGGGAACTTTATGAAAGGAGGTGCCTTCGAGAAATCAAACCAGGGCATAGCGTGAGTCAAGTACATGGGACAATTCTCAAGGGAATGGGCTTGTAATCTGAACTTATTCATTCTATACATAAGTCGATTATGGTCATATAAGTATAAGCATGCATCCATTATTTCTTATCAAAACACCAGGCAAACACTTGGATACAGAAATCAAGCATTTACAAGTGTACAAACATGAGCATGTGTCTATTATATTCAATTCAAGATACGAGATATAAACACTTATCAGAAAAACACTAGGTGTGACGCGACTGCTGAGAGGGGTGCTCGTTTCCACCCAACCGTAGGCTCAGTGATTCCAATCGGATTTACCACTAGCCACCCCCGAGCTAGATCACGATGCTTTGAGACTCGGTCTCCTACTTCCAGCTCATTGGAAGTCCAGGATGAAGGTTACTCTCCTTCTCCTTTATTCATGACTCGTTGTATTTTTCGGAGTTCTTCGGGTTCTCCTTCTGCGATTCCTATCCTGCGGCCCCCCTCTCTGTCCCCCCTCTTCCACACTTCTTTCCTTGCCTTCCTCCTGTGAGGTTGCGTGTGGCAGAAATTTCCCTGTCCGATGGTCAGGTCTGAGAGCTTCTACGGATGGGTGATTCACCCCCATCCCCTCATTTACTCTTGAGGAGCCTCCCCACCTACTATCCGGGCGGGTAATTCATCCCGAGGTCTGAGAGTGAGCTTTGGTTTCTAAGCATGTACAAACTAGTACTGTTTTGGTTCAGTGGAAGTTAACGCAGCCATTCCCAGCCCCTTCCACCACCTCTCATCAACCATCGTGGTCTCTTTCAGCACATCCCCCTCCCAGCAATCATGCGACACATATTCATGATATTATTTACATTCATCGACCTTTTATATACAGGTCTGTCAAATCAAACATTCACATCTTTGAGTTTGCGATAGTTCTTGGCCAATATAGTTATTTTTATAGACTGGGGGAAACAGGGTGTTACAAAAAGTTACGTTGATGGCCTTCTTAATGGACTTAAACCCTGGTGCAAGATCCCACACATAATCGTGGGTATACCCTCCAAGGAGCCCGAGTGAGTTTGGCCAACGTCAATTCCAGGTACTGTGAAGACTTTCCCCTCCAAAATCACCTCGTGTAAAGATTGTAAAGAGATAGGCCACTAAGGTTACCAATTATGACAATGATGCATGGGGAAGCAACCGACAGTCTGATCCACGTGCAAGGGCAGGGTATCTAAGACCGAAATCACCTCGAGAAGTTTCACACAAGATTTTCTTCTCAGGTGACCCCCAATAATACGCGCAATCTCTACACTAAGACCAACAAAGAAGGGTGAGTAACTCTATCGACCCTAATGCAACCTTGTGATTGAGCCTTGTGTTAGAAGGGATTCCCAGAACAAAATGTAGAAAGTGGATTTCAAATCTCCCTATCACAAGATACTACTGTGTGTTTTGATGCTTTGGAGAGTGTGCCTCACAACCTATTCCAAAGCATTATCCTAGCTAATGTCGTTGTATATAAGTTCTAGAAAATAAAAGTTGCTAGATAGATTTTAAAATTACATTGAATTTTAATGGACGTTGCTTACTCAAAAAGAGAAACATAGATGAAACTGATGAAGTATTTGACCTTGACCCAACAAAATACAAAGAGATATGAGATGCAATCTTTTAGTTTGATGAACTCTAATTAAATAAGGGAGAAGGTTTCTCTTTCCAGAATATGAAAAGTTACAAAGAACAATTCTTCAATCTTTGAATGATATTGATTCCAAATAATCAAAGCTACTAAATTTTCCAATTTTCTCTTTTTCAACAAATATTTGAATGCAAAGATTTCTTGTAAAGAATACCAATAGAAAAACAAAATTCAATCCTTTTCTTTTCAAATAAAAACAAAGATCTAATTCAAAAAGAAAGAGTTGTCCAAGAAGATCAATGCACTCACAACACTATTTCCCAAACTAAACTCATAATGCAAAAAATAAAAAGTAAGAAAACTTATTTGTCGAATGCAAACAAAAATTGTTTTCCAATCAACAACAATCCAAAATTCACAAAATATCAATAACAACTTATCTAGCAAGCACTCAGGGACGAAACCTTGAGATTATACCCTTGCAATAAGAAGTAAAAGATAAAACTTATGAAGCTTATGAAAAAGACTCTCAATACTTGAGAAACAATCAAATTCAGGCTAAAAGATGCAAACCAGGCTGCAATTAATCATTCACCAAGACTAAAAATTCACCCCAAGAAGTAATAACAAATCTGGGCAAGGAGAAATTGGACTGTCACTCCAAGAAATTTCTACAGGAATTGTCGTAGTTTGCAAAAGAGCATAGTGCGACGATCAAGGATCGTCGCAGGTAAAGGGAAAAACATAGTGTGACATCATCGCTCTGGTTCACACAAGCAGGGTGTGATGCTAACTAAAAATAAGGGGAAAATGGAAAGATGACAGAGTTTCTCAATGAACTTTTAGAACTAGGGAGTTAAGATGGATCACCCAAAGACTCAGAAAATGAAATTGACCAAAAAAAGGCAAGCTAAAAGCAAGAAAGAAGCAAAAACCAAAATTCGATTTTTCCCCAGTATGGTCGCCATTTTTTTTATCAGACAAATCCGTAAGTGCGGACACAAACTAATCTCCCTAACTTCAACAAGAAGCTAGAACAAAACAGGGAAGAACACAAGTTTCTCCTTAGATTTCATTGTAATCTAAACTAGTGCAGAGAGGGACAAATGACATACCATTTAAATGACGTTTGATCCTCGTTGGTGTCATCCTTGCTACATATTTAGATTTGTGGGATGGTAAACCTGTTAAGAAGCACAAACCAACAAAGAGAGAGAACAATGATATATATATTCCAATGAAGTCTATGTATAAGATCAAGGAGTTATACAGTAAAAGTAGAGACACCTTTATAGGGAAGAATTGTATTAATGCATTATAATAAATGAAAGTGGAGAATACAACCCATGCCTTGATGTTGCAAGGTCCCTTCCAATGCCCCTTTTCTTCAACACACACCTTTTCTCCAATTATTTTGATGAAGAGAATTCACAATCTGACTTGGAGAGCTAAAGAAAAGTTATCACAAGTACAATCTTCAACATAGGAGATTAGGATGATCCCACTAAATCAGAGAAGCGAGTAAGATCCAAACCGATCGGAGGTCACCTCATAATCTAGAAGATTCCCTTTTAGAACTTTCATGAATTTCACCTTTTCTTCTTGTTTGAGCATCGTCGCACCCTATGCACAAGCAGGTTGCGGTGATGCCATAGTCCAGTTTTGGTACACCATGTGATGATCACGCATCATCGCACCCCAAGCATTGAGCAGGGTGCAACGGTCTTCTTTGATATGGTTTTTGAGGAAGAAAAGATGATCCACTTTTCTCATGGAGAAAGTCTCATTTAGTTTCTTCAGGGAACATGGAAGTGAGTTATGCACATATCGTTAGTTTATCATAGGGGTGAC
>JZKD02S1887724.1:4468-20186 GCA_000966675.3 Picea glauca | reverse complement strand
ACCATCTGTCTGGAACAGGTTTGTCTCTTACGACACTGATAAACTCCCATGTATCTTGAATGGCCTTCCAAGAACACTTGATAATTTTCCCTGCAAACTCCCATGGCTCATGACCGTCTCCAAAATTCACATGAACGCCTTCTAGCTTTCTCTTCCTACCATCGTCCCACAGGTATAAACTGGGCTCATTCTCCAGCTCAAAAAGGAAGTTCACAGAGTGCCTGTCAAGAAGATTCCAGTGAAGAAGACGATCATGGCCGTGCGCAGCATATGGATCGTCCCAACACCGAAAGACTATACCGCTTGCTCTGTGAGGAAGCTTGGGAATGAATTTCTGTAACAGTTTTCTAACAGTAGACAGCATCCAGAAGTCCTTCCTCATGACGCCAAACGCCTCCATTCCATAATCATACTGCCAATTTGCCTTGCTATCTGATTGTCGTGGTTGAATTAACTCTTCTTCTATCAATCTCCACCTCTCAGAGAAAGGAAAGCCTGTCATGGCTTCCCCATTAAGAATCAAGAGATCAGAAACCAAATACCTTCTTACTCGATTCCCAGCGTTATCATCGATGACCATCTCGCCATCGACCAAAGTAATGTGATGGGTATCGTTAGGGTTTCTTCTCCTGGGAAAACGGAGTTGAACCCTTCGAAAATCGAATTTCGTGTTGATCAAATAACACCCATCACGCTTGATAAGCATCATGTATCGACATCCGTCGGCCTTCCACGACAGGTAGTAATAATTCTCCCTCAATAAACCCAATCGTTCTCGATCCAAACACACAGGCTCGGATCCTGGAAATCGTATATCAAACCCCGAATTCACTGATATCCCAAGCTTCACACAACATTGCTTCTGCATATGATATTGCTGAGACAAAGGAATTGGATCCCCAAGCACGTCGTTCTCCGACAATGTCGAAGTGGGTCGCGCCGCTGACAAGTCGAACAAATCCAGGTCGTCGTCGTTGTCGCCGTTGTCGGCGGCGCACCATTCCGGGCAGGTTAAAACGGGCTCCGACATCGCTTTTCTCTGATTGTAGAACGAAAAAAGAGCATCGACATAGCGTGGCTTGTAAATTCCCGGTGGCCTCGCCGACGCGAAGACCCCGAGCGCCTCCGCTACGCTGG
This sequence comes from Picea glauca, assembly GCA_000966675.3. Lineage (NCBI taxonomy): Eukaryota > Viridiplantae > Streptophyta > Pinopsida > Pinales > Pinaceae > Picea > Picea glauca. The sequence continues at coordinate 19,049 of JZKD02S1887724.1, read as the reverse complement.
AATAGATCATGCTACGAAGCAAGTAGTGAACGATCATGAAGCCCGTGCGGTTGTAACCGTGCGTGGAGTAAACCAGAATCTGCCTCGGTGTCTGGGCTCTGTCTTGGTGATAGCGAACGAAGCGCATGGTCTCGTAGACGAAGGAGTTCACTGTTGCGTTGTCGGGGAGCCCTCTGCAGGGATACTTGACGAGCTTTACGCCTAGGGTTTCCCAGTCGGAGGAAGTAGGGTAGGAAAAATCTGTGAGATCGATGACGAGAGCCACGGAGCGCTGGAGGTCTCGTTGCTGTTTGAGGGCTCGTTGCGGGGAATAGGGTTGTCCGGGAAGGGGGAGCTTGGAGGGGATTAATATATCTGCAATAGGTTCGCCAATGTCGGGGCATTGGGGAATTGGCAAAGGCGGTGTTCGACCTGAGAATTCATGGCTGCTGCTGGAGTATTTTATTGATTTGGTCGGCGGTTCTTCTGATCCGATGTCTTGTCGATGAGGTTGGTAATAATGTCGTGGGGTCGATGTCGTGGGGTCGTAGCTTTTGCGTTCTCTTTTGCGGCTTTCATTGAGCGCTCTGCTTGGGCCGGGCTCACTGTCGGTTTCCCAACTGTCGGAGATCCAATTTTCGTCTTCTCTCCGAGGGCGGCGCGATGGGCTGGACTCATCGTTGGTCGCCTCGCTCCACCTGCTGCGTCGGATTTGGTTTTCGTCCCGGCGATTCATGGCGGCTGTCGGCCTATTCAGTGTCGGCCCAGAAGTATCATCGTTTTCTACTTGATTGATCAGGATTCAAGGAGTGAGTGAACGAGATGGAATTAGGGCTTACAGATAAGTTGATTTTCATCATGGTATTTATGACAGATTAGGGTATGTATTCTTGTGAAATGAAACGAAATAGAGACGCTTCCTTTCGGTGTTGGTATTTAGTTGAAGTTCTAACGAAGGAATTTAGACTTTTAGTTTGAAGTTTTAACAAAGGAATGTGGTATTTAGTTGAAGTTTTAACGAAGGGATCATGGTTTTCCTTAATGTTCCATGAACGCTCTGGCTAAAGAAAAAAAAAAAAGGAAGAGAGGAACACTTGCTCCAGTGGTTAAGAAAAACCTTAGTTGGGAATTGCAGATTACTGGCTACAAAACATGAGTTGATAATTGCAGATTACTGGTTAAAAAACATGAGTTGAGAATTGCAGATTACTGACTGAAAAACATGAGTTGGGAATTGCAGATTACAGGCTAAATAGAGTAGAGTAGGAGGCCATGCAAGTTGTGTTTTGATATTAACTGAACGTTCGGCCATGGAATATGTCAATAAGTGGATTATTAAAAACGTAAAACAGTTACTGACAGCTGTGGGATTTGAACCCACGCCCTTTCGGACCAGAACCTAAATCTGGCGCCTTAACTGTTAACTTTGCAACTTATTGTTTTGTTTATTTTGCATTCAGAAATAGATTTTAAACAATAAAAAAATAATGATTCCTATAAATTTATATTGTCGGATTTTGGTAAAAAAAACCATTTCATAGAATAGTTAAACATTGTCTAAGAAAACTAAGAAAAAAAAAACACAACTTTTAAGTAGATAAATTCCCAGGATTGATAAAAACAAACTACCTAGCATCATTAGATTTCATTAAACACATAGTTGGTTTTTAAGTTGTCAATTCCAAAAAAATCTAATTTTATACAAAAAAAAAAAAAACTACAACACACCCGACCCAGCATCATTAGGGAAATGGAGTATAAAAAATCATCACTTCTTTCCTCTATCTTACCTATTTTATGAGTCACTCCAAATCCAATTCTGAGCTCACAAGCCAAATCCACTCCTAGAGAGATTTCCAATGCTTGTAAGTACTCTAAAATCTGAGTTCTAAATTGAAATATATAGCCTCTTAGTTTATGGGTTTTCTCCCCACCAAAACCTCCTTATGTCCACGTGGCAACCATGTAGATTCTTGTTGTGTGTGTCATCTAATGTGGTATGAATCAGCTACTGAGGTGGCAGGACACCTATCTTCTGACACGACATGTCCCGACCAATGAACGACGAGAAGACAAAACCTAAGTGCATAACCGAAACAAAAACCCAGAAATTTGGATCCATATTTCCTTTTAAATACCTCATATGTGATCTTTCGAATTTTTTAATATCTAAAGAATTTCTCACTCACTCTAGAACCTTGCAATGCAACCCTTCCACATCTAGAAATCTAGGGATTTGGATTTCCTTATAAATCGACACCAACATTCTTCTAAATTCCAAATGGTCCAAATATCCAAGTGTTAGACCTCTTGAGCTTACCTTGGAATATTGATGCAAAACCCTGCACATTCGGAAATCCAAGAATTTGGATTTCCTAAAAACTCAACCTTTGCATTCTTTTGGATCTTTGGATATCAAGATGTGGAACTTCTATCAAGAACATCAACACATGTGGAGATATGAGATCTGGAAAAACCCAAAAAACATTTTTAAATGAAATTTGGATCTAGATGTCTAGCTGGCACGACTTGACATGGAGATTGACGAGGCATGACATGTCATGCTGACGAAGATGCTAACCTAGCATATTCTTACAGAAATATTGATGCGTCATGACACGTAGTTGTCGACATGGCATGACACGTGGAGCTTGACATCATGGCATCATCCTATCCTCCGACAGAACTCTGATACGGAACCCGAGACATATGCAGAATCCAAGAAAATCCTTAACACGACTTTATTGAATAGTATGGATGTCTAGATATGATGTCACAAAATGACACATGTCATGAAACCTTGCATGACACGTGGACCAATTGAAAACTAGACACGTGATCATTGAAATCATCAGGACCTTCGTCAAGGCTTGTCCCGCCAGAACCATGCCACCGGAACCCTGACCCATCTGGATATACGAGATTAGAGAAAACCCTTGCGTTGCTTTATTGGAAAATTCAAATTTCCAAATTTTGGATATGACGTCACCAATTGATACATAACCCTCCCTTGTCAGGCCATATGGGCCAATCTTGACGCGGCATGTGGCCCTAACACGTGGGTCCCAAACACTACGAGGAAGCCCTTGACTCGAACTATGACCAAGAACCATCCGACATCAGAGATCCAGTATTTCTTAAATGTCAACTTATTGGAAAAGTTGGATGTCCAGATTTTTGGATCTGCAACTCTTCGTGGACCTCATAGCTCGACGCAGATATAACGACTGGGATCCTCCTGATCCAACGAATCTCGTTCACTCGGGCTTATTTCTTCGGGATGGCACATTAACTCACCTCATGGTCTTTCCTAAAGTCCACGGTTTGATAGGCTTGCAGGCTCGCACCCTTCGGGCATAACCTTATGTTGTGCCTTAGATCTATCCAAATAGATCCTTCTAATGAATCTTTCCCAGCAAGATCCGATTGTTGAGATCTAAATGATCTGACAACCCATAACCTCATCGGGCTCAAGGGTGCATGATCGATAACGAGGTCTTTCCGACCCACACTAATCTCACACTGACACGTGTTCCTTTCACATGGCATTATGTCTACCACTTGGCATGGCATGTCTTCATTGAGGTCATCCACATGTGCCCCAAATGCTTAGATTGAAAGGATTGCAAAAGGGGGAAATGGAACGCTGCTATGAAACCATGTCCATCCAGGAAAACCCTATGTGACACTTATTTAAAAAGTTAGATATCCGATCTTTTGGATATGGCTTCACCACACTTGTTAACACGAAGGCAACTACGAAACTTCACTGGTGGAACGATGACCATCCAATCATTTGAGATTTCCTTAAGGGTCTGATTAAATAAAAAGGTTGGATTCTAGATCTCCAAATATTCTTGATGCAATGCATCCAGATATCCATGATCTATAACTCCTCATATAAAGATTTGTTTCTTAAGCTAGATGTCCAAATCCAAGACTTTCTCCCTCCAGTTCCACTCTTTAAACACAACATGAACAAATTCTAACGTTAGTAAATCCAAGTGTAAAGGCTAAGGGACCTTGAAATTTAAGGCCTATCACCCCTCTAGGATACACCAGGGTGCCAAGTCCTGTGTCATTCATGCCCAACTAAGAGTGAGGAAACATTATTATACAAGAAAAAAGACAAAAATACACCATTCAACTTCTTTAGCCAGTAAATCGTATTTCACATGCATTCCATACAAATTCCTCTAGAATTGGGCTCTCAGCCATAAGGTATTTACAATATACCATGAAAGGAGATATGACTAGAGATTAAAATTACTGAACATTCCAAGAATACATAACACAAATTCCTTCTATTCCTTTCAGAACTAAGATAGATAAAAACTAGTAAGTAAGTGCAATGCATGCAAAAAACACTAGCTATGTATTCATTTCACCTCTCTTATATTTACTTAGAAATCATGCAATTTCATTAATTACCTAATAATAGTAACTTTTACAGTATAAGAAAGCATATAATCACAAAAGGTATACAATATCGTCATTTGTAATAGATCTTGTCCAAACCAATTTACTAAGGGGAAAGGATTTTCCACCCAACCGTAGGCTCTGGTGCACTTGTAATTTCTACAGCAGGACACCCCCGTGCCAGGCCATGACACCACCAGGGAACTCAAATTTATCTCAGGAAAAATTAAACAAGTGAAGGCCACTATCCTTCACAAACAACTAAAGGCATAGATCCCTTTATGTGCCAAGCTTAGGGCCTCCGCAAATTCTTTTAGATGCCTTCCCAGTTCGATTTACTTGCACAAGGGAGGCCCTTCACCGTCTCTGGAGTCCCTCAATATCTCCCTTCTCAGTACCATTTCTCTCCCAACAAACATCAAATTCACAACCCTCTATTTCTGGGTATTTTCCTTTATCTAATTTTCACAGTTCAACCCTCCCGACTTCAAAGAGTCCCCCTCTTCCTTCTTACTTGCTCTGTCTTTCTTCTCCCATGGAAAATTTATGATTTCCCTGGTTGCTCCTATCAAAGGAATCTGTGGGTCAAACTTGAAAAATGAGGTGGGTATTAGTTGCACCAATTACTGACATTCTTTAGTTGTTCAACCATGTTTCCATACCTCCATTAAGGTGGGTAGTTGGTTTCTCAATTACCAAGCCTCCTTTCATTAATTGATTTTGGGAAAAGGAGAAGAGAGGGAAAATAGATTCAAATATGAATTTTGCAATTAACTAATAGATCGACACTAATAATAAATTTGTATGTTTGCATAAGGCCCTTATCACTGTGGAGTTGGAACTGAAAAAAACTGGGGATGAAACATTGTTGATTCCCATTCCAAGGCGTGTCTTTATACTGGGAACAATGTCAGTGGTACCAATGGAAAGTTATGCCCATGCACGTAATAGAAATCTCCAAACTTATTTCTTTACCACAATATTATGCATTTTAGGGATGTTTAGAGTGTAATCTAAAGATGACTAGGAAATTTCATACATAATAACAAGGGCAGTTCCAAATTTATGTTGTTTTCAAAATTTCAAACTTCTGATATAAGTATAGTATTTGGACGTACAGTGGGAATTTCAAGTGGGCCCATCAGTGGGTATCTCAATAGTAGAGTAATTGTGGTTTTCTCATTATATTATGGAGGTAGTATTGGCTTCTTTTGATACACATTCAAAGTATTATATTTAATGAAATATAGACATGTTTTTTCTTCCGAGTATGTAAATAAAATTAGAATTGAAAACTTTGCAAAGAAAAAAAAAAACACCACAAGCAACAAGAAATAGATGCAACCCCCACCCAAAAAGCATACCTCTATTCTAGGCTCATATCCAACTACTCCATCCTATGGATTTGGTCAATGTGGGACGATCTTTCATGTGTTCCATCACAAGTATGAAGGTACTGAAATTAGAATGTAAAAATATAAGACACAGACAAGATCAATGGAAGAAGTACCACCTTATGAGTTGGCATCACCACCACTATAGCCAATGCCTTACTAGTTGCCACCGCCACCACCAACACCTTACCAACTGCTATCGCCATTAACTACTCCATCCTACGGATTTGGTCAATGTGGGCCGATCTTTCATGTGTTCCATCACGAGTATGAAGGTACTGAAATTAGAATGTAAAAATATAAGACACGGACAAGATCAATGGAAGAAGTACCACCTTACAAGCTCACATCACCACCACTATAGCCAATGCCTTACTAGTTGCCACCACCACCACCAACACCTTACCAACTGCTATTGTCATTGTCACATTAATTTGGTTATGTAGTTTTATTAACGCATGAATGTCGATCCAATAAATTAAACAATTCACCCAATCAAATAGTTCAATATTTTTTCTTTTTTAAATTATTTTTAAAATTGCCTTCCACCAAGGGGTATTTAGTCCCATGAATCCTCTTGCACCAATAATAAATTCAGTTATTTAAATATTTTTAATATTAAAACTATTTTCTTAAAATTATAATAATTTATCAAAAAAATTAAGGGGTATTTAGTCCCATGAATCCTCTTGCACCAATAATAAATTCAGTTATTTAAATATTTTTAATATTAAAAATATTTTCTTCACTCGGATGGGGTGTCACCTGGAGAGAGATTAAGGACAGCTGGAATCAAGCAGTCGGGAGAGTTATTAAACCCGGACGCTAGCTCTTGCACATTAATTCCTCCATGGCTTACACCATGAGAGGAGTTATGGTAGTGCGCATGGCTAGGAAATTGGGCGAGCGAACCAGCCAGGTAGGGTGTACCAGGAGGATGCATCGGTCATTTCAGGCTTCAATGAAGGATGTGGTGGTCATTTTAGGTTTCAATGGTGTAAAGAGGTGCAATCGGGCCTTTGATCGGGGGCCTCATTCCATTCCTTGCCCATCCTGGTGCACTCTTCCTACTATGCTCCTCGGCTCTCATGAAAATTCCCGAAATTTTTTTCTCTGCAACCTTTTTCTGTGCACCAGAGGCATCCTCCCTGATTCCCTCTGCTCCATTTTCCCTCTCAACTTCTATGTTTCCCTCCATCACTCTCTGCATCTCTCCCCAGCCTCCATTTCCTCCTCCCTCCACCCTCATTCCCCCCCCCAACATGCATCAAGAGAGCGGAAAGTCCAAGAGGCATGCCCGCAACAACAACACCCTCTTTCATGGTAACAGGCTTACCCCCTCCCAAAGAGCGCTCATTGCTCATTTTTCCATCCCATGACACACTTCCCAGAGGACGCAGTCATCTCCTCTCCAATTCCATGGAGCCTGTCCGGTAAAATTGGAGGCGACCTCCTTTACTACTCATTACCCCTCGTCTCCTCCATCGCTTCACAGCCTGAGCGAGGTAAAATAGGAGGCACCATGCTTGGGTGCGCGCCTCACTCTGGACACCAACCTCTTGGCCCCTCCCATCATCAAGCCAAGTGACCTCGACTATGGCGATGGAAGCTGCAATATAGAGGAGGAGATTCCTCCAAGCTGACAGTTGGAGAACAAAGTAGGAACAACCAAATATATCACCACAGGGGCTGACAACGAAGATGATAAGGAGGAGGAAGAACAATCACAACATTTCACCAACCATCTCGTGGAGGAGCACCTTCGCCTCCTCTTCGAGATCAGGCAGAAGAAGGATGACCAAGTGCACTCACAGAGCGTCCTTAGCCAACAGATGGATATCATGTTCGATGCATTCACGGATTCTCCTGTGCACACCAAATGCCCGACTTGCAGTCAACGGTTCACCCCGGTCTACATAATATATGGACAACCATGCCCAACTATGGAATGATGTTTCTAGGTTTCAGTTTTTTGTCTATTTTAGTTGCAGAGTCGTTGGTATAGCGTACCACAACAACAAGATAAATGAACTAGTAGTTTTTTCTTATTATCTCTGTGTAGTTTCAGTCATGACAATTATATCTATAGCTAGCCTTAGCAAAAGGTTGCAGAACATGGTTTGCATATTTTTGTTTTCGGAGGCATACTGTAATTTTTGTGTAAACATTTTAGTTCCAACAAGGCTGGAACTCAGAAGGATGTGTCAATATCTAAACATCAAGTAGCCACATGCCCTGATTTCTCACTTGTGGCAAAACAGGTAACCAACACTTGTCACTGTATAACATATGGATGTCATAAATACAAGGTTCTACTTTTATTTACAAAAAAAAAATATTAAAAATATTTTCTTAAAATTATAATAATTTATCAAAAAGTTTATATAATTGTAAAATTTTTATTAAAAAGTGTTAAAAGTAAGTAGAGGTCAAAACAAAGCATGGGAAGACAAAGGCTAATAAATTTAAAAGAGAAAAAATATAATAATAACAATAATCTAATTTTAAGGTCATGGCCAACCCAGACACCAAATTGATGTATGAGATCCTCTTGTTTGTAGAACAAGAGACCCCTTTGCATAGCTATTTCACTGCTAAAGTCGGAGGTATACATCCCATAACCCCTTTAGATTTGAACTTAATATCTCTTGAGAGAAAAAACATGTATGTGAAGATTCAAATAATTGATGATCGTATCTATTTGATATACACTATTCATCGACATACTATTGCGGCACTCAAAGAAAAATTAAAAACTATCGCTGCAACCATGCAATGAATATGATATGAACCCACGCCCTTTCGGACAAGAGCCTATATCTGGTGTCTTAGACCACTCCGCCAAACTATCGACTACGTTTGATTTAAATTTATTTTTTTAAATAAAAGAACATGCTCCAAAATGAAAGAGAATGACACAAACATTTCTTTTCATTGATAAATTCATGGAATGTTTGATAGAAGAATCTCAACTTCAGATAATCTATTCTTATCTCAATCTCTTTTTCCGACACTTCAACAACAGTCTTTAGTTATTCATATAATTTCGTTCACTTATTTATCAACGTCCAACCTTAGCTCAGTTGGTAGAGAGGAGGATTGTAGTAGGAAGAGAAATCCTGGTTGTCATCCTTAGGTCGCTTGTTCGAATCCGACAGGTCAGAAATTTTGCAACTTTGCAAGCTAGTTAACAGCTGACAAGAAATGTAAATGTCCATCGGAAATTTTTCTTTGCAAACTTGTTAACAGCGACAATAGATGTAAATGGCCATCTCAAACAGGAGAGAGTTAAAAGACCATATAATTCCTTTAACCATCACCATATCTGCTTAATCCACTATTGAGGCTTTAACCTATTCACTTAACACATATATTTTTGGAAACAATACATGTACTATCCCTTCCCCAAACAAGAGTCCACCTCCTTCCCTTGCAAGCCTAGGGAAACATGAGCCACTACTTCTCTACCTCTTTCATCACTCTATCTCATTCAACACCCATCAACATATTTGACAACAGTAAACCACTTTCACCCACCTTAGTTATTGAGGAGCATCCCAACCCATTCAACACCCATCAACATATTTCACAACAGTAAACCACTTTCACCCACCTTGGTTATTGAGGAGCATCCCAACCCTTCAGAGTTCCTCTTAAAAAACAAACTCGTTGATTGAATGGTAATGTGTGGGTGCATATGCATACAATTGGAGAAACATGGTAGTTATTGTGATTTTTTTTTGTTCATCAAGGTCAAATAATCTAAGCATATAGGTCCTAATTCCTCGTCCCTGAATGTGGTGGTTTCTTAGAGTGTGGTGCACACTTATTCCTAGAGGTAGCCAACATGGCCCTTAACATGTATTTCGAAATCTTCAAGACCAATTTAGAGTTTGGAAGATTAAGGACTCATGTGATGTACCTATATAAGTGATGTAGAAGTGGATGGTCCAAATATCCAGGTGGTAGACCTCCTAAGCTTAACTTGGAGCATTGATGTAGAACCCCGCACATTTGAAAATATGAGAATTTGTATTTCCCTAAAACTCAACCTCTGCATTCTTTTGGATCTCCAGATATCTGGATGCAACACCTTGATTAGGAACCTCAACACGTCCGAAGATCCAAAATTTAGAAAAACCCAAAAACCCTTTTTAAATGAAAATCAGATCCATATGTCCAATTGGCATGACTTGACACAGAGATTGACGAGGCATGACACATGGCATGCTAACTGCTAACCTGGAAGATTCTTATGGAAATACTGATGTAGCATGGCACATAGTTGTCAATGTGGCATGAAACATGGAGGTTGATGTTATGGCATCCTTCTATCCTTCGACAGAACTCTGATGCGAAACCGAGACATATGCGAGATCCGAGATCCAAGATCTGAGAAAATCCTTAACGCAACTTTATTGAAAATTCTAGATGTTTAGATATGATGTCACAACCTTACACGTGTCATGACACCGTGAATGACACATGGACCAATAAAAAACCGGACATGTGATCGTTGATGTCATCAATACCTTCAATTCTTGTCCCGCCAGAACCATGCCATCAAAACCCTGACCCATCTAAATATCCAAGATTTGAGAAAATCCTTGCACTGCTTTATTGGAAAATTCAAATTTTCAGTTTTTGGATATGACGTCACCAATCGACTGGCCCTCCCTCGTCAGGACATCTAGAACAATCCTAACGTGGCATGTGGACCCAAAATGCTATGAGGAATCCCTCGACTTGAACTATGACCATGAACCATCTGACATCCGGGTCTTGATGTTTGCCTTTCACCATCGAACTAGGGACGACCTCGGTGCCAAGGAATAGTAGATTGTGTGAATGGGCATAGAATTGGCAGATAAAGACGAAGTGACTACAAATTTTGACAATTTATTTCTGGGATAAAAAACCAGAGCCCCCTGCGATATAATGACCATAGACACGTCGCTTCATCGCTTGCTGAAATAATCCTAGAAGCTCTTCGGTTGAAGGAGAGTGGATATCCCTTCATATGGGTCATTCATGCATCTAATGCCAATGGGTCATATATTGTAGGATGATATCATGAGGTATAATCTCAATAATCCTCATTATTTTAATCGAGATCCGTTTGTGTTGAACTAGACATGGGTGCATGTTGCTGCAAGTTCTCTTGCATTTGACGAGATCAACACGAGTATTTGGTGTGGATTGATCAAGATGGACATGAGAAGTAGTGACAAATCCTCTTAGTCGAGATCACATGAAGCTTGTGTCAATGTGTTGATGTTTGAGGCAACATCATGAGACACTCTCCTCAGAGGGTCCTGTGTGGACTAGTAGGGGGGAATGTAGACTTCATCCTGACGTGCCTCAGATGGTCAGATGAAGGAACCAAGAAATTGGTTTCACGAGGGAACCTCAATATTTATTGTGAGACATTGGTTCCATGAGGGAACCTCGATATGTCTTAGACATTGGTTCCATGAGGGAACCTTGATATGTCTTAGACATGTGTTCCTCGATGGAACCACGAGATGTCTAGTATGGACATAGTTCATGAGTGAAGCCTGAGGTTGAACACTTCAGGATATTTGGGTGTCCAGTATTCATTCATGTACCCAAGGAGAAAAGGACTAAGCTAGACCCTTCAAGCAAAAAGGGTACATTTGTGGGGTACAATGAGTCTTCGAAGTCATATCGTATCTACATCCTTGGTCAAAGACAGATTGAGGTGAGTAGAGATGTTACCTTTGAGGAGGAGGTAGCCTTCAGGAGATCTAGAGGATCTCACATGGATATTGATAGTGAGAGAAAGGAAGAGATGGTGCCTTCTCCCCCTCACCCTCCAATAGTTCAGAGGGAGACAGTTGAGCCTATTGATCCAATTGATCTCGTTGATCCTATAGCTCCAGTTGATGTTCTCAGAGATATTTCAATAGGTCGGAAGAGACCTACATGGGCTTGTCAGACTCTACAAGAGGTAGAAGGACATGAAAATCCTCATGGTACCTTCCGAGAGAGAAAGAGACCTAAGATATATTCGTTCTATGACGCAGTTATGAGCCACATCATTGATTTAAAGCCTTCCTGTTATGAGGAGGCATCTAGTTAGACGGTATGGAGAGATGCCATGATGGAGGAGTATTAGTCCATCATGAAGAATGATGTGTGGTATATTGTTATGAGACCCGAGGGGAAGTTTGTAGTGAATTCCAAGTAGATATATAAGATCAAACACACAACTGATGGGACCATCGAGAAGCAAAAAGCGAGATTTATTGCTAGAGGATTCTCTCGGATGGAGGGAATAGATTATGAGGATACATTTGATCCTATTGCTTGATACACTTCTATCTGAATGATTATTTCCATGCAACATCCATTGGTTGGAAACTACATTAGATGGATGTTAATAGAAACTTTCTCAATGGAGAGACTGAGGAAGAAGTATACATCGAGTATCCAGATGGTTTCATGATAGATGAGAAGGAGTTTCATGTGTGCAGGTTGAAGAAGGATATGTATAGACTCAAGAAGACACCTCGAGCTTGGTATGTGAGGATTGATGGACACCTAATGAGTTTGGGCTTCAACAAAAGTGTTTTTGATCCCAAGCTGTACTACAAGACCATTAATGGTGAGTCCTTGATTTTGGTCCTTTACGTTGATGATTTATTCCGCACCCGTACAGAAAGCCTTATTGTCGAATGAAGGTATGCATCGACCTTTGATTTTAGGATGAAGGACCTTGGTATGATGCACTACTTCTTGGGACTAGAGGTGTGGCAGAGAGCTGATGAGATCTTCCTGAATCAGGGGAAATACATAGTTGAGATATTGAATAAGTTGGAGATGTTGAACTGTAAGCCCATGGCTACACCAATGGTGACGAATTTGAAGAAACTAAGTATGTCTTATTTCGATTATGACGATATTGATCTCACCCTGTACATATAATTGATTGGATCATTGATGTATCTGGTTAACACCAGACCAGATATTTTCTATGCAGAGAGTGTGCTTAGCCAGTTTATGAGTTAGCCAAGACAGACACATTGGATTGTTGTGAAGAGTGTGTTGAGATACCTGAGAGGCACAATTGGACATGGTATGAGATATACTTCTAGTATTGACATGAGATTGCAGGGATATACTGACTCTGATCAGGAAAGGATTGTAGTATACAGGAAGAACACCTCTGGGTGTTGCTTCACTTTGGGATCTGCCATGGTTTCTTGGTGTAGCAGGAAACAAACTTTTGTGGCTTTGAACACTGCAGAAGCAGAGTACATTGCATTGAGTGTGGAAATTTTTGAAGCAGTGTGTCTGTGCAAGATCCTTGCAAATTTATTTGGACATGTGTTGGATTCCACCGTTATTCATTGTGATAACTAGAGTTGTGTGAAGCTCTCATAGAATCCAATGTTTCATGACAAATAGAAACACATCGAGATCAAGTACCATTACATCCGATACATGGTGCGAAGAAAGACAACATTGGTGCAGTACCTACCTACAAATAAGTAGTTTGTTGGTGTTCTTACCAAAACCCTTACTAGGAAAAAGTTTGAGTACTTCTGTGACAGACCTGGAGTGGCAGAGAATTCCTCCCTCGCTAAGAGGGAGTGTTAATGCTTGCAGCTTCCTGAGACATTCTCTAGATCATACTCCTTTGTGGCTGAGTAGAGTTGATCTGTGAGGACACTTATTTGAGAGGGATAAGTGGGTTTGGGATTATATCCCAACTTCCCATGTGGAGAGCACATGAGGATTGTTAAAGTTTATGCTATTATTAGGTTACTTTCAATTTTCTTGATAACAATAGCATAGAAAGGATCACTAAGAGAAACACAATCACAAGAGTACACAAGCATTTATCCTGGGAAACCCTCAAGGGGAAGAAAATCCAGCAAAACTTCCTTAATATAGATAGCCAATACAATGCCAAGATAATGAACCAAACAACACAAAAGATCATCTCCCAAGGATGCACCTCTCTCTCTCCTTTCTTTTGGCAACTGGTAACTGCAGCTTCCTTCAATACTTGCGCACTAGATGAGTGAGTTGAGTGTGTGTCCAAATGAGGCGTTGGCCTCTCTTATTTATATAATCTGGCAGGTGTTGAACATGTGTCTTTTCACTAGCAGGGCCGACCTCTCATTCTGGGTGGTTATAACCACTTTAATATATTCTATCTGGGCCGACTTCTCATTCTGGGTGGTGATAACCACTTTAATATATTCTGGGGTCATCTTTTCATTTAACCTATTACAATTAGGGTTTGACCAGTCCGCAAAAGGGGATTTGGTCAATTACAATGCCCGACATGATCAATCCACAAAAGGGGATTGATCTAATCAATAATAAATATATTTTATCTTTATCCACAAAAGGGGATAAGAATATTCTTTGCAGTTACACAATATTTTAACACTCCCTCTTAACAAGAAGGATAGTCTTTATCTTTTGACAGGTCACCAAATGTCAACATCAACTAGGTAGCAGCATCCACTGGATAACATCATCAACTGGGCAACATCATCAACTGGGTAACATCATCAACTGGATAACATGAGGCATCAATATAATCCACTTGGTCATATGGCATCATGATCACTGACTGACATATCTATAAATCATTGGAAGTTTTTTTCTCTTTATCTTTGCGCCGAAAATACTCTTATTGATTAAGGTTGGTTGTCAATGATGTCAACCCTTGAAGAAATCCCCGTAGCACAAAGGTTTGGGTAATGGACCCAATATTGTTTGATGTAAATATGACTCATTATTGTTTTTTC
>JZKD02S1887713.1:53465-68549 GCA_000966675.3 Picea glauca | reverse complement strand
TGTACAAGAGCTACAAAATTTAATTAGATAGTATGAGCTAGGAAAGATAGACCCCTTACTGAATAGGGAAGTACACCAAGTATCTAAAAGGAGAAGGACAAATAAGGAATTACACTTGAATACTCAAATAGGAGAGTATGATATAGACTATGTGGTCCTCGACTTAGGGTCGGAGGTCAATGTCATGACGAAGCAGACCTGGGCACTGATGGGAATGACCAAGTTGATCTATTCCCCTATCAGGCTTAGGATGGCTAACCAACAAGTTGTAAGCCCCTTTGGAATATTGGAACATGTCCTTGTGGACATTGACAAAGTATGGACATTTTCAGATTTTGAGGTAATTGAGATTGTTGATGACAACTGTCCTTACCCTGTACTATTAGGAATTGATTGGGCCTTTAATAATTCCACTATGGTTGATTTAAAGAAAATACATATGACATTTGAAAGAGATGGACTTAGGGTCATTTCACCTTTATATCCATATGAAGGTCAACGATACACAAAACCTATCAGGGAAGAATACCGCGCATATGAACTCAAAAACATATACAAATTAACAACTAGACAGCAGGATTACATTAATCCTAAGGCATATGGGAACTTAAGATGGTGAAGTGACAGAGCGTGTTCATCAGATTTAGAAGAATCATTGGAGAACTAGTAGAACCAAATGTATGAAGTATCCACAAGGAGATGTGCTAGATTAACCAAAGAAGTTCACTGGATTGGAACAATAGTAAGTAACTTACCCACCTTTGATGGCCTGAATCCTTTAGAAACCTTCTTGTTGGAATTCGAAGAAAGTGTACCAACACAAAAGAGATTGTTGGCAATGGATGAGGCCTTGAAAGACACACCAATAAGATGGTGGGGGACACACAAAAGTAATATTACAGACTGGGTACAATGCCGTATTTTGATGAAAACACGGTTCTCAACACAAGTAGAAGGCTGCGATGTTAGGTACATAGGTCGAAGTTGTCCGAAGGACCATGTGCGGATTTGCGAGGAAGCCTGGAGCAACATCCCTCAGGAGCAGTGGGTGCACAAATTCATTAACATGCTGGACACAATTCCTATCAACCGGTACGTTCAAGCAGAGCTGCGCCTCATCACCGCAGATTGGGAAGGTATGACTCAGAATTTTGTAACCACCTTCTTATTTGAAAGTCAATATCCTTCGGTAGATCAAGCGTTACATATTATAAAACATAAATAATTTGAGGAGGCATCTAGCCTCCCTTTCAAACAAGAAGAGGATGAATGGACTACGCCTCTCTAGAAATTGCTAGGCTGTTACAACATCAATGCCGATGAAGACGATGATCCTAGGAAGGTGAACATTTCCAAGACAGAAGGACAAAGAGATGTGGAAGGACCAGGAGTTGAGCTACCATTCATTGGACAACTGATCAAGATCAAGAAAGTCAATATTGGAAAAGAGAAGACATCGAAGCTTGCAAATGTTGGAGATTGATGTGATGTTGCCACCATTGACAAAATCATAGAGTTACTGCATGAATATCAGGACTTGTTTCCAACCAAGTTCAATGATATGAAGGGAATTAAAGGGCCTATGGGAGAGATGGGAATCTAGATGAAAAACCATTCAAATAGAGACCCTACAGGTTGAACCCTAAATATAAGGAGAAAGTGAAGATTGAACTCGACAAAATGCTGGAAGCAGGGATTATAGAACCTGTTGAAGAATCAGATTGGATTAGCCCTATGGTGGTACAAGACAAGAAGACAGGAGAGATCATAATCTTCGTAGATCTCAGGAAGTTGAATGATGTTTGTTAGCATGACACCTTCCCTACACCATTCACTGACGAAGTGCTAGATAATGTGGAAGGCCAGGAGATATATTCTTTTACAGATGGATTTTCAGGATACCATTAGATCTGGATTGCTAAGGAAGATCGCCACAAGACCACATTTTCAACAGAATGGGGATCCTATCAGTATATAGTGATGCCATTTGGATTGAAGAATTCCCCAACCATCTTTTCTAGGGCGGTGGTCGAAGGATTCAAAGAGTTTCTGCATAAATTTCTAGAAGCATAATTTGATGATTGGACTATTTTTAGTTTGTTAAAGAATCACATTGAATGTTTAAGGCTAATGTTGGACAAGTGCAGGCAGTGTTAGATTGCCTTAAACCTGAAGAAGTGCATCTTATTCTCACCTTTTGGAGTGTTTTTAGGACATATTGTGTGCAATCAAGGATTTTTGGTAGACCCATCTAAAATTACCATTATAGTTGATTTACCCCCTCCTACTTCAGTCAAACAGCTGCGCACTACACTGGGACATATTGGATATTGCAAGAAGTTCATTAAAATCTATGCATAGATTACGTCACCCATGGAGAAGATTTTGAAGAAAGACTGTCAATTTCACTTTACAGAAGAATGCCAACAGAGCTTCGACACACTGAAACAGAATATGGTCACTGCACATATTCTGGTTTTTCCAGACTCGAGCAAGGAATTTCACGTGCATTTTGATGCATCTTCCACTGCATTGGGAGCTGTGTTAGCACAACTAGGAACATCAGACATCGACCACCCATTAACCTTTGCTAGCAGGAAGCTATCAACAACAGATATTAATTACATGAGTACTGAGAGAGAAGGGTTAGCCATGGTGTATGCCCTACAGAAGTTCTGCTGCTACTTGCTGGGAGGACACTTCAAAATGTTTACTGATCATTCTACACTAAAATACCTTGTCAAAAAGCTAGTGTTGGAGGGGGATAATATGCATATGGCTTATGCTATTTTAGGAATATGATTTTGAGATAATAGTTAAACCAAGAAGAATGAACAAAGGTCCTGACCACTTGTTGAGGTTGGAACATGGAGAAGAGCCCACTAATTTGGAGGACACACTGTCGGATGCATAACTTCTAGCCATTATAAATATTGATGATCACTTCACAAAGATAGTCCAGTTCCTGTCAACAAGAATGACACCTAGTGATTATACCATCACCCAGAAGAAACAACTGGTAGTGCGCGCTGCCAATTTTTCACTCATAGTTGGACAACTATACAAGATGGGACCTGATGAGATCTTGAGGAGGTGTTTTATGTAGGAAGAATGACCAATGATCCTTGCTGAAGCTCATGAAGGCATTGTAGGAGGAAACTATGCAGGGAAAGCAACAATGCAGAAGGTTCTTAGAGCTGGCCTTTGGTGGCCTACCCTACACAGAGATGTTAAAGACTATTACAGAGCCTATGATGTATGCCAAAGAGTTGGGAAACCATCCAGAAGAGATGAAATTCCTTTAGCACCACAACTGAACCTACAAGCATTCAAGAAATGGGCCATCGAATTTGTGGGACCTATAAACCCACCAGGAAAGCGCACAGGAGCAAGGTACATCATCACTGTGACAAAATAGTTGACCAGATGGGCTGAAGCAAGAGTAGTTAATGAATGTAGTGAAACTACAACTACGTGCTTCATATTTGATGACATCATAACCAGGTTTGGATGCCCAAAGATCCTTAGAGTGATCAAGGCACACATTTCATCAATAATACCATTGAAGCCTTGACTAAGGAATTTGTAGTACATCATCAGAAGAGCACACCTTACCATCTGCAAGCAAATGGGATAGTTGAAGAATTCAAGAATATTTTGGAGACAACGCTGACGAATATTTGCAGTGTGAACAGAGATGACTCGGATTTAAGAGTACCAGCAGTACTATGGGCCTATAGAACCACCTGCAAGAAGCTAACAATGCAGACCCCTTTTAAGTTGGTCTATGGTCTCAAAGCCATTGTCCCAATGGAATATTTGGTACCAAGCCTAAGGATCATTTCTTTTACAGGTATGGAGACATTGGCATTGTCCAAGAGAGTCTCGCGCAACTGGTTGAACTAGAAGAAGATAGATTTGTTGCAGGATTCCATCAGCAAATACATAAGGAAAGAGACAAGGCCTACCATAAAAGACACATCAAGAAGAAGGCATTTAAGAAAGGTGATCTGATATTGATATACGACAACAAGTTCATGAAGCATATAGGAAATTTCAGAACACATTGGCTCGGACCATATGAGATTTCCTATGTTACAGAAGGAGGACCCGCGCAGTTGAAGACTTTGAATGGAGAATGGAAGGAAGGTTTGGTGAATGAGAGTCGGTTGAAATTGTATTACGACAACCAACTGCCTCGCAACTCTTAGTAAAAGCATGAGGAAAAGGGTCTAGGTACCAGGTGCAGATGAAATTGGGTACCAGACACAAAAAAGGCAGTTTACACAAGGAAGGAAGGCATGGAGCAGAAAGAAAAGGCTGCCCTGCGCAGTCCGATGAGTGAAGAAAAACATAAGGATCGGATCTGAAGTGCCTCAGGATGAGTCACAGGTGAGTGTTGGGGTCCTGTTAGCCCTTGGGTATGGAAGCAAGCAAAGATTAAGGAAGAAAAGGTCAAACGTGAACTGCACGGAAGACACAGTGACTGTTACTGGGTCGAAGTGAGCAAAAGAGCAAAAATGATGGAGTGAAGTAAGATAAAGAAATCAGTTGGACAAGGATATCGAGGATGATATATTAACAAGGAAGATGGATCAAGGACAACCCAACAAGTGGAAAAATCCACCATTGGATTCTTTGGATCACCGTGTGAGAAGGAAGGAAAGACAGGTTGGCAAAGCTCTGAAAATGTGAGTCAAGTTGAAATAGGGTTTTAGACACCTAGGGTTTTGGTATCTAGGGTTTTGACACCTAGGTTTCGGCCTAAGGTTTTCGGTGAGCTATTGTAATGTATAAATAAAGGTCAAGAGGACCTGGGTTGGGTTGTTGTTGTTACTGTCATTCTAGTTTTTCTATTGATGAGTGATTATTGTTTTGTGAGAGAGAAGTGATAAGTGTGAGAGCCTTCTAGTATTGTAAGATCTCCAGCTGGGTGCAGAGATTGGTCCTGTAGTTGGGTGTGCAGGAAGGGGAGAGACAGAGAGGAGAAGAAAGAAGTTCTACTAGATAAGAGCACATAAAAGAACTATATGCTTCATCTTAATATATTATAAAACACAGTTCTGTGGACGTATCCCTAGAGAGAGGGTGAACCACGTATATATTGTGTCGTGTGTGTGATTGATGCTTTGTTATTTGTCATTTGATATACTGTTAGTGCATTGCTATGTTAGATCTGATTGATAGATATGCAGAGTAAATCTAAGCTTATAAGTGATATAATAATGTTGTATTGTTCCTGTATTAGATCCACTTGATATTCCCCTTGGTTGTAGATATCTCTGTCCTGCAACCCCCCCATAGCTGCTTCGGGTGAGACTCCATATTCTTCGCAAGTGTTTTTGAAAGGGCCAGTATCTAGGGCTTGTTGGTGCTCTCTTGGAGCTGAACCTTGGGTCTGCCCTTGTGCCAACACTACACCATCGACTGGCTTCGCCAATGACGAGATCTTCGCGCCAGCCAACAATGTCATCTTCCCTACAACATCAAGCCCTTCAAAGGTGAGGTATTGTGTGATATTTCTCTCCTTGAATTTTGTGATGTTATTTTAGGCCAACCATGACATGCTATGTATGAATTTAGACCCCACAGTGTTATTATTACTTTGGGTAGACAATTTTACAGGATACCAAAGTTAGTGCCACCTACCGCTATTTCTTTAATATCTGCTAAGCAATGCAGTAAGGTCATTTCATAGACCGATAAGTTCATATTCTTTGTGATCCTTGCTCATAGTAAGAAGAAGGTCATTGCCACATCCATGACCTCCACACAGAGCCTCTCTTTGTAGTATAATTAGGTGGACAGGATCGTGGAAGAGTATAGAGACATCTTCTCCTCACCCACTGGGGTACCGACACACTACCAAGTCAAGCATCCAATTGATATACCCCCCAGTGCCCCATTGCCTAATGGACCAGTCTATCATCACTCGTTGATGGAGAATTACAAAATCAGGGGCCAAATCCATGAGATGCTTCAAAAGGGGCACATCCGACCTAGCTCCCCCCCTTGTAGAAGCTCGATTGTGTTGGTGCAGAATAAATACTAGACCTGGCGGCTCTGTATTGATTACAGAGCACTAAACAAAATCACAGTCAATAATTGGTACCCAATTCCCCGAATTGATGACCTTCTTGACCAACTGAAGGGGGAAACGTTCTTCAACAATATTAACCTAAATTATGGCTACCACCAGGTTTCCATCGAACTAACATATGTATGGAAGACAACTTTCAAATCTAAAGAAGGTCTCTTCGAATGCCTAGTCATGCCCTTTGGCTTAACAAATGCACCATCAACCTTCATGGGATTGATGGATGATGTATTGAGACCTTTCACCAATTATTTTGTGGTGGTATATCTGGATGAAATCCTCATCTTCAATAGAACTTGGGAGGACAACATGAAACATATTCAATAGGTTTTGGGAACTTTGCGGTAGCACAAGTTATATGCCAACTAGGAAAAATGATCCTTTGGCATGAACAAGGTCCAATACTTGGGCTACATTGTTGATGAGCATGGGGTACATGTGGATCTAGATAAGATCCAACTCATTTGTTACTAGATAGACCAGACCACACTAATCGAGCTTCAGATCTTCTTGGGAGTTTCAAACTTCTACCGAAGGTTCATGTTGGGATTCTCCCATATTGCATGGGCCCTCGACCAAGTAACCAAGGGTGGTGGAAGGGAAAATTTCACATGGGGGCAGGCACAAAAATGAGCATTTGAGGATCTAAATCATCACTTGTGCTTAGCTCCAGTGCTCTCCTTACCCAATCTGCAACAACCATTCAAGATTGAGACTGATGCCTTCGACTATGTTGTTGGCACATTCTCACCCAACATGGGAATCTAGTAGCATACCATAGTGAGACACTTTCAAATACTATCTAGAAATACCCCACCTATGACAAAGAAATGTATTCCATTGTGCAAGCCAACCGATAGTGGAAATATTACATTCTTGGAAAGGAGACAATCATCCACACTGATCACAAGCCTCTACAGTTCATACAAACACAGGGGAAGCTGTAGAACGACTGCCATCAAAAGTGGTCCACATATCTACAACAGTTCCATCTCAACATAAAGTATAAAAAATGGAGCACAAATCGTGTCGTTGATTGCCTCAGTCTCCCTTCTGTTGCTACACTCACCACAATACTCCATTCCTGTGGGCATGAGGCATCTGAGTGGCCCCAACTTTATCAGCATGACCCGAACTTCACCACCACCTATCCGCTCTTGGGTACATGAGTGAATGCCACTGATTTTCACATCCAAGATGGATTTTTATGCCATTGAGGCCACCTCTGTGTTCCCACAAGTGAGCGTGAAAAGCTGATTTGGGAGGCTCACTACAGTCGGATGGAAAGACATTTTGGCGTGGAGAAAACGATGGCTATTCTACATAAACATTTTTATTAGCCAAAACTTCGACAAGATGTCAACAAGTATATCATATCTTTCACTGCCTATGCCATTGCCAAGCCAACCATCAAGAAGCAAGGCTTATACACCCCTCTTCCTACTCTTGAGAGGCCTTGGGAATCCATCTCGATGGATTACATGTTTGGACTTCCATCCACCAAGAAATAAAGTGATTGTGTATTTTTTATGGTGGATTGGTTTTCGAAGATGGCCATTATCACAGTCTGTAAGAAGAACATCACAACTAAATATACTGCCAAGATCTTCTTCGAATGGGTGTGGGTCCATTTTGGGATACCACAAACCATCACCTAAGATCGAGACAATATGTTCCTCAACACATTTTTGTCAAGTCTCTGGTCACTATTGGACACCAAGCTCACTAAATCCACTGCTCTTCACCCCCAAACCGATGGCCAGATAGAGGTCATCAATCGGATGATTGTGCACATCTTGTGCATGTAGAACTCTAATCATCCACGAACATGGGATGGGAGTCTTCCCTATGTTCAACACAACTACAAAAAGGCTCTCCATAGCTCCACTGACCATAAACCATTTCAGGTAGGGCTACAATTCCAACCCTCGGGTCCCATTGATGTTGCACTACCTCTTGCAACCACACAAGAATAATCTTCCCATGTTCAGTCTAAGGCCAAAAAAGCCACCATATTCATTGAGCAGACTCAACACATTCACCAACAGGTCCATGATATTTTGAAGAAAGCTAATGCAAAGTACAAGCAACGCCATGATCAACACCAGGTACCGCACCAGTTTTAGGTGGGAGACAAGGTCTGATTATATTTGCAGAAAGAGCACCTTACATGGCCCCATCGGAAGCTACGCCCACTTTTCTATGGGCTTTACACTATCACCAAGGCTATGAGTAGTAATGATTTTGAGATCAACACTCCACCCTTCCTTGGCTTGCACCCAATTTTCAATGTGTACCTCCTTCGATCATATTTTCCACCATTATTGGACACCTCAAAGATCACAGAATAGTTGACACCAACATAGCTCAAGCATGAATGCATGGAACATGCATCCACTGATAAGATAGTGGAGACACGGGTCAAGGGAACTTGCCAACAGAGGATCCAAATTTATCAGGTTGTCAAGGCAGGGCAACTCCTACACCAAGGCAAGTGGCTCACCCGGGGCCAAATTTAGTAGAAGTTTCCTCACTTGAGGGGAAAATCAATGCAATGGAGACCATTGCTTCCTAAGGGGGGAGGAATGATCTAGGTGGATATTGGTGGCCACCCACCTATTCCAATTGGCTACTCTTGTTAGTTTTTAGTTCAACATGTTCTTTTGTACTTCCTTTTAATTGTGGGTTCTACACTTCTGGGGTTGTCTGAATCCCTACACATCTTCCAGGTGGAGATTATTTTATAAGTTTTCATGTCAAAACATCTTTCTATACTTCCAATCACTCGTACATATTGTAAAAATTCCGACGTTTTATTTGCGGCGTTATGGACAAAATTGTCCATATTGTCGCAAAATAGAGGAAATTTAAAAAAAAAAAATTCATATTGCTCGATAACGTTGGTCTTGCCACGTTGACATCTCTCTTGCCACATTGACGTCTCTCTTGCCATGTTAAGGTCACTCTTGCCACATTTTCCACCAGAACGTCTCTCTTGCCACGTTTGTGACATATACGTTGTTCTTGCCACATTTGTGAATATTGTTGTCGCAATTGCGATTTTTTGGAAATTAGGTTTTCCCCTCCAACGGTCACCTTAGTATGTTGACCAAGTCAAAATACTAACGGTCACTTAGGTTTTTTTTATGTCGGAATTGCGACGTTAAAAAATCTATAAATAAGTTGCATTTGATGGATGTTGCGACAAGTTTGCTATAATAATGACGCTTTGGGGTCATAGTAGTTAGTAGTTAGTCATGTTGCGACAAGTTTTCTATCATGTGTACACAGACCCTTCGATAAACATGATAAAAAAATATGTTAGACCTCTAACAAGTCAAATCCTTCTATTAAGCCTCTCATCCAAACACTTGGATTACCAAAGAAGTCCATTGCGAATTAAAAAAAGTGTTCAAATAAGTTTGAAATTAACAGATTGGTCTTGAAATCCAGCTCTGCAAGCATTCCTTTCTGCATGAAAAGTGCTTCCTTACACAATTTATCTACTTGTGAATTTKCTTCTCTGAGGATATGAGTGAAAGAGATGACTTCAAGATTCTATTTTTTATGTGATTTAAAGCTAGATTTTCAATTCTGCTTCTTCCATTTGCTTAGTATATAATTAACTTAGATTCCTAAGTGCTTGGAGCTTTCCAAGTCCTTTATCTACGACTGCTATTAATAGAATCTAGAGGAAAAAAAACTCGGCTCTGTTATTTGAGCCAATACCAGCACCATATTTAAAATAGAACATATGGATTGAATTTAAATAAAGGAGAGCACCTGCATCACAATTATCTGGGGATCCTTGGCTTACATGGTTGAAGAATCTACTGCTAAAGAATATCCTAGCTATATCCTGATTAATAACAATCACTTTTGGGGTATTAGCAGTCTTTTCAAGATGAGGTGTCAAGCTTCCATCATTAGAGACCTTGATCATATGTGCCACCTGCTTCAAATATCATCTTGTTTCTACACAGCCATAGGCCTTAGAGAATAGAGCAAGGTAAAATTCTATCACTGGTCGGAGACTTATCATTATACCAACTCTGAAAAAAGTCGAACGTAGTGGATTTATCCCACTTATGTACATCATTCAATCCATTTGTGCTTCAAAGAATTTCTTTCCACACTAAATTTGAAAAGGAACATTGGAAAAATAGACTATCAATTGTTTCATTGTTTGATTTGTAGAATATACACTAGTGGGGACCTTGCCAACTATGCTTTTGACCATTATCCCAAGTTGGGATCCCATTTTCTAGAGCCAACCAAAGGAGGATTCCAATTTTTAAAGGGATGTCTGATTTCCATATTACTCTACACTACCAGATCTTTTCACCCCTTACTTCTTCCTCTATGCTTGCTTGATACCTTGTTTTTGCAGTCAAGATCCCTGATGCTTTATTTTTGGACCACTTGAGTTCCATCATCTTGATTAGATAACTTGATTGCACCATGTTTTAACAATAAAACATTTGATCCCATTCATTATCCATATTCCCATCTAGTCCAAAAAATGCAGCAGATTTCCAATCCTAAAATCTTCCTAATCTTGGATATGAAACATCCTGAAGATTGTGAATACCTAGATTATGCAATCTGATAGGTAATGGACTAGACAACCTAAAATTTCCACAACACCCTATCTAGGGATCCTCTCCAATCTTTTTTTTTCTTCCATTCCCAATATCCCATGCAATCCGTTTTCTTACAAGAGGAGAAACTTTGAGAATGACTTTCGAAACATTTAATGTGCCTTTTTCCTCTATCCTTTCCATCCCTACCCAGTGTTCCACAAATCTGCCTCTTAAGTATTTATGCTTCATAATCTCTCACCACAAATCATTGAAAAGAGGTCTCCACAGACTTTTTGCGGCTAAGGATTGATTGAAAACATAGATATTTTTGAGTTCCCATCCTCCATCATCTTTAGGTTTAACAATCCTAGGCCATTTTACCTAGGGTATTCATTCAATGTGTTTCTTTCTCATCCTCAAAAAACCGAAGCACTTTTTCCTTATTTTGTGGAGAATACCTCTAGGAATGTGTGAAATGGACATCCAATACACAGGTATGATTTCAAACACTGACATGACCAAAACCAATCCGCCACCCTTGGATAGCCATCTGAAACACCATAATGAAGCCCTGGCTTCTATTGTTTTGTATAGCCATAATCTGTATTTGATTGTTTTCACTGAAAACCTAGATATTTAACTCCTTTGGCCAAATGGAAGAGAGATAACAATAACTTGTGTAGAATATTTTGTTTCCTAAATGCCTAGGATGACTAAAATGACAGTGCAGGGAAAATGATTTCATTTAGAGGGTTAGACTATTAGAAAGTTTTATTAAGATGGTTTGAGTAGGGAAAAACCATGCAATTTTTTTACAAATTCTGTAAAAATCACATGATTAACTACTTTGATCCCTTGCATCCAGTTCTGTTTGAGAGCCATAGCCTATCCTAGGCCTAGAGGACACACCCTGTCGGAGCTGATACCTCATCCCGTCGCTCTTGCCACCTTCAGAACGTCTCTCTTCTCACCTCTGAAACGTCTCTCTTGCCACCTTCAGAACATCTCTCTTCCCACCTCTGAAACGTCTCTCTTTCCACCTTCACAACGTCACTCTTGCCACCTTAAGAATGTCTCTTTTTCCACCTTTGAAAGATCTCTCTTGCCACGTTTATAACGTCTCTCTTGCCACCTATAAAATGTCTCTCTTGCCATGTTTATAATGTCTCTCTTGCCACCTTCAGAACGTCTCTCTTGCCACCTTTGAAACGTCTCTCTTGCCACGTCTGAAACGTCGCTCTTCCCACGTCTGAAACATCGCTATTGCCACGTCTGAAATGTCTCTCTTACCACGACCTAGATGTCGGTATTACGACGTCAATATGGGGTTGGACAATCAAATTTATGATGACACATGGCGTCATATAACGTCGCAATACAGATGAAAACTCTGTCATCGGAAAAGAGATGTCCTGTGAAATGACATTTGAGGTGATCCGAGGTTTGTCGTTCTTCCAACAATAGAAAGTGGTAATTACAGTGAATGCCCCGTCGGACCCAACTTCGCCACCACCTATCAACTCTTGGGTACATGAGTGAATGCCACTGATTTTCACATCCAAGATGGATTGTTATGCCATCGAGGCCACCCCTGTGTTCCCACAAGTGAGCGTGCAAAGCTGATTTTGGAGGCTCACTACAGTCGGATGGAAAGACATTTTGACGTGGAGAAAACGATGGCTATTCTACATAAACATTTTTATTAGCCAAAACTTCGACAAGATGTCAACAAGTATATCATATCTTTCACTGCCTATGCCATTGCCAAGCCAACCATCAAGAATCAAGGATTATACACCCCTCTTCCTACTCTTGAGAGGCCCTGGGAATCCATCTCGATGGATTACATGTTTGGCCTTCCATCCACTAAGAAAGACAATGATTATGTATTTTTGGTGGTGGATTGGTTTTCGAAGATGGCCATTATCATAGCCTGTAAGAAGAACATCACAACTAAATATATTGCCAAGATCTTCTTCGAACGGGTGTGGGTCCATTTTGGGATACCACAAACCATCACCTAAGATCGAGACAATATGTTCCTCAACACATTTTGGTCAAGTCTCTGGTCACTGTTGGACACCAAGCTCACTAAATCCACTGCTCTTCACCCGCAAACCGATGGCCAGATAGAGGTCATCAATCGGATAATTATGCACATCTTGTGCATGTACAACTCTAATCATCCACATACATGGGATGAAATTCTTCCCTATGTTCAACACAACTACAACAAGGCTCTCCATAGCTCCACTGACCATAAACCATTTCAGGTAGGGCTGCAATTCCAACCCTCAGGTCCCATTGATGTTGCACTACCTCTTGCAACCACACAAGAATAATATTCCTATGTTCAGTATAAGGCCAACAAAGCCACCATATTCATTGAGCGGACTCAGTGAATTCACCAATAGGTCCATGATATTTTGAAGAAAGCTAATGCAAAGTACAAGAAACACCAGGTACCGCACCAGTTTCAGGTGGGAGACAAGGTCTGGTTATATTTGCAGAAAGAGCACCTTACATGGCCCCATCGAAAGCTACACCCACTTTTCTATGGGCTTTACACTATCACCAAGGCTTTGAGTAGTAATGATTTTGAGCTCAACACTCCACCCTTCCTTGGCTTTCACCCAATGTTCAATGTGTACCTCCTTCGATCATATTTTCCACCATTATTGGACACCTCAGAGATCATAGAATAGTTGACACCAACATAGCTCAAGCATGACTGCATGGAACATGCATCCACTGATCAGATAGTGGAGACACGGTTCAAGGGCACTCGCCAATAGAGGATCCAAATTTATCAGGTTTTCAAGGCAGGGAAACTCCTACACCAAGGAAAGTGGCTCACCCGGGGCCAAATTTAGTAGAAGTTTCCTCACGTGAGGGGAAAATCAATGCAATGGAGACCATTGCTTCCTAAGGGGGGAGGAATGATCCAGGTGGATATTGGTGGCCACCCACCTATTCCAATTGGCTACTCTTGTTAGTTTTTAGTTCAACATGTTCTTTTGTACTTCCTTTTAATTGTGGGTTCTACACTTCTGGGGTTGTCTGAATCCCTACACATCTTCCAGGTGGAGATTATTTTGGAATTTTTCATGTCAACACATCTTTCTGTACTTCCAGGCACTGCTACATATTGTAAAAATTCCAACGTTTTATTTGCGGTGTTATGGACAAAATTGTCCATATTGTTGCAAAATAGAGGAAATTTAAAAAAAAAAATTCATGTTGCCCGATAACGTCGGTCTTGCCACGTTGACGTCTCTCTTGCCACGTTGACGTCTCTCTTGCCACGTTAACATCCCTCTTGCCACATTTTCCACTAGAACGTCTCTCTTTCCACGTTTGTGATATATATGTCGTTCTTGCCACATTTGTGAAGATTGATGTCGCAATTGCGA
The DNA here is from genome assembly GCA_000966675.3 of Picea glauca. Lineage (NCBI taxonomy): Eukaryota > Viridiplantae > Streptophyta > Pinopsida > Pinales > Pinaceae > Picea > Picea glauca. The sequence continues at coordinate 54,456 of JZKD02S1887713.1, read as the reverse complement.
CGTTTTGGAAACTAGGTTTTCCCCTCCAATGGTCACCTTAGTATGTTGACCAAGTCAAAATACTAGCGGTCACTTAGGTTTTTTTTACGTCGGAATTGCGATGTTACAAAATCTATAAATATGTTGCATTTGACGGATGTTGCGACAAGTTTGCTATAATAACGACGCTTTGGGGTCATAGTAGTTAGTAGTTAGTCATGTTGCGACAAGTTTGCTATCATGTGTACACAGACCCTTCGATAAACACGATAAAAAAATATGTTAGAACTCCAACAAGTCAAATCCTTCTATTAAGCCTCTCATCCAAACACTTGGATCACCAAAGAAGTCCATTGCGAATTAAAAAAAGTGTTCAACGAAGTTTGAAATTAACAGATTGGTCTTGAAATCCAGCTCTGCAAGCATTCCTTTCTGCATGAAAAGTGCTTCCTTACACAACTTATCTACTTATGAATTTTCTTCTCTGAGGATATGAGTGAAAGAGATGACTTCAAGATTCTATTTTTTATGTGATTTAAAGATAGATTTTCAATTCTTCTTCTTCCATTTGCTTAGTATATAATTAACTTAGATTCCTAAGTGCTTGGAGCTTTCCAAGTCCTTTATCTATGACTGCTATTAATAGAATCCAGAGGGAAAAAAAATCGGCTCTTTTATTTGAGCCAATACCAACACCATATTTAAAATAAAACATATTCCTTGAATTTAAATAAAGGAGAGCACCTGCATCACAATTATCTAGGGATCCTTGGCTTACACAGTTGAAGAATTTACTGCTAAAGAATCTCCTAGCTATATCCTGATTAATAGCAATCACTTTTGGGATATTAGCAGCCTTTTCAAGATGAGGCATCAAGCTTCCATCATTAGAGACCTTGATCATATGTGCCACCTGCTTCAAATATCATCTTGTTTCTACACAGCCATAGGCCCTAGAGCATAGAGCAAGGTAAAATTCTATCACTGACCGGAGACTTATCGTTATACCAAC
>JZKD02S1887713.1:26435-47825 GCA_000966675.3 Picea glauca | reverse complement strand
GACTTGAATGTGGTCTTCCATACATATGTTTGTTATATCGGGACCTGGTGGTAGCCAGACTTCAGATCAATCTTACTGAAGCATTTGGCCCCCGTGAGTTGATTAAGGAGGTCATCGATTTGGGGAATCAGGTACCATTTTCTGATAGTGATTTTATTCAGAGCCCGGTAATCAATACAGAGTCACCAGGTTCCATCTTTCTTTTGTACCAGCATGATTGGGCTCCCACAAGGTAATGATATGGGGTGGATGTGCCCCTTGTGGAGTAGTTCTTGGATCGATTGCTTGATCTCCTCATTCTCTAACAAAGAGCGATGATAGACTGACCCATTGGGAAGTGGTGCACAGGGGGTCAGATCAATGGGATGCTTGACGTGGCAGTGCAGAGGTACCCCTATAGGTGAGGAGAAGATATTTGAGTATTCTTCCAGGACCTTATCTACTTGCTTCTACTGTGTGGAGAGGTCGGCCGCAAAGACCCTGGATGTGGCTACAATCTTTTTCTTATTCTGAGAGCGAATCATGAAGAAGACAAACTTCCCTATCTGAGAGATGACCTTCCTGCATTGCTTAGCAGAGATCAAGGAAATAGCACTAGGTGGGACTACCTTGGGTATCCTATACAACTTCCCTTTCAAAGTAATAATAACACTACGAGGCCTAGACTCATATACAACATGACGTTTCCATAAATAAGGTTGGCCCAAAAGAACATCACAAACTTCAAGAGGAGCAACATCACACAATACCTCATCTTTGAAGGGCTTGATGCCGTATGACAATCGACACTGTTGGCTGATGCGAAGATCGGATCCTTGGCGGAGCCATCGAATGGTGTAGGGTTGTGGGTGTGGCATTGTTTTTAGGGCTAGCTTCTTGACGATCTCTGCTGAGATGAGGTTCTTTTGGCTACTGCTATCAACAATGAAGTGTAGCAGGGTGCTTTTAACCCACATCTATGAATGGAAGAGGCGCTCTCCTTCTTCTGTCTCATATGGTTCACCAGGCTGGAGCTTGGTGGTAGCAATGGTGGCACTGGGTTCCATGTCAATGATCCATCTTCCCCTTTATGGTTCTGTCTCAGAGTCAGAATCTGCATCTAAATCAGAGGCTTTCACTTCGGCCACCAACGACTGCTTTGAGCGACAATCAATAGTGTTATGCCAAGGGCTCTTATAGAAGTCTCACCACTTCCCAGTATCTTTCTTTGTCTTTCCGATGTCCTTCTTTGCTTGTGGCTTGTACTGGTTGTCTTGATACTATCCATATTTTCTCTATCCTTTGTTCGGTGGGTTGGGGCTGCCCTTTCCTGGCTTTTGTTGTGAGGGGTTACCAGGCCCAAATTGCCGCGTCTTTTATTTGAGCTTCTGCTCGATTTTGACGGCATATCAGTAGGCCACGCCCAAGGATGAGATGTCCAGAAATTACATTTCGGTCTGGATGTATCTATGCAGAGTGCCATGATACTTGAGAACTAGATGTCACTCTGAATCTTTTATACCCAACTTGTTGCGCAAGGTATGGAAGATATTTGTGAAATCTGGCACTGCTTGGTCTCTTTGTTGCTGTAGTGTGGTCCATTTGGTATATAGGTCGTCATAACTTCCGACAGGGTACTATTGTTCCTTAATAGCATCCCTGAAGGATTCCCAAGTGGCCGTGACTGAAAATAATGATGTTTCCTCTGTTTCCTTTTGCTCACAGAAAGTTTCCCACCAATCTTTGACATGGGGAATGGCTTTGAGGAGCGCAAAAGTAATCTTTTCTCTATTCAAAAATTTATGAACAGAAAAATACCCTTCTAGTAGATTCAACCACTTCTCTACAACATCTGCGTCTATCTGACCTTCAAATATAGGAATATCAAAGTTTATTTGTACCTTGAAGGGGGCGACGCCTCCGTTCGAAGAAGATGCGTCACCTGTTGGTAGTCGCCGAAGGATTTGCACGAAATTATCCATCATCTCGTTCCTCTGTTGCGTGAGGGCTTCCTCAATCAACAGTTTGAAAGGATCTCTTGTCCCATCATCTTTCTTTTCTCCTGCCATGGGAGGTTTCTTGGGCGTGCGAGAGCTTCTGTCCTCAAGAGAAACAAGCTCGAGACCCAACTCTTTGTACTCCGACCTCGTTGGGGACATGCATTAAGACGATAAGGAGCAGACCGCTCTTATACCACTGATCCAGATTTTATGAGCATAATGAAATGAATACAGATTATTAACAGGTGTTTGACACAAAATAACATAGATATAGTAAAACTAGTTTTCTATTCAATAACGAAATAAGTTGAAACTGTAAAATGCAGCGGAAACAAGCTCGCTAGAATGCTGGCGGCTGATCTCTGAGAAGAGATGTGACGGCAATGCGCATTCGCAAGAAGCAGGTTACAATGAGGCTCTGAAGGCATTTTTAAAATAATCAAGAATTACAAAAACCCTAGACATCCAAAAACCTAACCCTAGGAGATGAAGCGCCAAAAGTCTTGTGGGCCCCGTTTGGGTAAGCTAGTACATCAACTTCCTGGGGTCGTAATTTTTGCATACGATCTCTGTTTTAGGTGTGTGATAGCCCGTTGGAAAGGTATCATAGAGGAGATTTATTTTTGGGGCTCAATCATTCCTTTGTATATCATTGAGGAGCTTGATACTGAAAAAACTTCATTTAGTCCGTCAAAATGGCCCCGGAAGTAAAAACTGCTAAAAATAGTAAATTGCCAAAAAAGTCAGAAAACTGTTTTGAGCCAATTGGAAAAGGTGGGTGTCCACACGTATCCATATGGATCAATCCTACCTCCTTAGTGTTGGCATCCAATTCACATTTTTCCACTGTCCTTATGAGTTGCCTACACCAATGTTTTGCAAACCTTAATTTTTCGTTGCAATTCTCAAATAAACGACACTTTTATTTTTGCGCTATTTGCACACTTACCTTCACTTTTGTTTTCACGACTGTAAGCATGAAAACTTGGTATTTCGAAGTCATTATTGAGTTCTTGTCGATATGCCCATTGCGTTTACATTTTACGTATCATTATGTAGTTGGCAAAACCCTTTTGATCTGTACTCATTTGAACACTCTTTGATTGATTATGTAATTTCGTTTCATGAGTGATTGAGTTGTGATGCATTGGAAATTAGATTAATTCACTTGGCATATTGATTATATGAAAAAGCATTGGTGTTATGGCTTAAACCCTTGGTGTGAATCGTTTCATATAACACTTGGTATTGGTTTCGATTTGTATGTTTGGTTTTAAAACTATGGCATAACTTTTGATTGCGGGCATGGTTTATCCACTTACCAAAGGTTTGGATTGATTGATTGAAATGGCATAGTTGTAACACATATGTGTTGTGAATTGAATAGTGGAAAGCGCCAGCGGTTGTACCATTGGAAATGACTATTCTGCATGACAGAAATAACTCTACCACCTTCGCACGATGTCATTAATGTTGTCCCCTATCCCTGTTTTACCTCTGCTAGCATCGGGTAAGCCTGTGAATACTCTGCTCTTGCATATGCTATGATTCAAACCCTGGTTCGTTCACATCATCCACCCTGTTCTCTGCTCTATGGCACCGGTGGTGCGAATTGAGATGAACGGTAGCCAAGCCTTGCTACTGTTCGATAATGCCCAGAAAGATTTGCAAGATAATGGTTGGCTTACGTTTGTACAAAGGTTTGAGGGTTTTAATCTGTTTGTTGCACACCAGTTCACCCTGAATTTTGATGGGTGTAGGGACAAGATAGGTGACATTCAACTTGAAATCAATGAAGAGTTCATCAGCTTTGCCACAGGGTTAGCAGCCATAGGCCAGTGATGGTTTAAAAATTCTAAAGTGTAAGAGGTGCCATGGCCACTATTGTTCATCTCGCGAAAGGTCACATCCTGTGACAGAGGTATGCCGATTTCCATGCTTAAACCAAGGTGGCATGATCTTTTAATGGTGGTTAAACAATTTGTGACCTGTGAAGGTTGGTATGGACTGGTTTTTCTTTACCACCTTCATTTTTTAATGAATTTTATGGGTTATCCATTGAATATGCCATTCTACTTCCAGCGTAGCCTTTATAAAATGGCTAAAAGGTTTAAACGAGAAAAGGTCGATAGTAGCTTGTTCCACCACTGCCTAATCAGACTCATCGTTGTTCACCACTTAAATCTTCACGGTGATAGTTGGCTAGCTTTTATCTCTCGAAATGGTTTTGCTGATACAGAGCCTGTCCAAATTGACAAGCCTGTGGTTAGTGAAACGAAGGTCGAGCCACCTGTGCCTTTCCATGCCCTTCTACCCTCTCCTAAACCCTCGACCAACCTTGATATCAATCTACCCAACATCGTAATAGACAAGACAGAGGCTGTTAAAAATCCTGGCAGCAAAAAGGTCAAGGGAAACCCTACTGTCAACAGAAAAGGTAAAAAGAATACTTGACTTATATCGAGACTTGCTAGGAATAAACCTAAACCTAGTGTTGATCAGAAGCCCATAGTCCTCAGTGAAGACTCAAAATTTGACATCGAACGCTTCCTAGCTAGTGAGTACCCTTACTCCCAAGGTCTATGCTCCGAGCCACCCTACGATTTCGTTTCTAATCTACCCCCTTGCTTAAAGAATAATCCTAGTTACCCAGGGATCAAGCTACCTAACGAAACCCTCGACAATTTAAACAAACCCTCACCTGCATTTCGAAGCACGGGCAGTCATCGTGCGACCAATGTAATGTATGGTTGGAATGCTACTATACCGACGTTCCCTTATTACAGTCGAAGATCAAATTGTTGGAAAACCAAGTTACAGTATTGAAAAGCCAAAGGGACAAGCTTCAAGCTGATGATAAGAAGCAAAAAACCACTGGTTCCATCGTATTTTGGAATGTCCAATCGGCTACAGCCTTCGTGAATTCAAAAATGTCATGACCAAGTTGTCTGCTCATCATCCAGGTATGAATTTCGATATCATTTTCGTTTTGTGAATTGCTAGGATTAATATAATGATTTGAGTTTTCAAATAGCTCTGTCCATCATTCGAAATGACTCTGTCATAGTTTTATGGATCTTGTACATGGTTTTTGTTTTGCTAAAATTAAATGAAGTTTTTATTTTTTTATACGATTTGATCATGCCCAGTTTAGCAATTAATTGGTTTTAATTAGATTTGATTCGTTTGTCTGTTGGTTTGAGTTAACGAAGTTAATGGTTCATTTTCGATTGGATTTTGTTTGTACATGAGGTTTTTTATGCTATAATTAGAGCACGACCATGTTTGATTTTGGAACGATTTCGTGAGTTTGATTACTATGCTATGAGATGTAATCTTCTAAATCAGGAATACAACTCTGTTCGACTCCAATTTGGAAAGAACGACTCTATTTTGTATGGAAACGATATTCTCATTTAGCCTGTGCAAAAGATATCTTCACCGAAATCATGGAACTATTTCATTCATAACAGCTGTAACAAACTCAAATTGTTCAATTCGCTCTTGTTTGGATTGGATTGCTGTGTGTTTTGAGTTAATACGATTGCCTGTTTTGAGTTGGGTTCGTATCAAAAATAGATTTGATGTTTCTCTGTTGATTTTAATTTTCAAAACAAGTTTGTTAACTTAGATCGACTTATGTTATCTCTCTTGAATTCGTATGAGAAGATTCGGTTAATATTTCATTTTGAAATGAATTCGAGTAACGATTTTGTTGACTATCAATCGATTTTGTGTTCCCGAATTGGCAATAGCAAATGATTGGGTGAATCCCACAAACCCTGTTATCAGCTGATTGATTCCATTATGATTTTGTTTGTATGCCATTTTTGATTTGATTTGCTATAGCATGGATCATTTATTATGCTTAATAAATTGCGATCAATTTGAGAAAATGATATTGTCTGTTTCGTTTGGATTTGATAGTGATCTTGTGGATATCTGAAGCAATTATTTGTTGTAGTTTCAATTGGTCCATGAAACAATTTCATTACTGTTCAGTTATCCAATATGATGTTGTTTACCCGAATTAGTCATAACGAATTAAACAAAGTATAGCTATCTTTGTTATCATTTGATTTAGTTTGTTTAATTTGCATACAAATGTCGATTTGAATGAGGCTTTTAGCAATCAAATATCTTTTGATAATTTGAATATATGTTTTTAAGATTTGAATTGATTTTTAATACGATTCTGTGTTGATTTAGACCAGCTACAGAATCGCAAGATTCTGTAGCTAGTCTATAGAATTAGATTTTTATCATTTTCATTAGCAAAATATCCTCCTAACTTGCCCTTTTTTGACGTCTTGCAGGTATATTCGAATTGCATTGGAAATGCTGGACAGTCTAGGAGATATTTGTGTGATATAGTTTTATTTTTAAGTTGTTAGTTTGAGTTAGAGATAGGAACTTGGGATATCATCCCAGATTTTCTGTAAACAATTTTGATAACCTCTACAGGGATGTTTTACCCTGTGGGAGGTTTTTAAATACTTATTATTTTTGTAATAATGAGCATCCTCACTTGTGGGAGAACCAGGCTATGGATTTCTAATACAAACTGAGACAAGAGTTGATGTTTTTCTACAGCTTTCACTTTCATAATATCAATCTTTTGTTTCAAGTTTTTGCATATCAGTTTGCAGTTGATTATAGACTACTTTAGCTATCATAATCTATTGCAGGATCATGTGATTTGATTAATGTGCTATCCATATCTGATTTCTTTCATTTTTTTTAAAAGTACAACAATTACTTTGTTTCAGTTAATGAATCACGGATTTCTCTTCTTCATTAATTGAATGATTTCGTATAGATCTTTGCATATAGGTTTATCTAACTGTGAAGATTTATAAATCATAAGATTGTTGTAAATTTTATGTCTTGTTTGTCCTGTAAGCATATTTAAAGATCACTACAGCTTTCCGTTTATGAGAAGCTCTTGGATAATTCGGTGCGGGTTTCCTCCCTTCGATCAGCTAAGACAATCATTACACATAGGATAAACCTGGAGCGTTTCTTCATGTTAGTTTGTCATTTATTTGATAGTTAGTTTGTTAGTATAATTTAAGTAGTTTAGTTAGATATATGTGTAATTTAGATTTGTAGTTAGAGTTAGTATATTAGTCATTTAGTTTAGTTAGTTTTTGTTTTATTTCTTTTCATAAAATTATATAAATAAAAAACAATAGCTCTCACTGTCTTAGGACAGAATGCAAATGAGTTTTTTAGGTTTTCATTCAAATATGTAAATTGTGAATATTGTAAATTTGTGAAAAAGATTTATTTCTGTTAGTAGTTAGATATTTAATTTCTTAGAGTTAGTATAGTATTAGATAGTAGATTGTATATATAGAATAGTTAGATTTGTTTAGTTTGTTTTAATAGTTAGTTTTAGTTAGATTAGTTAATTGAGAGTAGTTTTCTTTTTGTTTTCTTAGGACTTAGATTGGCTAACGGAGCTGCTAAACCTGTCAGGGTGGTTCATCCCAAACGGCTTGGGTTATTAGACAACCCTGGACCGGTTCCACTCTCCCAGTTGACGGACAATCAATTTCGCCTGTCAGGCGCTAGAAGGAGGGCCTGAAATTCATTAATGGCACGAGGCGGTCGCAAGACTCCTCCACCACCTAATCGCTCACCTATAGTGACTAGAAGCCATTCAAACGATAATATTCCCCTTCAAACAACAACCACTTCAACCGACGATCCACGGGTCACAGTTGAACCAGTAACCCCTAATCCTACAGGTGGTGACATACAAGAGATTGTCCGCCAATCTCTCATAAGAACTCATAGTGCCTTGGCCCATTTGAGGCAACCAAACCATCCATTGGACCGACCTTTATACTTCTCTGATATCAGAGAACAACTCGGAGGCACTGATCTCATTGTAAATTCTACAGATCCAATCCTAAATCTTGCTGCAAGAGGATCTGGGATACCTCCTTCACCACCTCCATCATCTCCTTCCTCTTCTGGAGGAGATTCCTATGACGAAGGTAGTTCCCCTTCTCATCCTTCCACACCCACCACACCAATGGCAAACCAGAACAATCCTGCTAGACCTTAGATTGACTAGGATGCCGTAACTGTACCTGGAGCTCAGCATCCCTTACCTAAACATCCGGAGAAATGGCTTCCCAAGTTTGACCCTGACTCAAAACAGATCGCAGAAGATCACATTAAAAAGTTTATGTTAGCCATAAGACTCCGCAATGTCGAACATGAAGACATTGTCTGTAGGTTGTTCCACTATACTTTTGAGGGCAATGCATCTACATGGTACTTTTCCCAACAACCCCATACCATCGTGTCTTGGGAAAAGTTTGAGTCATGTTTTTTGGAAAAGTTCGGAGACGGTAAGCCTTCGGAAGTCCTAGTCATGGACCTTTCTAGCTTAAGAATGAAATGAAAAGAAAAAGTTAAAGACTTTAATCAAAGATTCTTAACACTTAAAAATTGAATCCCTGCTGATTCCATGCCCACCAAGAGTCTTATAATAGCATACTACACTAAAGATTTGCATCAAAGTATAGCTATTTGGGTTAAACGATCTAAGAAATCCACGTTGTTAGAAGCCTTCGAGGAGGCCAACCAGATTGAAAAAGACATACTTAGTCTTAAAGACTCTACTAGCATCAAAACAGAGACTAGTTCTTCTTCCAAAAAGAAGATCAAAATCCTCCCCAGACCCACTCAAAGTAAATCACAACCTGAAAGCTCTGATTTAGAAAAATTAAATAAAGTTGTTTAAAAACTGTCAAATCAAGTTATAGACTTAAAAAGGACGACCGAAGAAGCTTCTTCGAGCAAAGTGTTTGGGTCCTATAATTATAGGCGACTCGATTCTTCGACTGTTGATTTGGCGTTTCTCTCGTGATGACGAAGTATGGCTCGGTTGATCCCGTTTCCTCCCTCCATTCTTTTCGCTCAATCACCCATCACCCTGCTGCATCCTTCATACACACTACGCCCTCAACCCCTTGTCTTTTGTCAGCCTCCATTATCCCGCCACCTTCACCTGTCCATAAGCAAACAGACTTAGGATAAACAATAATAGCAATAAAGTTAATATAGGTTAAAATTGATTAATAAACAACTAGTTTAATAATTGATTAATTATTAATTAATTATTAATTAATCAATTATTAATTAAAGTTAAAAAATCTAGGTTAGTAATTAGTTAGTAACTAGGTTAGTTTTAATTAAATAAAATAAATCATAAAAATTAACTATTAAAACAAAACATTATAAAACAAAATAAAAAGCATATAAAAAACAATTATAATAAAACATAAAGAAAATAAAATACAAAATATACATAAAACATAAAAATAAAATAAGTAAACAAAAACCAAACATATAATATTAAAATAAAAAACAAAACATTAAAAAACAACACATTAAAAAAAATAAAAAATAAAATAAACAACGTAACACATAATATAATAAAAACAAACAAAAAAAAAATATATAATATGAAACCTATCCTAAGTCTACCTCACGTCACCCCCATCCCCCTTACATCATACTCCACTCACCATCCCCCTTACATCACACTCCACTCACCCACCTCACCCCTATGTCACCCACTCCCACCAAACTCCCACGCACCTTCATACACCCCACCCCCCCATCCATTTCATACCAAATTAATCTACGCTCCATAAACTTTCCGGATCCCCCCTCACCTTCCGAGCTTTAACGAGGGGGGGTCTGAAATGCCCATTAAACTCCAAGCTTGTTCCCATACATCACATTTAATCAAAATAAATACGCGGCCCATAAAAATTCCGGCCCCCCCCTCACCATCCGGGATTTAACGAGAGGGGGGGGGGGTCCGGAATCCCGCTTTCACCAAATAAAAAAAACCTTTTTTTAAAATTTTTGCCATTTTATGCCTGTTCAGCACGTCGTCTTCCAGAGGAGATTCTGGGCAAACAAAGACGTATTTTAAAAATACGAGAGAGGTTTTTTCTCAGCACGGTCTGAAGAACAAAAACCTCTCTCATTTTTTGAAACAACGCCACGAGTAGGGAGAATAGAAGACATCTTCGAGGCCTATTTTTCCAGATTTTCAATTTTCCGTTTCAGTCCTGATCTTGCAGGAGCTGTTACGGCCAGCTGGGGACGAATTTGGTGAAACCGAAGGAGTTTTTTGTCCAGCACATGCCCATCTACAATAACCTCCTTCAGTTTTCTCCCAAGTGTCATCGTTCAAGAGAAAAATTCATCTGTTAGGACCCCTGTTTCATAGAAAACCGGTCCGTTTTTCATGGCAGAAAACTAATTTTGTGGGAGTGGTGGCTATTTTTGGCCGAGGCGGTTAAACCGACTTCCGAAATTTATTGGGATGATCTATCCTATTTATTCAGATGTTTTTAATGTAAATTTTTTTTCGACCTGTGAGGTTCCTGGCGGGACTGTGGGCTGTGCTTGGCCATAAAAACTTCTTTATGTAATTTTTGAAGGATCAATCAGTGATGGACATGTTATTTTTGCTACAGGATTCTTGTGTGGATGTATTGGTGGTGTTTTTCCTCTGTTAAAGTGTTTTCCTATCATCTTTCCATTGTTTTTCAGTTCTTCTTGTCAGAAGTAAGTAAACAGAGTAGAATTTATCATTAGATACTCTGCATCTATCCTTTCGACAATCTTTATGTTATTCATCTAAAGAGTTCAGTCAAGGAATTCTTAGCTGCTCCTTGGCTTGGTTTTTTTTCTCCCTTATTTCTTCTATTAAAACTCAATTCGATCCAATATTGCCGCTACCTTGCCCTGTGTGAGAGCTTTATCCAAATCTAAGAATTAATCACGTATTCAAGTGCAGACTCCATTTGCCCAATGGTCCTCCTTGCTGTCCAAAACAAACATTTAAAAACCCCAACCCCACATTTGTATAACTAGCCTCATACCTATTAAACAAAGCTATATCAGACAGAGAGATCCCTCTCTGAGTCTTGGAGGGCTAGATCCAAGATTCGAAGTGGTTTTGATGTTGCCTCTGTGACTGCCTTACAGTCTTGGGCAAATTACAGAGCGCTAACAAAAGGACCTTACAAGCCCCCATTCCGAAAGCCTTTTCCTACCAACCGACCTAATCCAACCACCGAAGGCCTTAATCTAGAAAGTTTGCAATGCACCCTTCAAACAATTCTAGAAGCCCAAGATAACTTGATGCCTCCTGAGATTCCTGAGGAGGTGGTTGAACAAGAGACAGTTCAAGAAGAGGAGTCTTCTCCAAACATTTTTGGACACTTCTCAGATAGCATCTTTCAAGCCAACTTCGAGACAGTTCATCCTTATAATACCAGGAGTAAGACAACAAACAAACCTTCTTCCGAAAACACTACAACTTCACCTCCAAAGCAATCTAAACCAGCTGAGACCAAACAGAGTAATGTAAACCCCAACTTAGATTATGATGTAGTTTAAGATCTTAAAAAGTTGAGAGCCAATATTTCTGTTTATGAGTTATTGAAATTTCCATTTCTGCTACAAAAAATGTTACAGAATATCTCAGAGAATGGCAAAAATGGTAATTCAAGCAGTAACAAGGTTGTGCAGAACAAAGTTCCTCAGAAGACTTCCACGAAAAACAATCCTGATACTCAAGATAAAGGAAGCCTTCCTGTAAGTAATGTAAATAATGTAGATAAAGTAGCTTTAGAAACTGCGAGTAAAAAGCCACAAACTACTACCCTTAGTACTCGTAAAAATGTACCTCCATTTTTGTTAACTTTCAAAATCTTTAATAGAAATGTGCACAATTGTATGGTAGACTCAGGAGCGTCATCCAATGTGATGCCATGGTCTGTATGCCAAAAGATTAATGCTGAAGTTGAACCCTCCACCTTAAAAATCATACAACTTGATCGGACCAATGTTAAAGTTATAGGCGAACTAAAGAATGTGCTTATAAGATTATCGTCTAACCCCAAGGTTCATCAAGTCATTGATATTATTGTTGTGGATATTCCAGAAGTGTATGGTCTATTTTTAAGCAGGGACTGGTCGGAGTAGTTACACGGTTATTTCGCAACAGATTGGTCTCATCTATGGCTTCTAGACAACGACAAGCCTAACAAGATCAACGTAAATCATGAATGCTACCTTAAGTTCACGATCATAGATTTGAATGATCCCAATGAACCATTTACACCTTCTGCTGATTCACCCGAAGTACAAGGAATGGACACCTTCTTTGGCAATTTCATGGCCGAGGCTTCAGCTATCACCAATCCAGAACAACAATCCGAGATTGTAGCACGTATGCAGCCAACAAATTCCACGTAGCGGTCTCATGTACCCGATGGAAATAAAATTTGGTCTCTTTATTTTGACGGGTCAAAGTCCAAAGAAGGAGCTGGAGCAGGCTGCATTATTATCGATCCGGAAGGTAACAAAACATTGATTGCATGTAGGTTGGAATTTGAATGTACTAATAATACTGTAGAATACAAGGCTTTGCTGCAAGGTCTCAGAAAAGCTTTGGATATGAACATTCAAAATTTGACCGTCTTTGGCGACTCTGAAATAGTGGTTAGACAGGTAAGAGATTCTATCCACTGTCTGTCGCCGCATCTTAAAAGATACCAATCCGATGTATGGAATTTAATGAATAAATTTTCTTCTTTCAATATAAATTCTATTCCTAGATTGAATAACTCTGAAGTAGATCTATTAGCTAATGTAACTTCTAAACTTCTTCCTGCAGAAGGCTTGTCCCCAGATGCATTCTCCGTCGAGCTATTATTCCGACCATTAGTTCCCGACAACATCACGAACTGGAGATTCTTCGACGATGATAATAGATTATTAACTTTCTGCACATGGAAGAAAATTTTCAAGGCGCGGTGATAGACGAACACACGCATGGCGACAATTTGCACGATTTCACAGTAATACCAGATCCGAGAACTCCTGAATATTCATCGGACATGGTAAACTCGATCCCTTAATCCATAGTTATATTAGAGAAGTTTTACGATCTTCAAGATAAATTTAAAAAGACGGTCAACTGTAAAACCAATAGTTCCTCATTATCTTATGAAAAAGTAAACTTAGGAACTAAGGACAATCCGCAGTGCATTAATCTAGGGTTGGGGTTTTCTCAACAAGAAAAAGTTGCATTTATTAAATTGTTCAAATAATTTAAAGATGTCTTTGCATGGACATATGACGACCTTAAAACGTTTGACCCTAACATCATACAACATGTCATTCCTATGAAACCCCAAACCTTACCCTTTCAACAAAAATTGAGAAAAATGCACCCTAAGCTCGAACCAACCGTTCAAAAAGAATTGAATAAGCTCCTAAATGCTAAGATAATTTTTCCTGTTAGGCACACTCAATGGGTTTCTAACCCTGTCCCAGTCCAGAAGAAAAGTGGGGAAATCTGACTCTACGTCAATTTTCGAAACCTTAATAGAGCATCTGATAAAGACAACTATCCTGTCCCACCCATGGAACAGATCCTTCAACAGGGATATGGTTCTAAGAGGCTACCCTTACTAGATGGTTTCTTGGGATACAACCAAGTCCTAATGTCTCCACCAGACCAACTTAAAACTACCTTCCGTACCCCGTGGGGCACTTATGCTTATCGAAAAATTCCCTTTGGATTGATTAATGCTGATGCCACTTTTCAAAGAGCAATGGACATTGCTTTCCGAGGCTTAATTAATCAGTCCATCTTAGTTTACTTAGATGATGTTACCGTTTTCTCTAAAAACAAAAATGATCATCTAGCTCACTTATGAGCCGTTCTACAGCGATGTCATAAATACGACATCTCCTTAAATCCTAAAAAATCCATCTTTGGAGTAGAATAGGGTAAAATCTTGGGATTTATTGTGTCAAGTGAAGGGATGATTATCGACCCCGAAAGGATGCAAGTCATCGCGAAACTTCCCCCTCCTACATCCAAAAAATCTATGCAGTCTTTCTTAGGCCAGATTAACTTTGTGAGAAGATTTGTCCCCAGCTTCTCCGAAATGGTCAGACCCTTGCAGAACCTAATTAAGAAAGACACCCAATATCACTGGGGACCCCTAGAAAATCAAGCTTTTAATGCAATAAAGAAGGCCATAATAGATGCTCCGTCTCTCATGAGCCCCGATTTTTCTCAAGACTTTACACTCTACACTTTTTCTTCTGACCGTTCCTATGCCACCGTCCTAACTCAAAAGAACGTCGAAAACAATGAAGTACCCATTGCCTTTATGAGCTCTTCTTTCAAAGGCGCTGAACTTAATTACCCAGTGGTAGATCGGCAAGCCTATGTTGTTTTCAAAGAAGTCAATCACTTCCGGTCCTATCTTTTGAAGTCAAGGACGAAAGTCATTGTTCCCTACCCAGTCATTAGGAACCTGTTAGTGCAAAAGGAACTAGGTGAAAAGAGAGCTAACTGGGTCACCTCCTTGCAGGAGTACGACTTAGAAATCACCCCAAGTCAGATAGTGAGAGGCCAAGGATTATGCAAGTTAGTTGCTAATTCAACAGTAGAACATCAAGAAGAAAGAGATACGTCAAACCTAGGACAACAAGATCAAAATCTAATCTGTTGCGCACAAAAGTCTATCAGTCCTTGGTATGACGATATCAGATTTTGTCTTGAACATGGGTCAGCCCCCCGTCACCTGGATCCCACTAAACAAAGAGCGTTGAGATTAAATTCTGCCTCCTTTCATCTAGTTAATGGTATCCTATTTCGTCAAAGTTTTGACGGCGTACTGATGCATTGTCTTGAAAAAGACGAAGCACAAAAAGTCTTGCTAGAGTTGCATGCAGGAGAAGCTAGTGGTCATTTTGGTGGTGAAACCACTGCCCATAAGGTTTTAAGAGACGGATATTACTGGCCCATGCTTTTTAGAGACACCCATGCCTTGTGTCGTAAATGTATTATTTGTTAGAAAGCATCCAGGCGCCTACAAAAACCAGCCTTTCCTTTGCAGCCCGTTTCAGTAGATTCTCCTTTTTAGCAGTGGGGCCTTGACATCATAGGTCCAATCAACCCCCCATCCTCACAACAACACAAGTTTATTGTGACAACCACGGATTACTTTACCTGGTGGTCTGAAGCTGCTGCGTTAAGAACTGTCAACACCAGTCAGGAATTGCCTTTCTAAATTCGAACATCATCACTCGTTTTGGTATCCCTGATTGTTTAGTATTCGATAATGTTTCTTACTTTTCCTCTCTTGAGATGAGCGAGTTCACTTTGGAAAAATGAATTAAATTGAAGTATTCTGCTAACTATTACCTCCAGGGCAACGAATTAGTAGAGTCAACAAATAAGAACTTGATTAAAATCATCAAGAGAACGACGGTTGAAAATCACAAAAATTGGCACAATGCACCGTTGAACGCATTGTGGGATGATAGGGTAACACCAAAAGCTGTTGTAGGTAACTCCCCCTTTTTTCTCGTTTATGGCAGAGAATCAATTCTACCACCTCACATTCTTCTTCCTTCACTACAGTTGTCGCAGAAAATCCAAGAAGAAGATTGTCCCCCGTTGGAAAATCGAATTAACGCTTTGATGAAGCTAGAAGAGGTAAGAGCCCAAGCTAAACGTAAGTTAGATCAGCATAAACTATTGGTTAAAAGATGGTTCGATTCTAACTCTGCTTCTGATAGGAATTTTGGAGTAGGTGACCTCGTCCTGAAATGGGAAAAACCACATGAGGGAAAGGGAGAGCACACAAAATTTCAAAACTTGTGGCTTGGACCGTTTTTAATTGTTGAAAAGTTAGGTCCTAGTTCTTTCCGATTGCAGAATCTTGAAGGGTAGCCTGACACCTATCCAGTGAATGGCCAAGCCCTAAAAAGATACTTTGCTTGATAACAACCCTTGTATATTATGTACATATTTTGCTTTTGTTTGCTTTTCTTTTTCCTTTTGTTTGTGATTTCTCTTTTGAGTTTATCCACTTGTGTTTTTGAAAATACACATACCTGTATATTGAGCTATTCAGATTAAAAAAACAGAAAATTCCTTCGCTGAAATAACTGCTAAGAAAAGTGTATAAACATTAATGGTATATTTCTGAAATTTATATCTGTGTTGGCAAAAAGTCCGTTGTTTGAAAGAAGTTGACTGATTTCGATCTCTGAGTAAAGCTTGTCATGATCATCTATTATCTTTTTACATTGTCCCTATTCCTTAAGGGAATGACTCAGAAGATGTCTCCTTGCCTTAGGAAGTTGTTTTTCTAAATGAAACATCTCTGGATCTTAATAAAGGACAGTACTAGAAAATTCTGATGAGGTCTGAAAAAAATATGTTAAATATCACGATTTTCAGCGTCACCCCGCTCAACTATATATCTTTGAAAAAAAAAACAAAATAAATCAATAATAGAGCTATGGGAAGTGCTTGTAAACCCGTCGGGATGCTGAACATGTCTGCTGGCAGCGGGTAAATGCATGCATGACACCAAGACAACTTCGCCGGGGTACTAAACAGGCCCGCTGGCAGCGAAGCAATGTCGGGTATATGAAAATTTGCAAATAAGAAACCTCTTAATGTCCTTTATTCTGATCTAGAACTTCTTGGTAGGATACAGATGTTAGAGTGGGTTAAATGGCAACCCTGTCAAGGCAATGGACGCCTGCTGGCAGCAGTGGCTCTGTCAACAGTATTGGAGATTTTATCTTTAATATCATGACTCGCTGGTCTTAAGACTGTTATCAGTTTTCATCTTTTAAAACACTGCTGGAATAGTTGGTTAATGATGATGTTTATATGATTTTCTGGTTGTTGTTTTTGAGTTGGAATTATCTTTGCTATCCTAATCTGAATTTGTTCTTTTGGTAGAGATAATTGCTTCTACCAGTGTGTCGCCATTGTTGGTAGCCAATTCACATTTTTCCACTGTCCTTATGAGCTGCCTACACTAATGTTTTGCAAACCTTAATTTTTCGTCGCAATTCTCAAATAAATGACACTTTTATTTTTGCTCTATTTGCACACTTACCTTTGCTTTTGTTTTCACGACTGTAAGCGTGAAAACTTGGTCTTTAGAAGTCATTATTGTGTTCTTGTCGATATGCCCATTGCGTTTAAATTTTACTTATTATTATGCAGTTGGAAAAACCCTTTTGATCTGTACTCATTTGAACACTCTTTGATTGATTATGTAATTTTGTTTCATAAGTGATTGAGTTGTGATGCATTGGCAATTGGATTAATTCACTTGGCATATTGATTATATGAAAAAGCATTGGTGTTATGGCTTAAACCCTTGGTCTAAATCGTTTCATATAACACTTGGTATTGGTTTCGATTTGTATGTTTGGTTTTAAAACTATGGCATAATTTTTGATTGCACGCATGGTTTATCCACTTACCAAAGGTTTCGATTGATTGATTGAAATGGCATAGTTGTAACACATATGTGTTGTGAATTGAATAGTGGAAAGCGCCGATGGTTGTACCATTGGCAATGACTATTCTGCATGGAAAAAATAGCTCCATCACCTTCGCACGATGTCATTAATGCTGTCCCCTATCCCTGTTTTACCTCTGATAGCATCGGGTAAGCCTGTGAATACTCTGCTCCTGCGTATGCTATGATTCAAACCCTGGTTCGTTCGCATCATCCACTGTGTGCTCTGCTCTATGGCACTGGTGGTGCGAATTGAGCCGAACTGTAGCCAAGCCTTGCTACTGTTCGATAACGCCCGGAAAGATTTGCAAGATAATGGTTGGATCACGTTTGTACAAAGGTTTGAGGGTTTTAATCTATTTGTTGCACAATAGTTCGCCCTGACTTTTGATGGGTGTAGGGCCAAGATAGGTGTCATTCATCTTGAAATCGATGAAGAGTTCATCATCTCTGCCACAGGGTTAGCATCCACGGGCCAACGATCGTTTAAAAATTCTAAAGTGGAAGAGGTGCCATGGCCACTACTGTTCGTCTCGCGAAAGGTCACATCCTGTGACAGAGGTATCCCGATTTCCACGCGTAAACCAAGGTGGCATGATCTTTTAATGGTGGTTAAACAATTCGTGACCTGTGAAGGTTGGTATGGACTGGTTTTTCTTTACCACCTTCGTTTGTTAATGAATTTTATGGGTTATCCATTGAATATGCCATTCTACTTCCAGCGTAGCCTTTATAAAATGGCTAAAAGGTTTAAATGAGAAAAGGCCGATAGTAGCTTGTTCCACCACTGCCTAATCAGACTCATTGTTGTTCACCACTTAAATCTTCACGGTGATAGTTGGCTAGCTTTTATCTCTCGAAATGGTTTTGCTGATACAGAGCCTTTCCAAATTGACAAGCCTGTGGTTAGTGAAACTAAGGTCGAGCCACCCGTGCCTTTCCATGCCCTTCTACCCTCTCCTAAACCCTCGGCCAACCTTGATATCAATCTACCTGACATCGCAATAGACAAGACAAAGGCTGTTAAAAAGCCTGTGAGCAAAAAGGTCAAGGGAAACCCTACTGTCAACGGAAAAGGTAAAAAGAATGCTTGACTTATATTGAGACTTGCTAGGAATAAACCTAAACCTAGTGTTGATCAGAAGCCCATAGTCCTTAGTGAAGACTCAAATTCTGACATCGAACGCTTCCTAGCTAGTGAGTACCCTTACTCCCAAGGTCTGTGCTCTGAGCCACCCTACGATTTCGTTTCTAATCTGCCCCCTTGGTTAAAGAATAATCCTAGTTACCCAGGGATCAAGCTACCTAACGAAACCCTCGGAAATTTAAACAAACCCTCACCTGCATTTTTGAAGCACAGGCAGTCATCGTGCGACCAATGTAATGTATGGTTGGAATGCTACTATACCGACGTTCCCTTATTACAGTCGAAGATCAAATTGTTGGAAAACCAAGTTACAGTATTGACAAGACAAAGGGACAAGCTTCGAGCTGATGATAAGAAGCAGAAAACCACTGGTTCCATCGTATTTCAGAATGTCAAATCGGCTACAGCCTTCGTGAATTCCGAAATGTCATGACCAAGTTGTCTGCTCATCATCCAGGTATGAATTTCGATATCATTTTCATTTTGTGAATTGCTAGGATTAATATAATGATTTGAGTTTTCAAATAGCTCTGTCCATCATTCGAAATGACTCTGTCATAGTTTTATGGATCTTGTACATGGTTTTCATTTTGCTAAAATTAAATGAAGTTTTGATTTTGTTATACGATTTGATCGTGCCCAGTTTAGCAATTAATTGGTTTTCATTGTATTTGATTCATTTGTCTGTTGGTTTGAGTTAACGAAGTTAATGGTTCGTTTTCGATTGGATTTTGTTTGTACATGAGGTTTTTTATGCTGAAATTAGAGCACAAACATGTTTGATTTTGGAACGATTTCGTGAGTTTGATTAATATGCTATGAGATGTAATCTTCTAAATCAAGAATACAACTCTGTTCGACTCTGATTTGGAAAGAATGACTCATTTTTGTATGGAAACGATATTCTCATTTAGCCTATGCAAAAGACATATTCGTCGAAATCATGGAACTGTTTCGTTCATAACGGCTGTAACAAACTCAAATTGTTCAATTCGCTCTTGTTTGGATTGGATTGCTGTGTGTTTTGAGTTAATACAATTGCCTGTTTTGAGTTGGGTTCGTATCAAAAATAGATTTGATGTTGCTCTGTTGATTTTAATTTTCAAAACAAGTTTGTTAACTTAGATCGACTTATGTTATCTCTCTTGAATTCGTATGAGAAGATTCGATTAATATTTCATTTTGAAATGAATTCGAGTAACGATTTTGTTGACTATCAATCGGTTTTGTGTTCCCGAATTGGCAATAACAAACGATTGGGTGAATCCCACAGATCCTGTTATCAACTGATTGATTCCATTATGATTTCGTTTGTATGCCAATTTTGATTTGATTTGCTATAGCATGGATCATTTGTTATGCTTAATAAATTGCGATCAATTTGAGAAAAAGATACTGTCTGTTTCGTTTGGATTCGATAGTGATCTTGTGGATATCTGAAGCAATTATTTGTTGTAGTTTCAATTGGTCCATGAAACGATTTCATTACTGTTCAGTTATCCAATATGATGTTGTTTACCCAAATTAGTCATAACGAATTAAACAAAGTATAGCTATCTCTGTTATCATTTGATTTAGTTTGTTTAATTTGCATACAAATGTCGATTTGAATGAGGCTTTTAGCAATCAAATATCTTTTGATAATTTGAATATATGTTTTTAAGATTTGAATTTATTTTTAATACGATTCTGTGTTGATTTAGACCAGCTACAGAATCACAAGATTCTGTAGCTAGTCTATAGAATTAGATTTTTATCATTTTCATTAGCAACATATCCTCCTAGCTTGCCCTTTTTTGACCTCTTGCAGGTACATTCGAATTGCATTGGACATGCTGGACAGTCTAGGAGATATTTGTGTGATATAGTTTTATTTTTAAGTTGTTAGTTTGAGTTAGAGATAGGAACTTGGGATATCATCCCAGATTTTCTGTAAACAGTTTTGATAACCTCTACAGGGATGTTTTACCCTGTGGGAGGTCTTTAAATACTTATTATTTTTGTAATAATGAGCATCCTCACTTGTGGGAGAACTAGGCTATGGATTTCTAATACAAACTGAGACAAGAGTTGATGTTTTAATATAGCTTTTTCTTTTATAATATCAATCTTTTGTTTCAAGTTTTTGCATATCAGTTTGCAGTTGATTATAGACTACTTTAGCTATCATAATCTATTGCAGGATCATGTGATTTGATTAATGTTCTATCCATATCTGATTTCTTTCATTGCTTTTAAAAGTACAACAATTACTTTGTTTCAGTTAATGAATCACAGATTTCTCTTCTTCATTAATTGAATCATTTCATAGAGATCTTTGCATACAGGTTTATCTAACTGTGAAGATTTATAAATCATAAGATTGTTGTAAATTTTATGTCTTGTTTGTCATGTAAGCATATTTAAAGAGCACTACAGCTTTCCATTTATGAGAAGCTCTTGGATAATTCGGTGCGGGTTTCCTCCCTCCGATCAACTAAGACAATCATTACACACAGGACAAACCTGGAGCATTTCTTCAGGTTAGTTTGCCATTTATTTGATAGTTAGTTTGTTAGTATAATTTAAGTAGTTTAGTTAGATATATGTGTAATTTAGATTTGTAGTTAGAGTTAGTATATTAGTTGTTTAGTTTAGTTAGTTTTTGTTTTATTTCTTTTCATAAAATTATATAAAAAAAAAAAACAATAGCTCTCACTGTCTTAGGACATAATGCAAATGAGTTTTTTAGGTTTTCATTCAAATCTATAAATTGTGAATATTGTAAATTTGTGAAAAAGATTTATTTCTGTTAGTAGTTAGATATTTAATTTCTTAGAGTTAGTATAGTATTAGATAGTAGATTGTATATATAGAATAGTTA
>JZKD02S1887713.1:0-16524 GCA_000966675.3 Picea glauca | reverse complement strand
AGGTTGAAAAGTGAAGGTTGAGAGGGAAGAAAAGATCAAGGATTCAAAAACACTACCCAAAACCTCCATGCAATTATGCAGAGAGGTAAGGCTCATTAATATTAAATTGCAATTGCAGTCATGGAAATTGTCTTCATTTGGCTGAAGCTAGAAAGCACCTTCTTGCACACTTATTTTCTCATTATATTTGGTTTTTGAGAACCCACATTTAAATACCTTCCCACATGTGTTCTCAATGTCTTCTTGAAGCTTGATAATAATAATAAACATGGGTGTCGACCTCTCAAAAGCTTTATTTTATTTCATTTTAGAAAACATTAGTAGTTGTTATTTAAAAAAGCAAATCCAAAATAAATGAGTAACATTTATTATTTCATTATATTAATAATTGTTGGACAGTTGGTTGTCATTGATGTCAACCCTTGGAGAAGTTCGGAAGCCCTAGAGATGTGGTTGGGATTGATGGTGAGTTAGTTGTCATTGATGTCAACAAGAATGGTTGATGTCAGCATATGTGATAGGTGCATTCAAAGAAGTCTACAATGTTTTATGTCAGCAGATGTGATGGGTGCATTCAAAGAACTATACAAGGAGCTTGTTGACGGGTTCAACTTTGCCCGAAAACACCAAGGGGTACTCCCCGGTATAAGTTCCTAATTAGACTATACACCTTTGGAATAGGAGTCCCATTTGGAATTTTTCTCGGCTGCCATTTATTGTTGTCTTTTCGTTTTCTTACCGGTTATGGTCCGGTGTACCGATGAAGTGGGTGGATGCAATGAAAATATGTAGATGAAGACTATGTATGCAAAGAAAACTAATCTATTGCTAATGTATGCTAACCTATCCTAGCTAGGATCACTCTAGAGTAACCGATGAGTTATAATGCAACCAAAACTTTACACAACTTTTATATAGTTAGCTGCATGAAAAGAGGAAGATTGGAGACAATAGCATACAAACATATATAATCAGATTAGTCTAGATTACAACAAGGTATACTGTAATAACCCACAAATCTCAAGGCATTGAAATATTCAAAGAAATGTCAATAATGACATAATGATAAAGATTGTATAAGAATTAGTCTACAAAAAACAAAGAATTCTTATACTCCATCGAAACAACAAATATCTTAACTTGAAGTAGTTCAAATCTTCGATCAGTTTCTACACATAATTCCTTCTATAACATGCTAACCCTGAGGGCTTATCAATATTCATTAACACTTTATAAGTTCTTGAAAAAGTTCTTGGGTCTGTACAATGCTTGAAAATCCAAAAAAAGTCAATCTCAAAGGAACCTCTAGTCTATTTTATACCCAAAACCTAGTAACTCCTAGTTGTATTTTCGCCTTCTTCTTGAAGAGGCAGTTACAAAACTGTTCACCTTCCCTTTTCTCATGACAAGTGGAAGAAAGAATGAAATTTGAGGTAGTTAAGAAAAGGACAAAAGAAAAATAGTTGGTTGTCCTTTCCTTATGAACTTTTGCTTCAGAGATAAGCTGTCCAAACCTCCAAATGATTATATAATGACTCAATTCTCCTGTAGGATAGTTGTTCCAAGGTTGCTTCAGTCATGGTGATGCTATCGTCAAGAGTGCCCAAGTCCTTCTCCAGCCTTGTCATGTAAGCCTGTATCATATTGTGAATTTTTATCAGCTGTAATAGATGTTGGTCAATGAGATCGATAGAGACAAAGGTTGTTGCTTCTGCTATTTGTCTCCTTCGACTTGTGTTGTCTTGGATTGCATTCACTAATTCCTCCATGACCAAATTATTTCCTAGCTCATATAGTCTTGGGAGATGCCCATTCCTTATCAGCTCTTGGGAAACTTTGTGAGTCCTTGAACATATCACAATCACTTTGGTTACTTCTTTGTATGCTTTTTACCCTACCCGTTGATAATGATTTAATGCATATAGGTATGTTTTTCTTGCTGATTTTGAGGGTCTTGTTGAGGGGTCCTAAATCCATTTAACTAAACAGTGAGAACCAAACCCACCACCGAGGCCCAATTAGACTTTGCAATGTTTAATGGTGGAATGGTTGTCCAAATCTTGCGATCCTACCAATTAATCGATGGGATTTGTGTAGTGATCAACAATATGTCTTCTTGTGAAAACTCTTCCTTCAGTTTGAATGTTCTCTTTTTGTATTTTCTCTTATAGGTGGTGTTGGTGATGGAAGTCACTCCTGGATTGCAGCAGGAGCAAAGCCCGACGTCCATCAGTTTATGTCACGATTTGTTTATAAAAAGGGGTGATCGAATGGAAGTTAACTCAAAACAATGTTGTTCTAACTCCGAAACTAGGCCAGGTATGCATGGGCAAGTGAGGTCTTAGATAAACTTCAGATAGTGAGTTGTAGTAAGGGTGAGTAGGGGGAAGACTTGTATAAGAGAACTGTAAAGGTCTATCGTAAACATCAGGTTTCTAACAGAATGTAGGAGAAAACATCTAAATGCAAAATCTTCTTACATTCAAACGCAGAAAACCGGAGAATACAACAATGCAACAATAAATCCTTTATCGTAACATAATTGCAATAATTCATGTGAATCAGTCAATCATGAACTCCCTCGGTATGAGATGAAAACTAGATGGGATAAGAAAACTGCCTATCATTAAACAAGAAATCTTACATACAGATGCATAACCAGAGAACTAGAGACGTCTACTAAAACTTTATAGTCGGGAGCTTCGCTCTACCATCAATGATTACAAAAATGGTGAAAACGCCTATATATACTCAAAACAACAACAACAGCAAAAACAAGACACTGCATTAAAAACATTGTGTCTGCATGTCTTCTGACAGTCTGCGCATGCAGACTTTGGCCGAATGTGCACCCAAGACAGACACTATCATATTTCGGACTGTCCTGCTGCAGATGAATCGACCAAATTTAGTCCTTTACTGGACTTTCTTTTTTATGGTGAAGATGATGCTCAACCACCAGCAACAACCACAATAACTGCTTTCTTGGGACTGGGGATAGCCTTGCTCAACCCTACCTTTTGGGACGTGGAGGTCTCCTAATGGTGCCGCCTGGATCAGTTGAACGGTCTCTCTTTGGATGCTGCTTCGTTGGACTGTTGTGAGGGACCCCTATGGAGGATGTGAAAAAGAGTATGATGGGAGCGATGGTGTCAACACTGTGGAGGTGATGGAGAGGAAATGGGACCTGTGACATAAGCTGAGGAATGCCACGTGGTCTGAATAGGAAAGAGGAGGAAGGTGTGTGGAGTGCGGGGGTACATGTGGACACGGAGTAAAAGGGATGATCATACAGGTGGAGGTGACTAGGAGTGAGAGGGACACATGGCAAGAGACGAGAGGGCGATGAGCTGAGGAGGGGCCATGTGGATGGAAAAAGGAAAGTTGGACAGATGACGGGGGAAGAGGGTGGTGGTAGGTGGAGAACAAGTAGTAACAAGGAGGATGACTCAGATAGTGACACGACAGGAAGGGGGGCCCACTAGAGTGAAATTCCATTCCAAACCCCCCCCTTCCATTAAAGGCAGAATCGATGGGGGGGTCTGGAATTCAATACAGACTGAAGATCTAAGCACTGAGACTTGGACCGTCTAGATGTGCGCATACATTATCTTCGATTCCGGACCCCCCCCTCTTGTTAAAGCCAAAATGACGGAGGGGGTGCGGAATTGGACCTTTTCCGTGAATTTGAGTGCCTGGATCATGACCGTCCAGATCTGCGCCCTCTTTAAATTAAATGTGCCCAAGCCTTGCTGATGGATGAACGAATGAGATGACCTCGACACTTTCATCATGAAAATCCCAAAGGGCCCCACTTGTGGCTCAGCTATTGTGCCGCACATCCTTCATATGGATGGTCGAGATGGTATTTGATGTTAGAAGAGGGATGCCTCCATTACCAGGCTCGCTTGGCGTGACCGGGTGCTAGGACCATAGGCTTAGCTTTTATCGGCATTTCGAGGTTCGGGGTTTCGAGATGTGAGATGACGAGGGAATTTTACCCTTCGAACTCCCGAATGTCGATATGCCGATGTGACTAGATCTTGCACCATGCGTCACTAGATCGGACGACCCAGATTTAATCTTGAAATATAGGCACTTTCTCTGAAGTTATATATCGGGTAACTTGGTAGCCCCGAAATCCTGATGACTGTTGATCTGCTTTGTCGCTTGATCCTTGCCGTTGAAATCAAACTACTTGCTCGCTTGATTTGAGCCTGAAATGGACTTCTTCTGTGAGTTGCGCTTGGTGCTTATGGCTGCAGCCTTTGAATAAAACTCATTTGACCAGTTTTCAAAACCCCACTTCTATGCGTTTACACCAGAAGCCTAAAATCGGAGAGGAAAACATCCCTATACAAGAAATGTTGCTAACAGGTGGGACCGATATAAGATAAATGCTGGTATAAACTAGCTGGGTAACAAAGGGGAAGGAATTAACTACTGAAGAATTTTGAGTTCGGGATAATCCTTCTGATCAAGCATGCAGACAATGATTCTTACACCTACAACAAGCCTAGTACTAATACAATAACTTGCTGGTGTTCTAATTATTGATTGAGATACGATTATCAAGAGAAAACATACATGCAATAAACGATGGCAAGAAAAATAGTTTCCTTAAATCTAATCATCAATCACATATTAACACAATGATTTACTTTTCATCATTAAAGACAAGAACTATAAAAATATTGAATCAGATAACTTATCAATAGATTTAGAGGCTCTTACTCGTTACAACATCCATTCATGAGATAAAATCATAAATAATTCTTCTTCAGATCCAATCACACACGCTTTTGATGAAACACACAAATGTTGTCTCAGGTCCTAAACAAGAATTCTCAATTAAGGAAACTCCAAAATAGTTCTTTACAATCCAAAAATGAGGGTATTTGCAACAACCATTGACCCCTTCTAACAGGTCGATCCTCTTATTTATAACATATTATTAAATAAAAATAACTATCAAAAGTGCAACTAAGTAAAACATAAAATCTCCACATGGCGCTTTCATCTCTCAGTCTTCTAAGAGTCATCAAATGATCTCATTTGAGTGGATGAATCTTCTCATACTCCAGCCATTTGACGAAGAGTTCCTTGCATGTGTTGGCGTACGAGAACCTGTGTTGGTCCATCAGGGCCGAAAGGATCTCTTTTATCTCCACTACCCGTGCCCGATATTTGACTACTTTAGCACTCAACTGCTGTAGAACTGTCCGAGCCTTGATCGGGTGCTCCATGAACTGTTTTACTTGTCCAGACGCCATGTTCGCCACCTTTTTTATCTCCGAAGCCCATGATGAGTCTTGTTCGACATTTAATTTGACTATATCGTGCAAGTAGATAAAGTCATTGGGTGTGTTGAATTCTGGGAGGTCGATGTCTCTCATTGCCCGGTTGATCTTGGTCCAAATATTTTTTCACTCGACCAGTTTCTCTTGAATTTCTTGGTGAGGTTCTTGGGCCATTTTCACCTAGTATTTGGTCGACTTCTTTATGGGATCGATGCTGCTATCCCTTAGTACCCAAATGCCATGTTCTTCGGTGTCTTGGCCCTTCTGAATATGATAATGTATTCTATCCTTTCCACTGCTTGGTGTGATTTCTCATACCATCTTTCCATATCTTTGCACGTCGCCAGTGCCATGAGGGTGTCTTCTTGGAAATCGACTATTCCTACAGTGAAAGGGTGCCGCTCATTTGTGAATTTACTGTAGGCATCTTGGAATTCACTTCTCAAGAACATCGTGGCCAGTGTTGAGTCATGATAATATTTCTACAAATGGTGTGATGTTCCAACTCCTTCAGCACAACGGCCAACTCCTGTTCATCCCCTTTTTCTCTATCTAGGGTGACATCTGTGATTGCCATCCCTGCACCGATAAGCTTGAACATCTTGGCATGATTCGTGTTAACAAATTTTTCCTCTGTGGTCATGAGGATGGAGCGATCCAGAGTAATCCTCCTCTTCTTGGTGGTTCTCCTCATGATGGATTTCCTCTTCTGGTCATATGAGATGGCTTTTATATCAATAAACTCATCCACAGGTTCAAGGATTTGCTGATCTCCCCAGGTAAGCATATTTCCCAGTCTCCCGATGGTGTATATTTGTTCAAGACTGGGTTCTTAAACCTCTTCCATGTGTTTTGAAGGTTCGACCTCTGGTTGTTTCTCATCAGGAGGTAAAGTACCAGATGAAATTGACGCATCAGGGGAAAGCTTGGTACTTACTTGATAATCGAATGTTGAGATGTCGATTTCCCTCTTTGGAACTTCTTCTTCTTGTTTGCCTGACCCTGGCATGTCCATCGAACTATCCACTTGGGTCTCTAGTACATCGTGTAACTCAGTGTATAAGACACTTTTGACCTCCTGGTCATTCTATGGAAGGCCTTGAATTTGGGCGTTGGGAGCTGGGGAAGATGCCTTCTTGGGCTCCTTTTCCTTTGTGATCTGCACCGGAGTCACTAAGGACACCTTCGAACTCTCCTCCTCATCATATATTGTTATCAACTTGTTGAGAGGGTTTGGTGCAATTTCTCTCCTTGATGTTCATGCTGTCTATGGATGAGCTGAAGCGTCCTCTGGTGACCCAGCCTATGGCATTGTAACTTTAGGGTTATCTAACCTGACGATTTCTTCAATTTGTATTAACTCTGGGCCACTTGGACCTACCCATATTTCAACTGGGTTATCGGTAGGAACCCTTGTTATTTCTATGAGGTCCAGGTCATCCTGCAACTGATCGATTACCCTATGTTCTTGTTCTATCAGGAGAAATCCCCTTTCCTGTGACTCTAGTGTCATAGGAAATCCCATGTTCTGTACCAGAGTCACCAGGGAAACCTCTGTTTCCTGTACCGCTCTGATTTCTTCCCTGTCTCTTAGGGCCTCTTGAGCCGACTATTTTATTGTCATCGCCTATTTATCCAGGCTCATGGACTTAAACCTGGTCATTTTTAGGTTGGCCATCCTTTATACCACCTCATCCCAGTCCTGGGCATATTCTGTTAAGACATTGTCTTCAAATTTGTTGTGGGCCTACGACCAACAGGACGACACTTGTGAAGCATGTTGCAAGATCAAGTCCTTTGGATCATGCTTGCAGACTCAGCCTATCGGGAATCTGAACTCGATTTGGATCAACCCTTCTTGTTTGGCTTGAGTGATATCCTTTACCAAGTAGAAACCTACATTGAAACCATAGGTTATGAACACCCATTTCTTTTCCTTGACTAGCGTGGAATTGTAGCCTTGCAATATGGTTTGATAACATATTTCTCCTACTACCAGTCGGTCTGGGACATGAGCTGGTAGGATATGTGGTGCTCCGGTGGCCCCAAACACTGTGATGTAGGTGGCATGCTCGTCTAAATACCAATGGCCTACCTTGGATATCATCTTTTTGGCTGCTGCCGACAGCCTTGGGCATTCCTTCTTAAAAGGAATAAAGTAAATTTGGGTGATGAATTCATCGTGGATGAGGGAATAAGATTTATTATACCTGTTTTCCCATAGAATGTTGAAGTAGACATGGACCAAGAGTTCTTCTACATGCCATCTCAGATTCATGCCGATGAAGACATTTCTAGTGCACATGACATCGATCAAGTATGAAGCCATGTAGAAAGCTGATGTTTCTCCTTCCTTTGTTGTCTGAGACTATTGTACACAGATGCTCAGTTGTTTAGAAATTATTTATCCCTAGTTGAAGCTGCTTCCCAAGATCACCACTATGTAAGCCAAGGGCATCCATGCCTCTAAAAATCTGGAGCAATCTTTCTCTCCATACAATCGGCAGATGAGAGCCATCAGATAGATGTATGGCTCCCTTAAGTTGGCTGTCCCGTACCAGCCAGTGCTCCGGTTGGTGAACTTCTTGTCCTCCCTCCACCATGAGGCCATCACTCGGCTGGTGTCGTGGTGTTCATATAACTTCACAACAAAATATGTATTTAGATGCTCCTCAGGATCTTTGAGTTTGTAGTATTTCTGAACTTCTACTCGAAGGAACACTTCGACACACCCACCATTTTCATCGTTGATTAAACATTTCTATGTGTCTGTGTGATCTATGAGCCACTTCAGGACTTCTATGTAGGGAAAAACAAGGGTTTGTTGGCACTTGACCAATTTTTGAAGAATACTTGGTCATATTTGATCATTTTTGGGACTACAATAGCTTGCCAAATATGGAGCACAATGCGAAGCAAGCAAGACCTATTTGTGGTCCCTTTTAGGGTTTTGGGTTGATGTAAAGGGAAAGGGATGTTGGCCCATGGGTTTAACCACGTTTAGGCCCATTTTGTAATATATAAATAGATACTTAAGTAGTAGATATGAAAGAGGAGTGGAAATAGTAGTACCTCTATGTGGTGTATAGCTAAAGGATTAGTGCTAGTAGCTGGATCTACGTTATTGGATGTATATTGCAAGTGCTCTCTGCATGATTGTAAGGAGGTCAGAAGGATAAGTGCAAGTTGTTGTAGTTTTGTGCTGAAGTGCAAGGAAGAAGGATCTAGCAAGCTACACAGATCTTCTGTCCTGTGTGAAGTAAGGGTCCCTGAAGCTCTGTGCTGTAACTGCTTGACCATGATAATATAAAGATGAAGACTTTGTGGACGTAGCCCCAGGGTGGGGGTGAACCACGGTAACTCTGTGTAATGTGCTCTGTGCTTTGATCTAAGTGTTGTCTCTTTTTTGGCTAAGTGCTTGTTTTGATTAAGTAGATCTAGTTATGCTATGTGCTTATGATATATGAATGAATGTTAGATCTGATATATAAGATGCTTAGTGCTTAATATGTTGAATATAATCTACATTTCTATGGCTAAGTATTGAATCATATTTAGTCTAAGTATTCACTACGATGGTCTATTCCATCCACGAATCACCATAAGGGTTAAATATTGATGAATGATCTATGCTAAGTGCCTTGTAAAAGATATAATCATAGATCAGTATCCCAACTAGGTTGCAGACACCTGAGTCCTAAAACCACCCATGACTCTACCTCGAGTGAGACTTCATCTGCTTCGCAGGTGTTGCAGAAAGGGCCAGTAGTTAGGGTTTTGTTGGTGCACTCTTGAGAGTTGAACGCTGGGTTTGCCCCTTTGCCAAAAAATGGTTTTGTTGTCGGGACTAGAACTGTGATTGCTGGGAACTAAAGAAGAAAAAGCTTCATGCAAAATAAGCTCCATGCGTAGATCTGTTTCCCTAGTGCACAGTATTTTACTTGACCTACGAAGATTTGTGCCGAGAAAGAAAGGTCAGATATGAAGGAAATAGATTAGATCTGCAAGAAAAGAGGTGGATACTGAAGACAAGAAGTCAGATCTGAACGCTTTGTTCTCTAAGAAAGGTTAAAGTGGAAGTTTCTAAGTCAGATCTACAGAAAGAGGTAAGATCTGTAAAGCTCTATGCTCTAGTAAAGGTAAGAATAGTTCAAGTGCTTTATATAGGTAAGATAAGTGGAAATTTTTTGTTTCTGAAGCATGAATCTAGGTATGCTTGATAGATTTTGTCCTAGCTTGAAAACTAGGGCATCGTTAGATGGAAGAATATTTGATAGATCTGATAAGAATAATGATAAATATGTTATACCTATGCATAGAAATAATTGTTGGACTAACAGATGGATGCAGGATCTTAGAAATGTTTTTTTGCAGGCTAGATACCATGACCCTAGTGCACAGTACAGAAGAGGTTGGGGGTCATTTAAAAGAAAGAGAGGATTGAACCTATGTTACAGTTGCATAAGACCATGACATCTTGCTAAGGAATGCCCTAGGAGAATCCTTATCTGCCTCTGGTGTAAAGCTATGGACCATGAAGTATTGGATTGCCCTAGAATGATTGCTAGACTTGAAAAACTGAATATGGAACAAGCAAACTTTGAAGGAGATCAAGAGACTAAAATTATGGAAGAACCCCCAAAAGAATAAGAGATCATGTTACTGAAACTAAAAGAAACCCTAGATGATCATAAGGATATTAGTTTGTCAGAGATCTTCAAAGAAAAGGAGAAAATCGAAGTAAGAATAGGAGACTTCGACATTGACTGTGCTCTAGATGAGGGAATACCGATGAACATTATGACAAAAAGAACTTGGGAAACCCTAGGAAGGCCTGCTCTGATCCCTTCGCTAGGAACCATCAAATTATTCAAAGGAAAAATGGTAACCCTATGTGGAAGAATTACCCAGATAGCTATGAGTACCCATGGAACTTCGACAGAGGAAGAGCTCGAAGTCATTAGATTTATTGAGGACCGTGCCCCATTTCCATATTTGTTAGGAAAGATCTGGATTGACAAAGACCAGACCCGGAGGAAAGAAGAACATGAATCCCTAGAATAGAAGAAGCAATAACTCATGGAATTTATGACTAGAAGGATCGCCTACTTGATGGAGAAACAAGGGAACATACCTCAGTTGTTAAACACCAGGGACTTGGATTTCGAAGTTATAAGAGTGCTAGAGGAACCACAGAAGACTGAAATACCTAATCTATATGATGAAGGAGTATTACCCTTGGATCTGAAGAACGACCCTAAGCAGCGTGAAGTGACTATGTCAAGAGAAGATAAGAATCAGAATGGAAAAAGGATGACTGAGACTAAGCTCACTGGGAAAAAGGATAGGAAGCTAAGTAAGAAGAAGGCCAAAATCAGAAAGTTACAGAAGACTCCAAAGGAAACTTCGTAGAAGGAAAAATCACAAGAATTGAGCTTCACCGAGATATCAGAACATCGACATCTGGCACTTCGCCATGGCGCAAAAATATAGTCGTTGGACCGATATACCTATTCGAATCCCACCCCAAACGGGTCAAAAAGAAATTATGGGTTCCCACTAAACTGTTGGACAACACCAGAATGGATAGAACAGAGTTAATGAAGGCCCCATATCCATTGCAAGCAGACCGTTGCTAAGTTTCCCTACTTAGTCCATTGCGCCACACACCGAGAATACTTTTTTCTAAGTGAGAATTTGAGCCCAAACCTTGAGATTAATTCACCTTGTGATCATTTCCTTGTTACCATATTGTTCATCATAGTCTTATAATTCATTTTCACACCTGAGCTAGTGGACCCAAGCTTGTATGTCAGATGAGCTCAGCGCTGTTGAGAAAGTAGTTGAAGAAGTTTTGATTTACCTAATGGCTGAAAGAGTCATGTCATAGAAAAGGATGTCTGTCGGTGTGCAAGCATCATCGACAGGAGGAGTCCAAGGTTCTCCCTCCACTGCTCGTGGCGCATAACCTTCCAGAACCATGACCGAGACAAGAACAAAGAACAGAGATGATATTGCAAATGCCAAGCTGATCTCGTGCATTTTGTCAGTTTACATACCACCTTTGAGCGACAAGATTAATCGTGAAAGTGTACCTAGAGAATTTGAGTACACCCTGATCACTACGTATATTCTGAAAGGGGTGCAAATAGTACGAGTTGACCAGGATAATCTCGTAACACTGAAATTTAATGATTTTAACCTTGGAGATCACAAAACCTACAGCATGTTAGCTCTGCATAAATACTTAACCAATACCAAAGGAAAAAATCATAATATTGTCCTGTAGTCCTGGACTCAGAACCTCGCGTAGTCCACACTACTCAATGTAATGAAGATCCCTCACTTCAACAGACACTAGGAAGTCAATGCATGCGTCAGGTTACTGTTGTCTTGCTACCATGATGGATACTTATGGTTGGACCACTGCATCACTGTGGATCCGAATCTGATCAATTGGATCACAAGACTTAGCATGCAAGGCCCTGACCCACAAGACTTTTATCCATGCAAGACCTCAGACCGAGCACTAGCACAACAGATAAAGAAAACTTATGGCGATGTAGAGAAGGGTATGTGAGGCTACAAGGTAACCTCTATCCAGAGTGGCGCAGTGCACCTTACATGTCAGTTAATCGTGGGCAAATTAGTTTTTAAGAACAAACAAATACATGTGACTGGCTTCATAGTTGACCTTGTAGGGAAGTGCGTCGAGGGACTACAGATGAATTGGGTGCAGTATCTTGTAAACCAGTTATAACTGGATTGCAAAGGAGTGCAAGACCAAGGTTATGAGTTCCACTTTAGTTGGTTACTCATACTCATCACCTTCATCGCTTGGGAGCTGCCAGAGGGAGCCACTTTTTCAGAGATCGAACCTTTTGAACCTCTAGCTACAAAGTTCTGTACATTGTGGTACTCCAGCGACATGAACAAGCAGTGGCAGTCCAATGTTGTCTTCCATACCTACTTCAACCAACTAAAGGATGCAATTTATTCTACACCGCGAATCACCCCAAACATACTTCATAGGTTTAGACCTTTGATCAAATTTAGTGCGAACTGCCACTTCACCTATATTACAGCACGCGATGACGAGCATAAACAACAACTCTAATCCTACTACAAACTGACAGAGGATGACTTGGAGGAGATTACCAAGGAATGGTCAGCATACCTCCTTATTGCAGTGGACCCTGCATATATGTCCGATGAGGAAAGCCCTGAAGCTATGCCGGATACACCTGGGCCAAGCAGGACTAAGAAGGATGATGAAGTTGAAGATGTCCCTAGCATGTCTGCGAAGATTACTTCGATCTCACATGTGTAGGGAGGTGATGGTGATGAGCTAGGCAGTACAGAAGTTGAAAAAAATAGAGGCGAAGTTACTCCACCTAGAGAGGAGGAGGATCCTTCCATGAAAATAAATATGACACCACCAAAATCCTCCTCCCAAAATAAATCAAAGGCCACCTGGACCACGCTTAAAACTACCCTTACCCCAGATGACTTCGACTTCCTAATTGCCACGCTCAATGATGTTTCACTCGAGCTCGTAGAAAAAAAAAAAGCAAAGCAGGAGGAGCTATTCAACCGAATCAAAGGCAAACTCAAAGAAGTGCAGCAGGCACTCTAGTCTAGCCAAGCAGTGTCTAAAACACCCTTAACAAGTGGAACATCCGGAACAAGTGATAAGCCCACTCAATTACACCAGATCGCTGATCAAGTCGAAGCTCACCTTCGACACGCTCAAGAAGACACAACACAAGCCACCCAGGCTTTGAGGCAAGCACATAAAGCACTTCTAGAACAATAGAAGGAGGCATAACAAGAAAATCTTTCCCTGAAAGTGAAGTGGGACGAGGAAAAGGCACAATTGCTAGCAGAGCAACTTGAAGTTCAGGAAAGGATTCACAAAGCACTGCACTCTGTGACAGTCATATAGGTGAAGATGGAAGACCGTCTCCCACAACAGGTGACCCAACTGGAAGAAGTAATCCAACAACTCCAACAGTGCATCACGAATCTGGAGCTCCACATCGTGCCCGAGACCCCTCAGGAACTAAGAGATCTAAGAGAGGCCACTGCTCGAAGTGTAGTCAGTTGATTAAAATCCTTTTCTTTGGAATGCAAGAAACTGAGCACTAGAAGCACCCATACTTATGAAACCCTCATAGAGAATCTAGAATTGCAGACATTGGAGGCACAACTCCAAGAAGCAAAGAATCATGTAGACACACTACAGGCTCAGATAAAGACTTTGACCCCAGTCGAAAGAATGAAGAGGTTCGCAGAACAATGCACAACCCAACAACAAGTACATACATTGCAAAGAAAAGTGATGGAAGTCTCCCAATGACTTCAGCCGATCCAGGAAAAGGCATGCCAACTGTTCACTGAACTGGAAAGCTAGGAAGCTGAACTCGAACAAGTTGTCATCACTACAAAACAACGCCTGGAAGGATCACTCAATGACACAGTGATCCAGGAATTTACTCAGCAAGAAGCTATCGCACTGCAGCAGGTCAAAGCAGCTCGAGCCAAGATCGAGGCATTCAAGGCAAAATTGATTAGACCTGAGTGACTTGGGATGAGTCACGGGTGAGTGTTGGGGGCTTGTTGGCCCTTGACCAAGTTTTTAAGAATACTTGGTGATATTTGACCATTTTTCGGACTGCGACAACTTGCCAAAGATGGAGCGCAATGCGAAGCAAGAAAGACCTATTTTTGGTCCCTTTTAGGGTTTTGGGTTGATGTAAAGGGAAAGGGATGTCAGCCCACGGGTTTAACCACGTTTAGGCCCATTTTGTAATCTATAAATAGATACTTAAGTAGTAGATATGAAAGGGGAGTGAAAATAGTAGTACCTCTATGTGATGTATAGCTAAAGGCTTAGTGCTAGTAGATGGATCTACGTGATCGGATGTATATTGCAAGTGATTTGTGCATGATTGTAAGGAGGTCAGAAGGATAAGTGCAAGTTGTTGTAGTTTTGTGCTGAAGTGCAAGGAAGAAGGATCTAGCGAGCTGTGCAGATCTTCTGTCTTGTGCGAAGTAAGGGTCCCTAAAGCTCTGTGCTGTAACTGCTTGACCGTGATAATATAAAGATGAAGACTTTATGGACGTAGCCCCAGGGTGGGGGTGAACCACGGTAACTCTGTGTAATGTGCTATGTGCTTTGATCTAAGTGTTGTCTCCTTTTTGGCTAAGTGATTGTTGTGATTAAGTAGATCTAGTTATGCTTTGTGATTATGATATATGAATGAATGTTAGATATGATATATAAGATGCTTAGTGCTTAATCTATTGAATCTAATCTACATTTCTGTGGTTAAGTATTGAATCCTCTTTAGTTGAAGTATTCACTGTGATGCTTTGTGCCATCCACGAAGCACCATAAGGGTTAAATATTGATGAATGATCTATGCTAAGTGCCCTGTAAAAGATATAATCACATATCAATATCCCAGCTAGGTTGCATACATTTGAGTCCTGCAACCACCCCTGCCTCTACCTCGAGTGAGACTTCATCTTCTTCACAGGTGTTGCCGAAAGGGCCAATAGTTAGGGTTTTTTTGGTGCACTCTTGAGCGTTGAACCCTGGGTCTGCCCCTGTGCCAACAAGTTTCTTCTTGCCACCATGTAGGTACGACTGTTGGATTTTTGAGAACAGCTCGTCGTCAAGTGCCCTTACATCCGGGTCACTGTGTGGGACATATTCTGGGTATTTCTCCCGATTGATATTGTTAAAGAGTTCTCCCCAATGTGGGAGTGCCATATTGGACCCGATGCTTGCCTCTGTATTGCCAAAGGCTAGAGATTGGAAGGAAAACTTCTTCGTTGCTATCTTAATGACAGGTTCCAGCCTTGGGGCATATTCCAATTGTTTTGCGACCCCTAGAGAAGAGCCTTCGCCTACCTCTGCTTCTTTCAGCTTCGGTGCCCTCGATGATCATTTAGTGGTTGGATTTCTTGGCGACATTGTTCCTGCAACTTAAAATAAAATTTCAGAGACTGTGTAAAAACAAAAACTGGATAAATCTGTTGTAGGAAAATCTGCCTACGGACAAGTAGATTGACCTCTAAGGCTTGACCTTAACCCTAGACAGAAAAATGCTTAATGTGGACACTGACTTCCTTTCAAATCTATCTAAGCCTAATGCAAGAGAAGGAAGGATTATAGAAGTACCTTTTAATCGACGTTTGTCCCTGCACGCTCCGAGTTGCACTCCAATCCTTTTGCTCCTCGATGAGGTCTGTGGACAAAACAAGATACGACCACTTCCTACTCTACTGACATTAGCTTGAAAACAGATCTACCAATAGATGATAAGTTTGTGTAACATCATACACAAACTAGAAAGAAACAGGCCAAGCTTGTCATATTAATGAGAATAACGACAGCAGTACTTACAATCGTAGATGCGAATGCGACAACTTCGTCAAGTCCTCTTCATCTAACCCTTTCCTGAAAGATCCACAACCTGGATAACAACAACTTCACTGATCACTCTCCTTTGGCTGACTGTAAGTTTCCTCCAAGATCATAAGTTCCATATGTTCAATTCTTCCTCCTCTTCATCACCATAGAGCTTTCTTATATAGGTTGGGAGGAGCCTAACCACTTGAGTTATGTTTAGAACCAGTTGGGAACCTCCTCCTTGGATCAGAGATCTTTTGATAGAACCAAGAATTCGAGCTCAAATACCTCCTAAACTCGAATGATTCTCCCCTTATTCTTCTCACCGGGCTAACAATTCACCCAGAATAGGGAGCGCTCCTTTAGAAGGGGCATCAGAGCGCTAGAATGCTCTAGAGAAGGTCAAGGGAAGCGCCAGCGCTCCAAAACTGAGCAACGCTCTTGCAAAGGGGTGGAGAAGCGCTACAACTCTTCTGAGGCATGGTAGAGGGGCGCCAGTGCTCCTCAGGCAGCTTTAGAGGAGCGTTCCCCCTCCAAACTCTTGACAAAGAAGCCCTCTTAGGTGTTGAGAAATGTTTGACTCCAGTGAACCAGTTTTCTTCCTTCAAACCAAGTACATGAGATGTTTCAAGTGCCTCTTTAGTGTCGTTATTGTGGTAGCATGATTCAACAACATTCACGACACTCTGTATCCAACTTGCGACACTTGCGACAAGTTGTAAGGGAGTTGCGACACTTGCGACAAGTGAGAGGCAATATGCGACACTTATCCAGTTGAGTGATTTTGATGTGTAACAGAATGCC
>JZKD02S1887702.1:59782-78370 GCA_000966675.3 Picea glauca | reverse complement strand
GACTATTTGGTCTTATATAGCTTGGAATTTCCACTTTGACATTTGACACTAGAGTATTCACCCATCATTGTATTCATCTTTATTTTTGAATCTCTTTCTTGAAGCGAGTCCATTTATTAGACAACAAAGAAATAGTACTTGAGGCAACCTTCAACTTTTTGAATTTTTCATTAAAAAAAATATGGTCTAATTCTATAAAATTATGCACATCTATCATCTTTATAGCCAACTCATTTCCTTTAGACTTATCT
The DNA here is from genome assembly GCA_000966675.3 of Picea glauca. Lineage (NCBI taxonomy): Eukaryota > Viridiplantae > Streptophyta > Pinopsida > Pinales > Pinaceae > Picea > Picea glauca. The sequence continues at coordinate 78,119 of JZKD02S1887702.1, read as the reverse complement.
TTTTCTTGGAATAGCATGTGAGGTCCATGTTCTTTCGCTTTATACTCAAAGCCTTTTGTAAGAGGAGTTATAACTTCTTTAATTTCCTAGAGAACTTATTCTAAATCTTGGATTCTCTACTCTGTAAGCATGATATTTGACAAATTATCATTCAAAGAAGAGACTTGTTCATATATTCTCAAGTACTTATCTAACTCTTCATGTATTTTTTGGATATGGCTCTTTGTCTCTAGAATATCTCTAGCTATATCATAATTGGTGTAGACAATAGGCTTGATAATTAGCATAGTTTGTAATTTGAGTGTTGGAAAAGATGGATCTTCATTTTGGTTTATGTAGGGAAGAAAATCCATATTTGCAACTATTTTCCCATCATTGAAAGTAGGCTTTGCATTGGATGGGGGAAGAGTTTTTTTGGAAGCTATCTCAAATTGTTTGTAGTTATTTTTCTAGGACGTATTGGTTGAGTCATTTTGAAATCTAGTATTGGCTTTGTAACATCTTTACAATATTTACAATTCTTATGTTTTCCTCTATGTACAACATGAATTATAGAAGAGGAGGAACTAGAAGCATCCTAGTGTAACAATCTTATGGCTGGAGGCTCTACACTACTCACCTTTAGAATAATTATTCACATGATTGCTTCTATTCGGGCATGAAGAAGAAATCCTAGAAGATGAAAGCTGTAGATATTGTGATCTTTGTAATTTAATCATCTCTCTTCTAGAGCTATTAGGAACAATAATTATTCTTCTTGGTTCAACATTGGGACTTAGGGTTGCTAAGGATTGCAAGTCATTGCTCCATTCCTATGGGGGAGTTATTAGGGGAAAATAAGGTAAAGAAGGGATTATCGGAATGTTTACTACATATTGAAACTATAAACATATATATAATTTATAAACCTGTTACATTTTAGAAACCTGTAAATTTGCAAATTTCATTGACAAAATTCTAGTAAAAAGGGTGACTCGTATTCATAGTTTGGCCCAATCTTGAGAAAATACCCTTTACGACATAAAAGAATCTAACTTGCATGTTGTAATATAACTTCAAACATAAACTATATGACACAACACTTAACATCAATGTAATTTCACACAACCACTGTAGTATTTCAAACTAGCCATATTCTTTATTTTCAAATAAATTCAATGTACACCAATTAACTTAAATCTACAATAAGAGACTTGAAGGTAATTATAGATGTGTTGTATATTCACTTCCATTTCATTGCTTTACCCAAATATTTAATATTACATGAATTCTACAAATGAAACACCATCGTTTGTTTGAATGCAATGCCTATAAAATAAGGCATTTTAAATTACATTTTTCAATTTGAAAACATAATTGTTACATCTACATGTAGAATAACAAGTTCAATGTTTCACCAATAACATCTCATGCCAAGTGAGACAAAACCCATAGTCAAGCAATAAACATAGTGTGTCTATCACATATTAATAATCCAACTTGCAACAATATCATGCCCTCTAAATGATTCAACAACTTTTCAACACCATAATGTTGCAATAATAATGAATTCATAATATAATCTTATGAATTGCATAACACAAACTAAAGAAACAATTGTAGGGTCTTATTTTCCCTAAATAAGATTTATGTAGGTAGTGCCTTTGTTTCTCTAAATAAGATCTTATTTTCAAATACAAGTTTTCAATTTCAATTGATAGTTTTATTCATGATAGTTTGAGTCCTAAATGTTTTCCATAGATAAAAAATGTGGCCATAAAATAAGATATCGTGATTCAACAATTGACACAAACAAAGTGTGAAATAGCCTTGAAGTGATAGAAAATAAACAATATTGATAAATTTGAGAGGATGAAACAAGAAAAAAAATACACAGAAACTTGTTTATCTAAACACTCAAGTCTAGAGGTTGTAGGTCCATGAACTCTTAGGAAATACAACTAGAAAATAAGACTATATAACCAAGATTTGGGCTACTAAAAGCTTTGGTGCAATCACCCCCTCCTAAAGAAATTTAAAATCTTGTTCCAATCTCAAGAAGGCATCAATACAGAGACATGAAAATGCAAATATATCAAATAAAGACGACCTTAACATATGACAACAATTTTTTTGTGAATGTTTAACTTGTGACAACCACTATTTATGAACACAACTTAACAAAAGAAATAATCTTTCTTCATAGATTCAAATAAACTATGTAGATAATCTTTATATGAGCAAGGTAACTATGGGTGAAGTTAATCCAATAAGTTTAATAAAAGCATAAAGGAAAATGTGCATCTTGAGAACCATTCAACGACATAAATACTAGGCAAGTAAGAAGAGTGTCCCACTTTAACACTCAATGTAGTTATACATAACAATTTGGTTTCTTACATGTTGAATTCCAGTCAAACGAAGTTCCTTTCTTATTTTTCTATTGTAGATTAGATGCCAATCTTAATCATACTATGCATGGTTATAAAACCAAGAATACATTTTCCAAAAGAAGAGAAAGCAAAGTCTTACAATTTCCAAAGGAAAAATGTGTATTTGAAAGAAGCAAGAACAATCTGCTCGACTATAATATGAACATACATAATCAAGTATCTAATGCATATGCCTCATGAAAATTTAGGAAGGTAAGATATGATGTCACACTTTTCTGATTCTAATCAATTATCTAAATATGTGGAGAAAATATTGTAGCAAGAATAATAACCAAATGCTTGTCTAACATCTATTTTTTTTTTTCATAATTTAAGTTATACATATTTTTGTTGTTGTTGCATATTTAAACACATCTATGAATTTCAAGAAAGTAATAGAGAAAGATAGATAAGCATATATCCTTAAAGTGCAATAAGCTATCATTCAAACAAGCTACAATAGTTTCCAAACACTAAGCTATTAATCAAATTAGAGAAGGAAAATATATGGTGATAACATGTGTGAGAATTAGAGTCAACTTTAATAGAGTTCAAGTTAAACAAGAAACTAGACACTTACAATTCAATGCTTGATAGACAATGCAACACTTTTATTGAAATTTAAATTACATAACTACTTTATGAATTTATCCATTAAAATAAAAAACGACATATAATTCAAATGTGATAAGTACATATATGTTCAACCTACATGGTCAACTTGTTTTTTCTATTTCTGATGGCACTCAAGTCTGCATGGCCAAAATCATTCCATAATAGTTTGTTAATACAAAATCACATAAACCTAATTAACATGTTTACAGGCCCAAATTTTGTAGGTCATATCTCACTCATATCTACTCATAATTGTAATTATTACACCATTATGGAAAACTCAAAATGTGTACCTTCTAATGGTTCAAGTATGGTAAAAAACAGCTTTGAAAAAGAAAGATTATGCTCCCTATACCAAAATTGGTTTTCACAACATCAACATTGGACGTGATTTTGTAGGACCATCAACATTAGATGTGATTTTTCCAAGTCAACTTAGGTGGACAATAACTCCCTCATTTTTTAACATAAAATTGACTTTAAATATATGAAAGAAATTATCTCACAAATATATTTATAATATACAACTTGTTATAAGCTAAATTTATCATGTGCAGTGTATCTAACCTATCTATGGTCTAGGAGAACCTAGATGTTGCTTACACCTCTCTTGGTATCTCAACATGAGGTTGAGTATATCCTCACTTTGAATGGTCTTGTTTTTGAAGTAGAAAAAGGAGGAAAAGAGGCAATATGATTGTGTGCATGACTTCTTGGGACCACCAGATAGGTATTGTCCTATTTGAACTCTTGAGAATGCTAAAAGGAACAAAACCTATAAAATAAAAAGAAAATAAAACTAACAACAAAATGATTATTTGCACCATCAATCTTAATAGCAAGAACAAAAGCTATATGAGTGATAACAATGATAAAAAGGGTCAAAAATGCTGCCAAAATCAACAGGAAATTAATCACTTGTAGCTGATTTATGTGGATAGAAAGAAGCATGGAACGAACAAGGAGTTGTTAACCCCTAATTATGCCCTTAAATTGCACAAAAAGTGGCCTAGAATTCGTGCAAAATAGAAGTGAGAAGAGTGAAAAACATGAATGTTGCAACACACTTTGCATTGTTAGAGATACTTCACACACACCTAGGATTTATTTTTCCTAAGGTTTTCCCTATGTTTATTAGTCATTATTCAGTCTCCTATAGTTTAGGAAGAATATTCCTCTAGGAGAATATTCTCTTTAGTTCACACTTCAGTTTGATTAGTTAAGTGGAGTCTAGATGCCACATTGGGATCATCACCATGCACCATTGGGATCATCACCAGCTAATGCACATTTCCCTTCGGATTATCACCAGACTAGTGTATTACTCATGATTCTCCGATCTCCTCCTCACTTCACTCTGTTTCATTCAATTAACTAAAGATTGAGAGACTAGTTAACTTAGACTAGGTGGCAGTTCACTCCCGTAACTTCCTGAGAGACTAGACTAGGTAGCAGTTTATTCTTGTAACTGATGGTGTGTGTCCAGATCACTCTAGAACACCACTATGTCACATTGGCTTCTCCTCCAGTGTGCATTAGTTGAGTTATACAAAGTATATCATGTGTAAATTATCATTCGTTCATTTGGTTAATGAGAATTCTTCCATTCTTTCTCTCATGCTTCTCTTTTCTCATATTTTCTCTGCAAACTGTGTATGTCATTTTCTATCTAGATCTATTCTGTGCAGGTTCAACACATTTACATGGTATCAGATCCGATAGATTGCTAGAAAAAAAAAAGACACCATATTCTTTTTGCAGGTACCGAAGATTGAAGACAACGGAAAAATGGAATTTCCAAAAGAATTCATTCTTACACCGTATAATTTATTTGCATGGAAAGAGAGATGATAGTGCATATTCGAGGAAGAGGATTATACATGTTAACCATGGACACAGAGACTGAACCCACATCAATCATAGAAAAATCCAAGTATCTGAATCGAATGGATGAAGTGTTTGGAACTATTTGCAGTCTCATTTCTCCTGAACTCCTCTTTCACATATCCTCCTGTAAAACCCTCAATGAAGCCTAGACCACCATGGAAGGGAGTTTTTGCAAACATAAAGATATGAGGTGACACATGCTCGAGGTGGAATTGCTCACATTGGATCCAAAAACCTTCGACAATCTCCAAGATTTCTTTACCAAATATAAGGATTTGTTGTTGCAACTCAAGGCTTGCAGGGTTGATAAATCTAAGTAGGAGAAACAAATGGTTCTCACCATTCTCTCCAAACTTGGTCCAAAATACTTAGTTTTTGTATCCACATTTCATTCAGTTAGGCTCGCCTCTAGAGCCACCTGGAAGATGCCCTCTCTTGAGGTCTTTATTGAATCTCCGACATAAGAGAAGAACAAGCTTATCAACATGGGAAAAATCAAAGGCCCAAAGGGTCATGCACTTACTGTACATGATGGTAGAGTTCATCAAAATCAGAAATATAAAGACAAAGACAAAATGACAGCACATGCAAATCCAAAGAAGGAAGGGTACTCAAAACCTTTCAACGATGCCTCCAGATCCAAAGGTGGAAAGGGAATAAAAGGGGAGAAATTCACTTACTTCCATAAAGGATTCCATCCAGAATCCACATGTATGTAGAAACAGATAGATCAAATGGACCAAATACTTCAACAAAAAAACCTTGGAGATCGCATCCTCGAGGGTGCCAAGAAGAAGAAGTCGGAAGATCAAAATCCCAAGAAAGGAAATTATAGCCATGCTTTGATTGCCATCAACTCCTCTCCCGATGTTTGGATCGTAGATTCAGGTGCATCACACAACATGGTAGACACAAAAGAAGTCTACTCTTCATTGGACACATGCAAAGGTCCTCCTATTCTGATGGGGGACAACTCTCCAGTTGAGGTCATCGACAAAGGAAGAATTGAACTTACAAATGGAAGCTTCGAGAATGTGCTACATGTTACCAAATTTTATGTCAATCTTCTCTTTGTGTATCAAATGAAAAACTCCTGCACCAGAAAGAGATTCATATTCACACATGATGCAATGGATATCTATGATATCCAAACCAATTCCAGGGTTGCTACCGATGAGGTAAATAATCAATCCAAACTCTATACATTTTCTGAATTTATTGAACCAGATTCTGCATTACTGCTTACCCATGCTGATGAAAGAAATAGGATATGGCACGAAAGGTTCAGGCATTTAAATTTTAGATATATGCAACAACTTAGAAAGTAGGGAATGGTTGATGGTCTACCTGACATCCACTTCACCAAATGAATTTGTGAGGGATGTGTTCTTGGAAAATACCCTCAAGAGAAATTTGACAAAGGAAATACTTAGAAGGATTCCTTTCCTTTAGATATGATCCAAAGTGACCTCATGGGCCCTTTTCCACATCCATCAATCAGTAAAGCAAGGTACATGCTCATTTTTGTCGATGATTTTTCATGCTTCACATGGATTTTCTTTCTGAGGAAAAAATCAGAGGTCTTTCAACAACTCAAATATTTCAAAGCCCTTGTTGAGACACAGTCAGGAAAGAAAATCAAAGTCCTCCGAAAAAATATTGGGGGAGAGTATGTCAACCATGAGATACAAAATATTTTTCATGAGGTCGAGATTCAGTTGCAGCACACGGTTCCTTATACTCCGCAACAAAACGAAGTTGCTCAGTGAAAAAATAGATCTCTAAAACATATGGCATCTTGCATGCTACATGCAAAGTCACTTCCACAAAGATTATGCACCAAAGCACTTAATTGTGCAACCTACATACAAAACAGATCTCCCCATAGATCTGTCAAGGATAAGACCCCCTACGAGGCTTGGAGAGGCCTCAAACCAGAAGTGACCCACTTTCATATTTTTGGTTCATGTGCATGGGCCAGGATTCCCTTTGAGAAGAGGAAGACACTTGATCCACAAAGCACAGAGTGTATCTTTGTTGGATACCCCAATGATGTGAAGGGATATAGACTCATTGATGTTTCCTCGGACCGGCGCATCATTGAGCTAAGTGTCCAATGCGAGGAAACTGTCTTACATGGACCTCAACAGAGGCACGCAGACACTTTGGTTCTGCCAGCTGTCAAAGATGATGAGAATGCACATGCCGACTCTTCTTCAGATGAGAGTTCTGATTCATAGGATTCACATGATCTAGATACAAAGTCAGTACAGTCAGATGTAGAGTCAGTGCATGAAGATGCATATGCAAAGCCATAGTAGAGGCCCAAGTGGGCCAAGACTACTTTTTAGGATGCATGAGATATTGTTGGGGATCCAACTGATGCTAGGAGGAATAAATCTGATTTTGAGGAGCCTCCTCTCGCACTCACTGCCATTGAACCAATGCCACATATGAATCTTTTCTTGGTTCAATCTTTAGATCCACAGTCCTATGGAGAGGCTGTTGGAAATCCATTTTGGGAATCCACCATGCAGGAGGACTAAAAATCCCTCCTCGAGAACCAGACTTGGGATCTGGTTCCCCTGCCTTTAGGAAGGAAACTTGTCAGGTGAAGATGGGTCTAGAGGACCAAGAGCGCAACAGATGGACAGGTTAGCAAATACAAATCCAGGCTAGTTTTCAAAGGCTTTCAACAGATGCACAACATTGACTATGATGAGACCTTCGCTCCAATAGTGAAGATGGATTCCATACGTTTGGAACTTGCCATTGCGGAAACCAAGGGATGGGAAGTCCATCAGATGTACATGAAGAATGCATTTTTTCATGACGATCTCTCTGAGGAAATCTATATGGAGCAACCCCAGGGATTTGTGCATGATTCATCTTTGTTCTGTCGACTGAAGAAGTCTCTTTATGGCCTCAAGAAGGCCCCAAGGGAATGGTATGCCAAGATGGACTCCTACCTCCTGTTAGAGAAATTTTTACATTGTAAATAAGACCCAAATGTTTACATGCTCAGGATGACCGATTCACTTCTACTCCTAGTTCTGTATGTTGATGATTTTCTGATCATCAGTTGCTCAACTTCAATGATTGCTGCAGTCAATAGGATTCTGCATGACAGGTTCTTGATGATGGACATGGGTCTGCTACATTTCTTCCTTAGACTCGAGATCGGTCAGGATACATCGGGCATCAAACTATCCCAGGACAAGTATGCATGAGATCTCCTTGAGAGATTTCACATGAAAAATTGCAAGTCTGCTCTAGAGCCTTTCCTATTAGGAGTCAGACTTGAGGATGGCGAGGACACTCCACTGGTGGACAACAAACTGTACATACAACTAGTGGGGAGCTTGTTGTATCTCACACACTCTAGACCAAACCTCTCCTATGCAGTTGGAGTAGTCTCCAGGTTGATGCAGGAGCCACATGAGCTACATTGGAAGGTTGAAAAGCGTATCCTTCGATAAGTATAGGGCACCATCACCTTTGGGATTCAATATGAAACAAACTCTACATTTGAGCTCATCAGGTTCATTGATTCTGAATGGGTTGGTGATAACATTGCTTGCAAGTCCACATCTGGTTACTCACTCGTTCTTGGTTCTGAGCCTATCTGTTGGCCGAGTAAGAAGAATGCTTCTATTGCTCTATCTTCAGCTGAGGCAAATTACAAAGGGGTAGTTAACATAACCATTCAGGCTATGTGGCTACAACATTTTCTCACTGATTTGGGAATTCAATTTCATTGGTCGATCATCATCTAGTATGACAACCAGATCACTCTGAAGATCTGCAGAGATCTAGTTCAGAGGCAGCGGACGAAGCACATTGAGATCCAAATGCACTACATCTGGGACATAGTACACGAAGGGATCATTGACCTACAGTTTTGTGCTTCAACAAAAAAAACTGCAGATATCTTCACCAAGACCTTCACCGAGAAGAAGTTCCATTCTCTAGGTAGTCGTCTTGGAGTGAAGGACACAATTTCCTAGCAACTGTCTGTTCTTATTTTTACATACATTGTACTTTGAGGGGAGGTTTTTCCCATGAGGTTTTCCCTCTCTCCTGATTTATTTCAGTGTATCTTTTGTATTTGGGTAGCTGACATGGCCTCATTGCTGAGACCCATTCTTTATTTTCACCATAGTGATGTTCAGGGGGGGTGTTGGAGATACTTCACACACACCTATGATTTATTTTTCCTAATGTTTTCCCTATGTTTATTAGTCATTATCAAGTCTCCTATATTTTAGGGAGAATATTCCTCTAGGAGAATATTCTCTTCAGTTCACACTTCAGTTTGATCAGTCGAGTGGAGTCTAGATGCCACATTGGGATCATCACCATGCAACATTGGGATCATCATTAGCTAATGAAAATTATCCTTGGGATTATCACCGGACTAGCACATTACTCATGATTCCTTGATCTCCTCACTTCACTTTGTTTTAGTCAGTTAGCTGAATACTGAGAGACTAGTTAACTCATACTAGATGGTAGTTCACTCCCGTAATTTCCTGAGAGACTAGAATATGTGGCAGTTTACTCCCGTAACTGCTGGTGTGTGTCCAGATCACTCTAGACCACCACTATGGTGCATTGGCTTCTCCTCCAGTGCACATTAGTTGAGTTATACAGAGTATATCATTGGTAAATTATCATTCATTCATTTGGTTAATGAGAATTTTTCCATTCTTTCTCTCCTGCTTCTCTTTTCTCATATTTTCTCTGCAACTTGTGTATGTTATTTGCTAGCTAGATCTATTATGTGTAGGTTCAACACATTTAAATGCATACCAAAAAGGTCATTACATCCTACAAACATTGTATTTTATGAATTGACATTAACCTATAAATTTCGAAGAAAGGTTTCCAAGTGAGTTTTGCTTGATTCCATTACCATTTAAGGATAAATAAACTTGTTTTTGGGCATTGTTATGTTACTACAATAACATATTTTTCTCTTAAAAGTGCCCCTTGCTTCTAGATTAAAAATCAAGTATTACTGACAAGCCCTTGCACTCATTTTTTCAAAAGTTTAAGATTTACGATGACTTTTTGTAAGCCAAGTGACCAACCAATGAATAATTCACTATAGAAAATTGTTGTTTTGTGATTGAGGAGAGAACTTGTTTGTTGTAAATATGATAATGTTGCAAGAAATCAATATAGTAACAATATTGGGAAAAGGGTGGATTGATGAAAGGTTTAGTAAGACATTATTAATGTTCTTTTTCCAAGTTTTATGTTACTTATTAGCATGCAAACAAATATATACCATTCCATTTTAGAGGTCCTCCAGATTAGGTACAATCCTTTTATTTCAAAATATTCAGTCAATAAAAAGATAATTGAAAGCAAGAGTACCCCATGTTATTCAAAGGGAGGTTTTTATCCCCTTGTCTCATCACTAACACTTTTAGACTCTTAAAACAACTATAGTAGAGAAAGGATACATATGAAAGGAAAGTGCTCAAGACTACCTCAAGGGAGTTTAGTTTATTTATCTGAGTAGAGTAGTATTCACATACGAAGGAGGGTTAATCAATGCTTACAAATGGAGGCATAGGATAAAACACAACCAAATTGGTTCAGTTTAGGAAATAGGTAGCTCACTCTTTTGATACCAAATGAGAATCCATCTATGAAAGACCTTTAATCAGGGTTCCCTAGATTTGACTCTTAGTATCTAGAAATTAGCAATGTTTGAAACAAAATCTAGGAAGCCATCCACATGGCCAGAAAACATTTGGATGTCTAAATCACACCCCATAACTAAACATCATTGATATATATCATACAATGAAAAACAAATAGAAAAAATTATAAACATTTGTTTTCTACATATTTTTAAAGCTTATTCCCTTTTGGGGCCACAACCCAAAAGTTAAAAGAAATCATAAATCAAGACAAAGTACTAAATATCCCTTTATACTAAACTAAACATTTGGCTAACATGTGTGATGGAAAGGGAGACCCAACCATCACCTAGTTTGGGGCTACCATTTCCTTTACCTTGGGATATGTTAGTATATGAGAAAGATGAACCTAAAAACTACTAAAATTTGATAATATATGATGGTGATGAACATATGAGAATTTTATCAATTGGGTCTAGCTTGGGTGGTGTTAGCACTTTGTACATTTGTTCAGCTGATAAAGCAAACGACAGAGGTAACCTACAAACCACTTTAGAGTTGGGTACTAGCCTGCTCAGTTTAGAGAGGGCTCTCTCTTGTCACTTGGTCTTTAATAGATGAGTTTTATTTAACAAATCACTGGCTAGGTTTTGTTGCTTTGAAGGGTTTTTAATAATTGTGATGGCAAGGAAGGGGAGGGATACTTAGGGCTATGGATTCAAACTTTTGAAAATGAATGGAAGCACTAACTGGTCGGTAGAACTCTCCAGAGAATAAAGGCTAAATGAGGCAATAAATCTGAGTTATAAATTATAATTTGTAGAGTGTAACAAGAAAGGAAAAACATATAACTGTATCAGAGCATTAAATAAATGAATTCTGACTTAGTTAGGAAGAACTTAACATAGTTTAAATTGCTTAATCCAAGAGCATCACAAGACGAATTCTTGGCTTTAAATATCCAATTTAAACAAAAGACAGTGTAAATGAAATCGAGAACACATGAAATATATACAAAGAAAGAAGACGAAACTCATACCACCACCATTAAAATCTTTTCATGGAAAATTTAGGAAATCTGCATGTGTATTCTATCCAACTTTAGAAAATTACATTCAAGTTCCAAATAGCTAAAATCATGCCCTTGCACTTCTGCTAACCTCTTATATGTTTGGAACTCCTAATATTTATACAAGCTGAGTTCCTTCGGTTTGAAACCAATTACATTGATTAAAATGAAACGCTTCAGTTTTGAAACTGTTTACAATGATTACAAATAAACGTTTCGGTTTTGAAACCGATTACAATGACTAGAAATAAAACATTTCTTGATCTGAATTCAGAATCCTCTGGGTTATCGGTCCCTTTTCCTCGCCACTTGTTCTGCTTTGGTCTTCCACATGATCTGCCATCTTTGGTGACATCTGGACATCATCTACTGGGCCCTAGAAAACTGCATTTTGTCTTACCCAACCTAATTATTTCCTTCCATTGCAAGTCAGAAGGAATATCATAATATATCATTTCCTTTATTAGAATTTCCAAGTCAATACAAGAAGCATATGACATGTCTGACAATCCAATCTTGACTGCTTTGAACTGATTCAGAATTTCAAAGTCTGTAATCAGATGCTCAATTAATGTAGCTCCTTTCAGATTCTCCTCCAGGGTTTTGAACTTGGAATGATCCATTCTACACCGAGCCAAATGAGCATTGTATTCTTCATGATCATACAACTTTCCCTTGCCATCCCAAAATGGTGGAAGTCCTTTGGTAAACAATTCTTCGAACAAATCCTTGAACTCCTGTACACTCCGTTCCATTTGTGTTGCCTTGGTTTGGACTGATTTCAATAGGTGATGTTTAGAAATAACCCTCCTGGACCAGATAATCAATGTAGTTCTGTCTTTAACCCCAATAGTCTGAAGTTCTGCAGTAGGAACATCGTTGAGTAGATTTATGGAATTCTGGGCCCATTCCGATGGTTTCTTTGCTAAAGTTTCATTCACAACAGTGCACCTGCTTTTGGTTGTGATGGTTATACTGTCTTTATCATTAATTAAATTCAAATATACTATGAACTTGGTAGCTTCAACAACTATAGAGTCTTATATGATATGCTTGACCCCCTGCAATAGAACTTTGCCTCTTAACCTCATCTTCAATTTTTCTATTCTTTCTTGCAAGACTTCATTTTCCTTTTGAAATTGAGATATCCTTTCATCCTTTACCTGCAATTCCTTCTTTAATTTCTCTATGCTTCCTTTCAGACCTTTGATTTCTCCTTATTTCAAGCTAACTTGTGAAATAGCTTGGACAAGTCCTTCAGTGTTTGACCCAACTTCTGCAACATGAGCTACAACTACAACCTTGTTTAGCAATTCTGTCTTCTCTTGTGACCATTTCACCTTTTCCTATTCTAGCTGCAACACCCTAGCCTTGTAGTCCAATGTCTCACGATGAAGTGTTTCCTTTTCCTGTTCTAGAGAAACCAATTCTGCTGTTTGTGGATTCTCTGTAGCAGACATTTTCAATTTCTTATTCAAACTTTGAATTAGTTTGTCCTTCTCATCGAATGAAGATTTAAATCCTTGGGGGCCTTCAGATTCCAACCTCTTGACCCGAGTCTGCCAAGCTCTACTGGATGCCTTTTCATGCTTCAACTGTCCTTCCAATTTAATTGAATAAGATGATATTTTTGAATTCTTCAAGCTTAAACTCAAGTAATCAGAATACAACATATCAATGGTATGCTTATGGAATTTGACCTTGTCTAGAGCACTTATGTTATCATATCTTATATTTATTTTAGAGACTTTGTCTTCATCTGCAACTGCAATGTTAAAGGTCCTCTTTTCAACATCCCTTACCGTGAACATAGAATATTTATGCTGAGAAATATTTTCAACTTTAGGGACTAAATCCCCCATCTCACCCAGAGCTGTGTTTCCCTTCTCAACATATTGTTTTTCCAAATCTTCTCTAGATTGATAAGCCAAATCAAATGTTTTAAAAATATATTTCTTACTGCTAAAAATCCTTGAGCTTCCTTCACTTTGGAGTTTACTTTACTTTTCAACTTCTACAATGCTTGTACCACTTTCCACCATATCTAGATTTACTTGTTATTTGGGCTCTTCTTCTACTAAATCCACAATCTGTGCTGGATGTGAAACTTTCATATTCTTAGGAGCAGTCTACTGATCACTGGTTCCCATGGCCTTTGAACTGCTTCTCTTGCTGCAAACACTTATTTTAGGAACTTTGATTATCAGTTTCTGAGAAGCTTGTTGTGTTTGAATTTGTTGCAGGGTTTCCTCCACTTGCTGTGTTTGAATTGGTTGTAAGATTTCTTCCATATCAACAAAACTTCTAGGTTTTCCAGCTTATCAAAACCCTCAACTTGTTCATGCTCATAAGGGGCCTGTTTGTTCATCAATCTTCTCCTAGATATGATTTGGTGTGGATCATACCTTATTCTCTGTAGCTGTGAAAAACCAAAATCTTTGAGGTTTTCTTGAACTTGAGATAAGCATGATCTAGATTTGACAATGAAGGGGCCAATGATAAAAGGGAGCTTGGGGTTGGAGGCTTTGTGCAATTTCAGGAAATGCTTTGTCTCAGATATAATTCTCTGGCTGATGAATTCAAGGGAAAAGATTCTAGGAGTCAGAAAAATGGGCAATAGGTAAGGGGATTCATGACAACCATAAACCCATATTACTTTTGAGTGCATGAATAGTACCCAATCCCCCACTATGTTATCTGGATTTGGCTGTAGATAGCTCCTCATGTCATCCCAAATTCTAGGTAGGCTGCTGTTGAAAATCAAACTATAAACTCTGGACATGACTTTGTTGATGTAGATAAGTAATGTAATCCTTTTACATTCAGTTGACACAAATGTTTCTTCATGAAATTCTCTCTTATTGGTTTCTAGGAAAATTCTCAACAGATAGGTGTAGTATCTGAAATGTCTTAGAGAGTGAAAATTCACTAGCTATTTATGAATATTATCAGCTAGGAATTGATCAAAGCTGATACAGACTGACATAATAGACTCTGAATTAAAAAAGGTTAAAAGGAAACCAAGCATGACTTCAACCACATATTTGTCATTGTCTAGACCTAAAACTTGACTCAATAGGGAGCAGACCCATTGGACTTCAATGACCATTATATTCATATTCGTCGGCAAAGACAGAGCCTCTGAAAAATGTTCAGGATTGATAATTGTCTGTAAAAACAGATGTCAAACCTCTGATGGAAATTCTCTATATACTCTAATCAGATTATCTTCATTGAAAGGTTCATAAATTGCAGAAAAAGGCTTTGGTATATGTTGGCATGTTTTTAGATAGAGGCAGAGTATGCATGTTTTTCATTGATGGCGCGTGTTTTTCATTGATGGAAAAGATCAACACAATCAGATGGCGAAGAGCAGTACGATCAATAGCATAGCAATAATGGAAATATCAACAATGTAAGCTCAGAAGGAGGAAAACAGTCAAATCACGACAAACGTTTCGTTTCAGAGTTTCGTAGATCGAGAAATCCAAAGGAAAGAGGTTCAAACTCACGATATGCGACATCGCGATAAGATCTTGACCGTTGATTCAATAAGGACACGTGGTGAAATCGTGATATTATCTGGATCGTTGGTTCCATAGGACACATGGCAAAAGATCATCATTTCACTGACTGGAATGTCAAAGGAGCGAAGTGCTCGTTTGATTGGTGAGTGGTCATATATCAAGGTCACATCGTCGAAGGCTTAAGGGAAGGAGCTAATTGCTAAGTTCAATCTCGATGTTCACAAATTGGAATATTGAGACTCTTCATCATAGGAATCGCGATATGCGAGATCACAAAAATATCTAGACCGTCAGATCACCAAGGATTGTGGACTGTTGATCATGCATGAAAAAGGCTCTTGAAGTGGCGAAATCACGATAAGATCTGGATCGTTGATCCAAGAGGGGCACATGGCGATAGATCAGAGCATGACAAAATACCCGAGACACAAAAGTGAGAAATACGTTTTCAAATAAGGTTGTGGTCACAGCCAGTGGTTACATCTGCAGAAGATGGAGGAAGAAGCTAGCGGTGTTAAGCTCCATCTCAGAGTCTCGACGATCGCGACTTGGAGCATCAAGACCCTTCATCAAAGGAATCGCAATATGTGAGATAGTGATGAGATCTGGACTGTTGGATCATTGGAGATCTTGACCGTTGATGAGGCTTGATGAAGTTTATAAGTTCACGAAATATGAAGCGCCTTTTGGCGCAGCTTGTGGTCACCATCGGTGGTCACGTGAGGGGAAGAAGCTAGCGGTGCTAAGCTCCATGTCGGAGTCCCAGTGATCGTGACTTGGAGTGTTGAGATCCTTTATCACAGGAATGCCGAGATGCGAGATCATGAAATTCAAATTCTATTTAGCGCTCGGTCACAACTAGTGGGCATATGAGATAAACGCAAAACCCTGTCGATTTAATCCAACAGTGCAGGTGAATTTGAATATGATCAGAGGGCTACTGTTGCACTTCACAGTTAATTAATCAGTTACGATTCAGTTAACAAAACGGATTCATGATTCTTGATCGGTTGGCGATTCAGTTGCTGAGGCGTTTTTTCCCAAGAAGATTCAAGGTGTAACTTATGAGGCATGTGTGCATAAAAGGAGACATGAAATCACTGTGTAAGGTTGGCTGTTCTAATCGAAAAAAATGTGATGAACTGTAAGAAGAGTAAAATTAAAGGTTGCAGAGCTTGAGATAAAACACAGAGATGAGTAACAGTTGCTGAACAGACAGAAGCAAGAGCAGAATAGCATGAAGCAGAGAAGAATAGAATATTAGCATGAAGCAGAGTAGAATAGCAGAATAACATGAAGCAGAGCAAAATTGCAGAATAGTTTTTGAAGCAGAGAAGAATTGTAGAAGAGAAAAGAAGGGGTAATAATTGAGACACCTGTATTGTTTGTTTTTCAATCACTTATTCATAACCAGGGAGGTAGGGTGGTGCTAGGGAGGACTGTGGTCCTCTGATATTCNAAAAGTCGATGTTACTGTTTGGTTAGGAAGGATGGCACTGTTGATGATTTCAGTTATCGCAAGTGTGTTGATAGCTTACTCCCTTTGCCAGAAAATATGCAAGTATCTGGCAAGGCGAATCTTGCTTCCAATGATAGAAGGAACAATAAGCAATCGAAACAAGGCCACCAAGGTGGTTGGGGTGGTGGAAGAGGTGGAGGTGGCCGGGGTGGTGGAAGAGGTAGAGGTTTTCGGGCTCGTGGTAGGAGTGGTCGTGGAAGAGGCCCCTCTAGGGGGTAAGATGATAGTAGAATTAAAATAATCACGAACTCTCTTTGATGCCAATTTTAAAGCTTTTTTCCTTTGAAACGTGTAAAGAGAATCTCAAATCAAAATTACTGCATGTTAAGGCAGTTCTGATATTTATGAGGTTGACAGTTTAGGTATTATGTGTTAGCAATGGCTGCTTCTTTCAAACAGGTTGCTGAACTCATGGGTTCACTATAATTTATATTCCAATTAATTTTTTTGATGTGGTAAAATGTTATGCACAGAAAGTGTTTTGGTTTGCATTTCGTTTGGATAATGTAATATTGCAACTAAATTTTAGTGAACTAAGCAGCATGTTTACTTTCAGATATTGGACAAGGGACCTATTTGATTTTGAATTTTGGGTAATCTGGACTGTAGTGTTATCTATCTATTGAGTGGAGAGTTTACCTGATGAAATGCAATGGAAGAGTTAATTGTTTCGACACAACTATTCCTTAAAATCTTTATCTGGGGATGTGGTTATTCTTTATTTATTGCTTTTTGTTTATCATCTATGTTGTCCTTTTTCTCTGAAAGTAAACATACAATCTAAAAGAACTTGTTCTACTATGGACCATAGTAGATATTAAGTTCCATTAGATATTGTATTATCACAATTGAGCAGATTACCACATATTATCTCATCCCTTAGAGGCTAGGCCATATGGGGACCACTTCCTTACTTGACAGATTTCTAGAGTCCAAGACCATGCAGGGTTTAATATTTCTTATATGTACATAAAAAATTATGATGCCATTGTCAAAAATATGCTCCTCATAAATATGCTATGCATAGTGGAGATCATTTCTTTCAAAATAATCATCCATGTCATATTATATCTTAGGTGGTGCTGTAGGAGGAAGAGTGTAGAAGCCTTCATAAAATGATGATCCTTCTAGATGTGGTACAAGAGGATTACCAGTGTACAAATCTGCTACTAAATTCATATTGTATTTTCCATTCCTTTTCTCATGTTTGGAGGTCTTTAGAAATTAAACTGAGATTTGAATGTAGACACTCGAGCTCAAACATAAACAATTAATGATGTTGAGCACCTATGAGGAGGTCTTCTTGAAGCTTATGGATAAAAATCAAAGTGTTTATATGGAGATTAGTTCTAGGATAGGACTTTTTCATAAGAACACACAACCATTGAATCCAAGTGAATGGAACGAGCTCTGCACAATCAAATATGATCCATACAGTGCCATGATCTTACAGCTTGCATAATTTGGCACCAATCACCATAAAACATTATAGGATCATGGAATTCTAAGACTAACTAACCTATATCAGGACCTTGATCTATGACTGTCACACTACACCGGAAATTATGTAAAAAATAACCATAATTATTTACAAAATTGTGCCTTGAGCACCAATAGTCAAGAATGAGCTTTTGCTCAGGATGATGTTTAATATT
>JZKD02S1887702.1:46471-59772 GCA_000966675.3 Picea glauca | reverse complement strand
GAATACCTTGTTGACATTGACATTAAGTGGCCATTGATGCAAATACTTGTAGAAATAATCAAACATCTCCACTGAGGTGTTGAAGATTTTGGGACCAAGTTTCACAGGACCCACTTTCTTCTCCTCCTCTTTCTCAGCCTCGCCACCATCGACACCGTCATTCTCTTCACCACTGTCAGCCCCTTCTCCTTTCTGTAGCCCATCATCCTCTTCTGCGCCGCCTTCTTCTCCAGCACCCACATCCTCCTTTACGGGCTCGTCCTCGCCAGTTTGCTCAGTGTCCAGCCTCGGTTTCTTTGATGGGCCATCGCCATTACCTTCGTTGTGTTGTGGGTCTTCTTCTTTTTCTTCCCTGGCTCTCTTGGCGGTCTGTTCGCTGGCGTCTAACTCCATGGACACATCGTCAACTTCAGTTTCTTTGGGTGCGCCGCCACCCTCTTCAGTCACAGTGTTAGCATCATCTGTTACATTTTTATGGGTTTCAGAGGTGGGAGGATTGTTACTTTCTTCAGTAACAATGTGAACATCTTCTGTTACATTTTCATGGATTTCAGAAGTGGGAAGATTGTTTTCCTCGGCCATAGGGACACCAGGATACCTACCTTCACGAGCTCGCTATTGGGAAAACCAATACAGAGCAGCGTTAAGATGAAAACACAACCACCTTTTGCTGGGAATAGTCCTTAGCAATAACAAAAGAGTCTACTAAACCCTACTACTTAAAAGAAAAAACCCTCTATGGCATATGGCTTCTACAAAGTAAATGGGAATCCACGGTCCATTAGCGTGCCCTCTTTTCACGGAAAAGTGATGGATTAATGAGCTTTTATCATATAGTTACCTTTCCACAATTTATGGAGTTTTGGGGTACTCATTAAAAGCTGTAATTTATGGAGCTGTTTTGTCGACATGGGTTAATTTGAATTTTTTGTTAAAGTGGTTTAGAAAAATTTATTTGGTTAGGTAATGGATATTTTCAACAAATTTCTGAATTAATGGATTTTATTAAACTATAAATTTTAATATAAAATTTGTAAATGTGATTTTTAAATTTTAAAAGTGGTGGTAGGGATATTGAAGAAAGGATAACGGAAACAAGGTTGCATGGCAGCGGAGTCCCTGCCAATTGGGATGGTAGTAAATGCGACCTAATACAGACATGTGGCTAGAAAGTTGAAATACATTGAAATACTTTTATACATAGGAAATATGTACTTTTGTAATGGATCGTGGTTTGTCGGCCCAACGATATACAAAAAACACTGACAGTTCCACAATACAAAAATTGGGCCTATGGTGTTCTCTGTGATACAGAAATGGAGGAGTGGAGTTGCGGACTATAGAAATTCATCACAAATAAAAAAATTATACATACGAAATATGTAATTGTATAAAGTACATATTTAGTTTTATACATACGAAATTTCTACTTTTATAAAGTATGAGGAAGAGATTTTATAGAGGATGCAGGGAGCCCTCATTGCATACTTAGCCAGTTTTTGGATCGCGGGTTCTTGGGCTGGCGGGTTCAAAATTGGGCCTCTGATGTTTTGTGGCCTACAAATAGCATCAACAGCTCCACGATATACAAAATGACAGGCGGAATTTAGTTTGTTTTAAAACTAAGGCTTTTCTTGGACAGAAAGATATAGCATTGTCGAATTAGTTTTCTTTGCACACGTTTTATAGAGCATGCATGGAGCGTTCATTCCATACTTCGCCAGTTTTTGGATCGCGGGTAGTGTCGAATCAGTTTTCTTTGTAATTTATCAAAAATTAATAATGTTTGTTACATGTTTCTGGAAATTGGCAGGTTCAAAATTGAGTCTCTGATGTTATGTGGACTACAAATGGCACCAACAGTTCCGCGATATACAAAATGACAGGCGGAGTTGCGGACTATAGAAATTTACAAAAAATTAATATATGTTATACAATAGAATAGTAATAACATTTTCCCGAATTAGCTTGCTTTAAAACTAAGGTTTTTCTTGGACAAAAAAGATATAGCATTGTCGAATTAGTTTTCTTTGTACACGTTTTATAGAGCATCCAGGGAGGGGTCATTCCATACTTCGCCAGTTTTTGGATCGCGCGTTCTCGCGCTGGTGGTTTCAAAAATGGGTCTCTGTTGTTTCGTGCCCTACAAACAGCGTCGAGAGTTCTGCGATATACAAATTGAGAAGCGGCGTTTCAAACTATACAATACAAACTGATTATAAAATAAATAATGTATGTTACATATCTCTGGAAATTACATCAACATTTAAAATATCAACATCGTTGAAGACCAAAAAATTAGCATACAATAGGAGACAAGAAATGTAGCATATCCGAATTAGTTTTATTTGGAACAAACAAGAAAGGTTCCTGGAAACCCAAAACTTAATATACAATAAGGGCATTGTCGAATCAGTTTTCTTTGGAATTTATCAAAAATTAATAATGTTTGTTACATGTTTCTGGAAATTTAAATGTGTTTGTCATATAGACTGGGATTGGAGCTCCCGCGGACCATAAAAAGAAATAAGTACAAGAATTAGGAACGTTGAAAGAAGTGCGCGACGGTAGAGAGGAAGACCTGAAAAGAAGAAATTGGAAGTTAAGAGTGTTTAGTTACAATTTTCTATTGAAAGAGGACATAAGTGGATTAATAAAGAAGAGAAGATGACAGCATAGACTTAAACTAGATTGATAAACAAAACAAGATGGCAGTGTAAACTTACTACGAAGCCAATGTGTTTTTGTTGCTATCGTCGATGGGCATTGTAGTCCTGTTGACCAATTCTTGCCCTTCCTGGACGAGGTCGTCCATTCTCTCTTGGAACCATTCTTCGATATAGCTTTTCATGGGGGTTGTGTTGGTTTCATCCCGGATTTCTATGTCGTAAAGGTCATTTTCTAATTTCCTTATATCCATTGAAATATTATGCAGAGTTTGTTCAATTTCTTCATTGTGTGAGGCATAGTCCAGTACCCAACGCCCGTGCTCATCTAAACAATGTTCAAGTATGCTATAAAACTTTCCGAAAGACAACCCCTTTAAAATATCAACTTGTTCCTTGAAGGCTTCTTTGGTGACTACCAAGGATTTGAGAATTAAGTTAGGATCTTGAACCTCGTTGGTAGTTCTGGCTAAGTCCAGTTGGAGCAGGCTTGTGAATAAATCTTCCTTTTCTAATATGACTTATTTACATGACTTGACAATGAGTTGCAGGTTGTCAACTTTCTTTTGCCAGCATGCTTTTACTTTTTTGGTGCGCTTTGGCGAGGGGAGTTTCTCCTGTCTTCTTTTCAGTTCCGATGTGTTGTTGGCATATTTGGCAAAAGGGGCCAGTACCTGATCATAGAAAAGTTGTTCATTTTTTAAATTCATCTCCAATTGGTCCAACAAATCATTGGCCTTCTTTCCAAAGGAAACTAAATTTTGTGATGTTTCCCAAGCTTCAGTAACTACCTCCATTCTTTTGTTGATGTTATTCTCTACAAGGGCTCTAGAGCATGCAAGGAGGGTAGAGGATACTTTCATCTTCGTTGCAATGGTAGCAGGCACGATTTTTGCCAAAGGACTGGCAAATTCTGGAGTTGCAAGGAAAGCCTGCTCAAATTCGTTGAGGCGTTGTTTCATATTGGCATTTTCTGTCTCAATTCCTCGAATGGAATCACAAAGAATGTCATCGATTCCCTGGTGAAATTGGCAGATTTGGGACGGCGACATTTCGCTAAAGTTAATCTATGCGCGAGATTTGTCTTTCTTGTTTGTTACATCTCTCTTTCGATTACCAGACTTTTAGATTGGCTGTCAAAAATAGTGCTCTAGATTACGAAGGATTCATCTATGTCAAAACATTCGGTGTCTGATATTTCCACCGTGGACGACCCAATTTTCTGCATGTGCTCAGCTTCAATTTCAAGTTGCAGTTTTCCACTTTCAATTTGGGGTTCCTCCGCCTGCCCTGCATTGTTTTTTCTCTTCTTCGTCAGTGGAATTTTGTGAGAACTATCAATATTTATGCGAGGAGGGCTCTTATCTCCTCCTCCGTTCGAAGATTTCTGGGTTTCTTTCTTACTGGGGTGGACCATCGAAGTGATGCTCCGTGATGTCGTGCTCTTGGGAGTGTTGGTGGGGGACTGGGTACTCTTCTCACCGGATACTTTTCCATGTTGTCTGTACAATTAAGTGGCACTTTGCAATCTCTCTGCGTCGCAATCGGCAGAAGCAGGATTGTTGTCGACATTGTTCCTGTCTTGAGTCAGGTGTGTATGGATAAAAGAGGTGTTAAAGCCAACACCCAGTAAATGTTCTCGAAAAATGCCATTAGGGTCAAATCCTTTTAGCCTTTCAACGTACGTTAGGTTCAATTTCTCGAAATGGGCGGCAAACTCATCAATCTTGTTGATGTTTTTGCACACGAAGTCTCCGACTTTCCAGGGCAGAGGAATGAACTATTTTTTTTTCTTGTCATGGAAAAAATGCAACCAGTGGTTGTATTGCTTTGCTATTTCGGCAACAAACATCTTGTCCGTTATGTGGCATGGAAGGAAGGCAAGATTTTCTTTAGAACCAAAGACCATGAGGACACTGTGATTTTCCTCTTGCTCAAGTGTGCCCTTCCTGTTCAAAAACTTGGTTGCCTGGCCAAACATCCACAAAGCATCCTTGCCTAACAGTAAATCTTTGAAAACTGAGACAAAGCCATTAAAAACTTCATAAAAACAATGGGAGACCTTGTGTCTCCATAGTGCCTCATGCCATAATGTTACTGGATCAAATCCACAGTTTATTTTATTGGAAAGAGAAAGTTTTGGAAACAGACAATAATACACAATTGCGAAATTCAAGTAGGATGACATATAAAATTGATTTGATTCTTTGAATCGTGACAACTGGGAGCAGAGCTCAATCGAAATTAGCTTCCCCCAATCGAAATGTATTTTTCCTTGACTGTGAAATACAAAATATAAATAATTATATGGGAAATGTTTGTTGTGGATGCATGTCCCATTATTCTTGTAACCAGCCAAGCAATTTCCCGGAATGGATTTCTAAAGGAACTTACCTGCAACCTTGTGATATCTTCAAGAACTGTTGTCGGGTCTTCGAGGAAGTCCGCTAAGATGTCCAACCCGTTATGATGTTTTTCTAGAAACTATTTGCAATCTTGTCCTCTGAACGTCAATGTTGGGTTCGGTAATTTTAACATCTCCCGAAAGAGCCGAGGTGACAAAGAAATAGGAGAATGGTCGCGCAGTGGAATAATTCTTTGGCCTGGAATATATATTTCGGCGCACCAAGAGACCGCCTCCTTAGAGTCAAAAACCTCAAGAACACAACCTGCACGAGCGATTCCAGAGGTCCAAATCACTTTGTTTTGGGCGGAACAAGATGAATAGTAAAAGTATGCCCTGGACCACTGAAAGCTCTGGTCCTCTTGTGCGAACATATTTACTATATCTCCACAAAATTGATGTCGACCTGGTGCCATAAGTCTACAAGAACGTTTATTTGTTCCAGCCGGTGAATGAAATGAAAAGTTGGAAGGGATAATATAACCCTGCGCAAATTTTGGTCGAAAGCGTGTGAATGGGAGATGTCCTTGAGACTTTCGTTGATTAATGACAATTTGGATGGTTGTTGCATGATGCATTGTTAACATTAAACAGTACTAATTGCATACATAGAAATGCCAACATGTTGGATATTGCAATGAACGATTAAGCATTGTAGATTTCTTGAGCGGCCCAACACGAGGACGCGTGTTGGAGATGAACAATCGAAAGGGACAAAATAACTCTCCGCACATCTTGGTTTAATGCGTAATAATGGGAGATCTCCTCGAGGTTTTCGGTCATTAATGACAATGTTGAGGGTTCCTACATGGTCAGTTGTTAGCATGAAAGGTTTCTAATCGCATAATAAGAAAGTACAGAGGTCACGGGTAGGGGAAAAAAGACAGCTACAAAATAGGGTTGCAACGTACAAGTGTTGAGGGTGAGGGCACGAGGGTCAAATTGTATGTCTCAGAAATTTTTAGTGCAATACGCATAACACCGAAGAGGATATGGTAGGACAACCGAAAGCATAGGAAGTTAGTGGGGACGGAAGGCAGCGAGAGATACTTTGAAACATTTGTGAGCAGTGGTAGAGTGACCACGCTGGAATTGTAGATTTTGTGAACCCGGCAACAGGAGAATCCAAAACAGGTTGAGAAGGTGTCTGCAAAGGAGGCGAGGTCCAAACCTTCTAATTGTATCGCTCCGAACATTTGAATGCATAATCTGTAACACGGAAGAGCGGACGATGTCAGAATCCGGTAGTCAATTTGTATATTGTGAAGAGTGCAATCCCAATTGTTTTGTACCTCTGTGTCCAGTTGTCAGTACTAAGAGCTAATTTAGTATTCAAAATATTTTTTTAGATATTGTTAGATAGTTCATAGGGACTAACATCCGTAAACAATGGCAATCTCCACACCGCCAGTCCTGCATTTTGTGTGTCAATTTGTATATTGCGGAACTACGAGCGTTGTTTGGAGGACACGAAACAATGGAAGTGCAATGTTGAGTCAACCACTCCACAGGTACGCTTGTCAATTTGTATATCGCGGAACTGTGGTTGCTATTTGTAGGCCACGAAACAATGGAGGTCCAAGTTTGAGCCCGCCCGCTAGAGAACCCACGATCCAAAATGTCGCTAGATATCGAATGTGGAATTTGTACATGCTTTATAAAATATCATGGGAATTAGTACATGCTCTATAAGATATCATGTGCATACTTTATAGTCCCATAATACACAGGAAGAAAAAAAAGGGAAAAAGAATGGAGTAGTTAGCAGTGGAATTGTAGATCACGGAAATTTAGAGTGTAATATGTATATAACGAAAAAACATCGAAAGCAACAACGGTCGGTCGGATTCGTTGTCTGATTATATAGATGGAGATAAACATATGTCAACCCACCAATGCTGGAGCTGCATATTTCGTGAACCGGGAAATAAGACTAGCTATATAATCTCACGATTTTGTAGCTAGTCTATTTCTGAATGTTAGTTGGCATTATTTTCTGAATATCAATTTTGTTTTGTTATCTACAGGAAAATGATGATTGTGGTGTTATTTACATGGAGAAACTATATTGGATCATGCATTGTATAGTTCCGTAGTTTCTTTCTTTTTCATAAAACTTTGTTATTATGTAATAAATTTTGACAAACCAACTCCTACATGAATGGTTTCCCATTGTACTATTTTTGTAAAACAATCTATTTTTTGGGTATTGCACTCTATCTTGCATGATAAGAGTTTGTTAATCCAAAACTAGTTTAAATAGTGATCATTGTTAGTAGTGAAGATAATTTTTGCTAGAATACTCTATGGACATGTGATTTTGAAAACCGATATGGAGAAGCTACTCACCATTAGCTTTAGACCTGTGTGATGCTTACCCCATTATGTTCTTTTATTGCCTTGATCTTATGAAATAGTATTATGTTTGATGCAACTTTAGTCTGGTTATCATATGGTGTTTCATATTATTAAGTATTTTGATGCTATCTATAATTTGTTATCCCATTTTTATATCTGTGATTAATCTGTCATTTGATTACTATTTATTTATTATGGATACTAAATGATAGATAATATTAATGCTTTGAATTGAGTTTCATTTCATTCTAAGTGTTGATTATCATAGGATCACCAGATCTTTACATTTATCATTACGTTGCTATATTCTCACTTCAACACACCTTTGAATTTATTCTCGGAGTATTAGCACTGTTTTGTCACAGGTTTCCCTCACATGCAGGACAATTAGGAGCTCGAATTACATAGGAAGATAAACTCAGTTAATCGATTAGTTACAGGTTAGTTTGTTTGTTATTTAGTTAAATTATATATTAATGGAATAAGATAGCATGAATTAGCTTTGACTGTTTATGTATTCTTATTTCATTCATATTTTCTTAGTATTCATTAGTTTTAGATCTTTAAATATTCAAAAAGAAAACAAAAAATGTATGTGCTTTCTTTATCTCTTTATAAACACTTTTAAGAACATCCATTTTGCAAGATGACTTGTTGGCACAAGGGCAAACCCGGGGTTCAATGCTTCAACAACGCACCAACAAAACCCTAACTACCGACCCTTTCGCCAACACCTGCGAAGCAGATGAAGTCTCACCCGAGGTAGAGGCAGAGGGGGTTGCAGGACTCAAGTGTCTACAACCTAGATGGGACACAGATCTGTGATCACAATACTTAACACAACACTTATTAGTTAACATTCATTAGTCTTTACCCCTTTATTCATAGCGCAAGTTAAAACCCTAATTACATAACAACGTTGTATTCAACAAGATCTAAATATATCTAACCATTTAGCACATAGCATCAAACATATCCAACATTCATTCATGTTATTAAGCACTAAGATACTACATCATATGCATCTAACATACATAAAGTTTCAATACTAAGCATAAATCACATCAATAACACAAAGCAATCACAACACAGGATATACGTGGTTCACCCCCGGCGTGGGGATACGTCCACCAACTCTTCTTCTTCTTTATTATCTTCTTTCAATCTTCTTACATGCACAGAGCCACAAAACCAACTCCGCATAGGATAGGAGATCTGTGCGCACTTCGCCAAATCCTCCTTCCTGAGTTTGGCACAACACGGAGCCTTCTTACAATCACTTGCACTTAAATTTGCAAGTTCTCAACGCATAGTATGCATGAAGCCTTCACAACTAATCGCACTTAGCAACCTTTACATATCTTGCACAAAGCCAACTTAGATCTGATGCTTCTTACAATGCCTAACTACGTATTTATACATTTACAAATGGGGCCTAAGCATGGGTAAACCCATGGGTCGACATCCCATACCCGTTACATAAGCCCTAAACCCAAAAAGCCTGTAAAACGGGGAGAGATCCCGCAATCTTCACTTCGCCTGGGCGCTTCGTCTTCGACCCACCAGTTGAAGTCCCAAAAATGGTCAAACACGACCAAGGTTCTCCAAAACTTGGTCGAGGGCCAACAGACCCCCAACACTCACATGTGACTCGTCCTGAGTCACTCTGATCTGGGAAACTCTACTTCGAAGGCCTCAAGTTTGGATCGAGCTGCCTCGACTTGCTATTTCGTCAGGGCCTCCTGCTCGACAAACTCCTGAATGATTTTCTCGGTGACAGGTCCTTCCAAGCGTTGTTCCACCGTGGTGACCACTTGTTCCAGTTGTGCACCTTGTCCCTCAATCTCCTCAAAAAGTGTGTAGGCTTCGTCTTGTACCGGATGAAGTCTCTGGGTCACTTCCATGACTTTACTCTGGATGGCATGGACCTGCTGCTAAAATGCACTCTGTTCTTGTGACCTTTTCATCTTCTCGACCGCTGACAGTAGCTTCAAATACGATTGTACTGTCACTGCTTGTTTCTTTTCTTCCTGGAGCTACGACTCCAATGTTCTTAGTTCTGGGTCCTCTACAAGGTGATCATAGGTCTGCACACTTCGATTGCTGAGTTGCTTGCATTCTAAGGCCAATGTCTTGATTCTTTCGACTGCGCTCTAGGTAGTTTCTTCCCTTTGATCTCATACTTCTTGTGGATTGCTCTACATTGCTTGCAATTCCAGTTCTACTACTCTTGCTTGGAGTTGTTGAATGGCTTCAGTGAGCTT
Source organism: Picea glauca (assembly GCA_000966675.3). NCBI lineage: Eukaryota > Viridiplantae > Streptophyta > Pinopsida > Pinales > Pinaceae > Picea > Picea glauca. The sequence continues at coordinate 50,080 of JZKD02S1887702.1, read as the reverse complement.
CCCCACTTGGCTCTCAACTATTTCCTCTTCCATCTATGCCAGGCCCGACACAGAGCGAAGTTCTCTAGTGACTACTTATTTAACTCCAATCTGCTATGTGAGTAGCTCTATCCTCTGCAAACTTCGCCTGGAGGTCATCTTTCTCTTGTTTCCCAAACTGACGCTGCTCTAGGGCTTCCTCCTTTGCTTGCTTCAGAGCCTCTATGGCCTGTTCTTTTTCCTCCTGTACTCGACGAAGGCGAGCCTCTGTTGCATTTGCTAATCTGCGTAGTTGGGCGGGCTCATCTCCTAGTTATATGCCCCCTGATGACAATGACACAGTAGTCACTGCGCGGCTTGAATAAAGAGCTTGTTGTACACCTTTGAGCTCTGCCTCAATCCTATCATACATTGTATCATGTTTAGCTTCGCTTCGTTGCAAAATGTCCTCGAAAGTATCTGATATAGTTGCGATGATGAGTTCAATATCATCCACCGTAAGTACAGTCTGTAAGTGGGACTTCTTCCGTGTTGAGGGTTTCTTTGGAGAAACCTTTCTTTTCTTGGATGTCTGTGTGTCCGTAAGGGGATCTTTAGGCGGTGTTACTTTGCCCTGTTCCTTCTTGTCTTCTTCCCTTCGTCCTCTTCTTTGTCTACTTCGTCACCTCCTCCCCCTTCAGGTGAATCTGGTGTAGTCTCCTCTGATGCATTGTGCATTTCCTGTACTTCTTCCTTCTTCTTCTTCTTGCTACTGCTTGGTCCATCATACTCTTCCTGGGTGACTACAGGACTTCCAATGAGGTCAGGGTCTGAGAGTTCTTTCTATTCGACTGGTACAAGGAATTCTGCAAGCCATTCCTTGGTTATTTCCTCCATATCTTCCTCGGTGAGTTTGTAATAGGAGTGGAGCTGTTCCTTGTGTTTGTCTCCACGCGTAGTGATGTAAATGAAGTCCCTGTCTACACAAAACTTTGCTATTGGTATGAACCTATGAAGTGTATTCAGATTCATTTGAGGGAAGGATTCAATGGCCCTCTTAAGTTGTAAATAATAGAAATGGAACACCGCATTTGACTACCATTGATTTTCCATGTCGCTCGAATACTAGAGGGTAGTGAACCTCACGGCTAGTGGTTCAGACGACTCAACTTCGGGGAATGTTGCTTCCTCCGGCATCTCCCAAGCGATGAAGGAAACGATAATCAACAACCAGCTAAAGTGAAACTCGTAGCCCTGGTCTTTTTCTTCACGGAAATCTTGCTCCAACTGGTTGACGAGGTAGCTCACCCAGTTCATCTGCATTCATTCAACGCATTTTCCTACGAGGTCGACGATAAACCCCGTGACTTGTGTTGGTCTATTCTTCCTGATGAGCTTACTAGCGATCAACTGGAAATCTAGGCACACTGCGCCATTTTGTATGTAGGCTACCTTGTAGCCCCACGTCCCCTTCTCCACATCATCGTAGGTGTCCTTTATTCGTTGTGCCAGGGTGCAGTCTGCAACCTTCCCTGGGTAAATATCATGAGGGTCCGGTCCTTGCGTGCTTAATCCATTTATCCGGTGGATCAATTCCGGATCTACAGTGATGTGCCTATCCAACCACAGGTAACTGCCATGGTAGCATGACAGGAGGAGTTTAACGCACGCGTTAACCTCCTGATGTCCGTCGAAGTGTGGTATCTTCATCAAATTAAGGAGTGTTGATCTCGCGATGTCCATGGTCCACGGCTAGGGGATTATCTTCAAATTCTTCCCCATTGTCTTTGTCAAGTACTTATGTGGTGCGAGCATTCCATAATTCTTACGGTCTCCCAAGTTGAAATCATTGATCTTTAGCGTCAGAATCTGTCCTAACTGCAGTCCAACTGCGTGTATCCCCTTCGGGAGGTACGCAGTGATTAGTGTATAGTTGAAGTCCCTCAAGACGCTGTCACAACTATACGCGCCAGCCAGAGGCGGGATATAGCTGGGCAAGACCAACGAGATGAGCTTCGCATTCGCCAAGTCGTCGTGATGCTTGCTCCATTTTTTTGTCGCAGTTCGGGAGGGCCCAGATCAACGTGCAGTCGACAGAGATGCTTACAATCCTCTCGTCGATGAAGCTTGTGCTCCTATGGACATGACCTTCTTAGCCATGAGGTCAATCAAAATCTCTTCGACAGATTTCTCTACTGCATTAAGGTCGTCCAAAATACACGCTCAAGATCAGATACCTCAGATAGGTGGACAAACGCTCAAGGTAAGCATAACGGGTGGTGAGGTCTCAATAAGCACTGCGCGAAAGAAATTAGTTCTCTGTGGTCTCGGATAATCACAATTTGCAAAAATGTCCCCGGTAGGACATTCAACGGGTTAAATAGATAATGTCGTAATAGACTCCTCCAACGGGCAGGAATGCCTCAATCCATCCGTTATGGCGTGGTCCCAACGGTCCAATGGCGATATTTCTGGCAATAATTTTGTTTCTAGCCATTCTAGAGCGTCATTCTAATGGTCGGGATGCCTCCAACGGACATATTGCTTCTCCATAGCGAAGTGTCAGTCTGCGTTGTTCTACTATTCCGGCGAGGTTCAAGTTCTGCAAGCCTTCCTTCTGCGAAGTCCTCTCTGGAACCTCCTGCAATTTTTCTAGCTTTGCTTTCTTCTTACTGAGCTTTCTTGCTTTCTTTCTGGTGATCTGTGTCTCTAGATTCCTCTTTCCATTCTTGTTCTTATCTTCTCATAGCATAGTAACTTCGCATTATTGAGGGTCTTTCACAGGGTTTGAGGGTAATACTTATTCTCTTACTGTTTCTGGAGTAGGTGTTATACTATCCTGCATGGATAGGTTCTTTAAACCTTATTGCGTTCTTTCAACTTCGACAGCCAGGTCCCTGGCCCTTAGTTTCTTCGACTTGTCCTCCTATTTTTCTATTAAGCGTGCTATTCTCCTAGCCATCAAATCCCTTAATTCTTGTGTTTTCTGTTCTAGAGCTTCCTCTTCTTCTTTCCTTTAGATCTGATCTTTCTCAATCCAAGTCCTTCCTAACAAAAGTGCAAAAGGAGCATTGTCCTCAACAAACTTAATAACCTCAAATTCTTCTTCCATCGATGCTCCATGAGCAACCATAGGTACATGGGTAAGTCTTCCACATAGGTTTATCATCTTTCCTTTAAACAATCGTATTCCTCCCAATGAAGGAATCATAGTAGGTTTTCCCAAAATTTCTCAAGTACTTTCTGGCATAATGTTCACCTGTGTTTCTGCATCCAATACACAGTCTATGTCGAAGTTTCCTATTCTTGTTTCTATGTACTACTTCTCTTTTAAGATCTCTGGTAAACTAATGTCTTTGTGATCGTTCAATGTTTCTTTTATCTACAATAATATAGCCTCTGATTCTTTCTAGTTCTTTAGTATATTCTTAGTCTCTTGACCTTCCTCATGGTTTTCTTGTCTCATGTTCATCTTCTCAACTTTAGCAATCATTCTAGGGCAATCTAAAACTTCATGTCCAATAGCTTTACAATAAAGGAAAATAGGACCTCTACCAGGGCATTCCTTAGCAAGATGTGCCAGCCTTCTGCAACTATAACAAAGAGTCAATCCTCTCTTTCTCTTAAATGATCCCCAACCTTTCCTGTACT
>JZKD02S1887702.1:14696-41884 GCA_000966675.3 Picea glauca | reverse complement strand
GGGTTTGGAAAGAAACATGATATTTTTCAGTAAGATGGGTGATGCAGGTGTGCATACTTTGTTTCATAAGGATTCATGCAAGATGGTCAGAGGTGCGATGGTTTTAATGAAAGGAACTCATATTGGTACCCTGTATAAGTTGTTATGGAATGTCAAATCGACTGGATGAAACAACATCATTGCTCCTGAAATTGACTCGACTGCGACTCGACTTGACTCAATGTCAAAACAACTCACCTCGACTCAAGCCAAGTCAGTTCAGATCGACTCGAAAAGACATGATGAGATCAACCCGACCAGATTATGGCATGAGAGGATGGGACACAGTGGATAAAAAGGACTTTGAACTATGAAAAGCAAAGGTATGGTTGAAGGTTTTCCTGAATGTGGTTTAGAGGTCGACTTTTGTGAAAATTGCATATATGGGAAACAAAGTCGGGTGAGGTTTCCATATGGAGCAACAAAGGAAAATGGGATTCTAGAACCGGTGCATAATGATGTTTTTGACCCGGTTACAGTGCCTTCACTTGGTGGATCCCTATATTGGGTCTCCTTCATAGATGATTTTTCTAGGAAAACATGGATATATTTATTGAGGAAGAAATAAGAGGTTTTCAAGAGATTTAAAAAGTTTAAATCTCTTGTGGAAAACCAGACAGAGAAGAGGATTAAAGTACTGAGGAATGACAATGGTGGTGAATTATGTGGAAAGGAATTTGATCAATTCTGAAAGCAGTGTGGTATAACACACCAAAATACCACACCATATACCCCACAAGAAAATGGAGTTTCCAAGAGAATGAACAAAATGTTGATGGATAAGGCAAGGAGCATGCTTAGTGGTGTTGGGGTCGCACAAAAGTTATGGGTGGAGGTAGTTGAGATTGTAAGATATCTGGTGAATATGTCTCCTTCGTCAGCGCTAGTCAACATGACTCCAAATGAGGTATGGTTTGGTAAGAATCCGTCGATAGCACATCTCAAATTATTTGGCTGTGATGCATTTGTGCATGTTCCCAAGGAAAAGAGGAGCAAGTTGGACAAGAAGGTAGTAAAATTTATTTTCATTGGACAAAAGGAAGGGATGAAAGAATATAATCTCTGGGATCCTGCATCAAGGAGAACAATGTATAGTCGAGATGTGGTTTTCAGAGAAGTTGGAGGTAAATCCAAGTATGAGGAAGTTGTTTAGATTGAGATTAATCCTGATACGGTGCAATTTGAACTGAGGAAGATAGAAGACGATTTAGATGAATCGATTGAATCTAAGGAATAAGTGGAACAATAGACTCAGGTGGTAAGGAGGTAAAGAAGAATAAGAAAACCAATCGAAAGGTATAGTCCACCCGACTTCCAATCCACATTCATGTTAACTGTCATCGACGATTGTTCGACAACACAGTTATTCCAACAAAGGTCGAACACCTTCAGTAACCACTCACACAACCAGGTCAAATATCAACATGCTGATGTTTTGGTGTGGTAAAACCCCTATGGGTAAACATCCACTACCCCAACCAACGTGACCACTTGGAGAAGTTTATTAATGCAAAAGAAAAGGATTACAAAGATATTTTACAAGAGAGTTTCTCACAATCGATCATCGAAAAATGACCCTCCATGCTCTTTAAATAGAGATCATGGACCAATCAAGTGTTAAGCCACAAATAAATGTTCATTAATATCAAGTAGAATATGAATCGTCAAATCACTCTATGTCGGGAACATATCGTGACCGTCATATTTCCTAACTACAAATGCATCCTAATGCATACTAAAGAAACACACTTTTACCTAATGACACATTAGACCAAGTAGATCTTAACTAACTCCTGAGTGTCTAAATATCCTAGCATCCCCCCTTAGAACAACTTGGGATAGGATTGAAGGATTTACAATATTGACACAATAGGAGAAGGAAGGAGGCACTAGAGCCTATCCCCCCTTGATGACAACTTCCTGAACTCGTAACATAGATCGAAGTTTGGAAAACTTTTCTTCTGTAAGAGACTTTGTGAAAATGTCTGTAACTTGATCTTCTGTAGGGAAAAAGAGCACTTCAATAACTTGACCATGAATGAGCTTTATGATGAAGTGCATGTGTATCTCGACGTGTTTGTTGTGCTTATGTTGAACTAGGTCTTTGGCGAGCTTGATGGCACTCTCATTGTCGCACCAAAGGCTGGTTGGATTCTACTGTTGGAATCCAAACTATGAAAGGATCTGTCGAAGCCACAAGGCTTCCTGACTTGCATTTACCGCTGATCAATACTCTGCTTCTGCTGAAGAAAGTGAAATAACTTGTTGTTTCTTACAAGACCAAGTGACAGGTCCTGAACCAAGGCTGAAAAAATAACCTGCATTAGACTTCCAATCATTAGGGTCGCCAAACCAATCTAAATTAGTGAAACCAACCAATAAAGGAGTCCCCCCTGAACTGTAATGTATCCCAAATTGAACTGTACCATGGACATAGTGAACTATCGTTTTAGCTGCTTTCCAATGGATTTCATGGGGTGTTTTCATATACTGATAAACAAGAACAACAACAAAGGAAAGATCAAGACGAGTATGAGTCACGTATAAAAGGCCACCAACTAACTGATAGTACAGGGTGGCATCAACTTCGGGATAAGTATAGGTGGCAGTAAGATTGACTCCAGACTGGAAGGGAGAAGGGGTTGGTTTACAATCGTCCATGTGAAAATGACGAAGAAGGTCACAAGAATACTTAGACTGGGAAATAAAAATTCCTTCATTGGTTTGCAAAACTTGGAGGCCAAGGAAATAGTGCAAAAAGACTAAGTCTGTCATTTCAAATTTCTTCTTAAGGCTGGTTTTCACATGGTTTAAAATTTTTGAGTCACTACTAGTAAGGATAAGGTCATCAACATAAAGGACAAGGATTATGAGATGGATTCCTACTTTCTTGTTATAGACATTAGGATAAGAATGACATCTAGTGAATCTGGTGTCAATAAGAAAGTTGTCCATTTTGGCATACCAAGCTCGGGGATCTTGCTTTAGTCCATAAAGAGATTTCTTAAGGCGACAAACAAGGCTAGAGTCATTCTGGACATAGCCAGGAGGTTGTTCCATTTAGATTTATTCTTGCAAATCTCCATGCAAGAAGGCAGATTTAACATCCATCTGATGGACCTCCCATTTATGTGAGGTAACAAGGGCAAGAACAAGGCGGATGGAATTCATTTTGGCTACAGGGGAAAATGTTTCATTACAATCAATTCCTTCAACTTGGGAAAATCCTTTGGCAACTAACTGAGCCTTGTGTCTTTCAACACTTCCATTTGATGCATACTTAGTTATGTAGACCCATTTCCATCTGACAAGTTTTCTTCCTTTTGGAAGAGGTACAATATCCCAAGTATCGTTTGTCATTAAAGAATGATACTCTTCATTCATTGTTGTATCCCAATCTAGATGATCTGAAGCTTCTGCAAATGTCTCTGGATCACGAGTCTCTGAAACTTGATTCAAAAGAGAAGAGGATCGTTGGAATTGTGAACGTGTCTGACGCTGATCTAAAGGATCATCGACAAGATCACCAACTGCTTCTCGTGTTGAACGAACCCATCTAGGAAGAGGAGGAGCAGGTGTTGGTTCAGGTTCAAAGGACTCATCTGGAGGAAGGTGAGAAGGCGGAGGTGGATTTTCATCCTCAGTGTCATCATTCGAAGAAGAAACCAGAATAGGAATAGAAGAAGGCACAAATGCCGAAGATGCCTCACAGGCCGAAGAAGGCACAATCATCGAATTAGGCTCGCAGGCCAAGAAATTTTCATCAAATTTAACATCTCTTCTAATAATAATTTCATTACAATGTGGTTGAGAAGTCTATAACCTTTGACATCTTCAGAATAACCAACAAATATACACTTCTCACTTTTAGGATGCAATGATTTCCTTTTCTCATCAGGAATGTGAGCCCATGCTATACTTCCAAATACATGGAAGTGACTTACATCTGGTTGAATTTTAGTCCAAGATTCTTCCAGTGTTATACTTTTAAGATCATTTGTGGGAGTGCGATTTACTATGTAACTTTCACAGTTGATGGCTTCTTCCCAATATTTTGGATTTAATCCCTTAGATTGGATCATACAATTAGCCATTTCTTTTAATGTGCGGTTCTTTCTCTCGAAAACACCATTTTGTTGTGGTGTATATGGAATAGTGTGTTGCATTTGAATGCCCTGTGTAATGCAGTAACTTATAAAATTATTGTTCACATATTCGCCTAGATTATCTGTTCTTAACCTTTGAAATTGATGTCCAAATTGCTTTTCTACAAGGGCCTTGTAGGCCAAAAACTTGTCAAAAAATTCGCTCTTAAGTTTTAAGAAGTAAACCCAAGTACGTCTAGAAAAGTCATCAATGAAAGTTAAGAAATACTTGCACCCGGAAAAATAAGGAGTAGAAAGTGGGCCACACAAATCACTATGAACAAGCTGCAAAGGGCCCGAGGCATGCCAAGAGGCACGTTTGTCAAAATTGTCCTGATGATGTTTTCCGAGAACACAATTGACACAAACACCATCTCTGCATGAAACATGAGGAAGTACAATCACCATATGTTGATTACATAGTTGATGCAATGAGCGATAGTTTAGATGACCAAACTGCTCATGCCAAAGTTTGCTCAAGTCATCGCTATGAGAAACAAAAACTGATGAAAATGACCCAAATTTGTCAAACTTGTACAATCTGGTAATATCATCAACAATTCTAGTTGCAAGAACATGCTTAGGATCTTTTAGATCCTTGATTACAACTTGGTGAGGTGAAAACTATATGGTTTTACCTTCACCTGAATGATTGATTTGACATACTGATAGAAGGTTGTAAGAAAGACTTGGAATACATAATACATCATTGAAAATACCATTATCTACTTGAATTGTTCCAGATCCCACAACACTAAGATATCTATCGTCACCAACAAATATTTTCTTGGTGTTACATTCATTTAGAGCAGAAAATATGTTTTTATCCTTAGCCGTATGATAAGATGCTCCAGAATCAATAAGCCACTCATCAAAAGAAGAAGTAGAAGTTGTATTGAAGGAGAAACCAGAAGCAGAAAGTGCATGTCCATGAGAAGAAGAAGAAGCAGAATCAATACTGATGTTGTGCTTCTTCATTGATGCTTCTAAAGCTACCATCTTCTTGAAACATTTAGACTCATCATGACCATCTTTATTGCAAAACTTGCAATGTATGCCAATCTTCTTATTTTTATACTTTTCTCCTTTGTCACCATTAGAAGCTGAAGTTGTCTGAGTTGGTTTGGGACCCTTATGTTGCTTGTTGTTGTGGCGAGGATGTTGTTTCTTGGGATTCTTGGGTTTATCTTTCAGCTAGGTGACTAATGCTTTTTTGGAGGTACCTGCAATGTTGATTACTCCAAGTTGTACAAGCTTATCTTCCTCTCTAAGAAAAACAACACAAAAGGACTCAAGAGTGGGTTTTTGATAAGCTTTCCCTAGAGCCTCTCTCATGGCATAAAACGTCAATACAAACACATAATATGCACTACCTAGCTTAGAAATAATAATATAGATGTAACACTCTTCCTCCATCTTTATCTCACATTCTTCACATAAAATTCTGAGTGTTTTAAACTTAGATAGATAGTCTCCAATGCAAGAAAAATCACTTGGACTTAAAGTCAGTACTTGATTTTCTAACCGTTGTGCTTGAATTATATTGAGTTTACCAAACACAGATTCAATCTTTTCCTAAGCTTCATCGGGGTCATCAATTTCTTTAAGGTGGAACCTTAAATCAGAAGAGATGGACATTTTGATTAGTCTGCATGCTTCATCACTCCTATTAGCCCATTTGACTTTCTTATCATCATTAGTGGATTATTTTTTCTTTCCCAAGGTAATCCGATACAAGCCTTTACTTCTTAATAAATCCTCCATATGAGATTTCCATTGGAAGTAGTTGGTGCTGGTAAGCAAAAGATTACTAGAAAAAACCATATTAAATATGTAGATAATATGGATTTAAGAATTGAAACTGATGATCTGGATGGAACAATATCAAAAAATTAGGCGGTTCAAAAAAAAACGACACTAAAAATGAACTTCGGATGTGAAAGTTATGCCATTTAAAAAAAAGGCATAAACGATAACCAAAGGACCACGTGGTGGTGTAAATTGCTTTATGAAGTGACCCACTTTTATAAAAAGAAGTGGGGATCACTTTTACAATGAAATTACTTTATGAAAGAAATACCTCATGCAAAGTAAATAACTCTAAAAAAAAATATTAAAGCTACTTATAGTGATTCACTTTTATACTTGAAGTGAAATACACTTTACAATTGAGCATGAACTTTAAAAAAAAAAAGTAACAAAAAGAGAGACTTGAACTCAAGACCTCTTACTTAATAAGGCAACTTTTAACCAAATGGGCTATCAAAACATATTGTATTGTTTAGCAAGAGGATTGGGGTTGTTTTTGAAGACGACCTTGGAGAGTGTGCTAAAAAAAACTCTTTTCACACAAGATTTTTTTTTCACTCCGGATCTGACTGAAAATAGTCGTATCTTGGGAAAACAAAATCCTTTACGAGTGAAACAAAAAGTGTTCCTGACTGAAACAAGCTCTACGACCGTAATGGAACAATACTATTAGCCCAAAAATGTATGAAAATGGATATTAGGCAACTCGGCTTCACGATCTCGATCTACAACAGGAGCAGGTCTTCAAATAGGCTCTAATACCATGTTCAACAACACAGGTATTCCAATAGAGGACGAACACCTTCAATAACCACTCACACAACCAGATCAAATATTAACACACCGATGTTTTAATGTGGTAAAACCCCTACATGGAAATATCCACGACCCTAGCCAACGCGACCACTTGGAGCAGTTTATTAATGCAAAATAAAAAGATTACAAAGAGATTTTACAAGAGAGTTTCTCACGATCAATCATCGACAAATGACCATCCATGCTATTTAAATAGAGATCATGGACCAATCGGGTATTAATCCACGAATCAATGGTCATTAAGATCGAGGAGAATATGAACTGTCAGATCACTCTATGTCGGGAACATATCATGACCGTTGGATTTCCTAACTACAAATGCATACTAAAGAAACACACTTTTAACTAACAACACATTAGACCAAGTAGATATTAACTATCTCCTAAGTGTCTAAATATCCTAACAATGATGATCCCAAGTCGGTCGGTGAGGCAATCGACTCGACATAGGGTAAAATATGGAAGGATGCCATGGTCGAAGAGATGGAATCCTTGTACAAGAATGAGACATGGGATTTAGGCAAGTTACCTAGTGGAAGAAATCATGTCAGTAGCAAGTGGGTGTTCAAGAAGAAGATGAATGCTATAGAACAATTCGAGAAGTTCAAAGCTCGAATAGTAGCTAACAGATATTCCCAAGTCAAGGGAGTCGACTTCGGTGAGATTTTTTTTCCCTGTTGAAAAACTAACTTCCATTAGAATACTAATGTCTCTGGCTACAACATTTGATCTGTAGATAGAACATATGGATGTGAAGACAATGTTCCTACATGGGGACCTGGAAGAAGAAATATGCATGAATCAACCTGAAGGATTTGTGTTAAAGGGAAAACAAGAGTTGGTGTGCAAACTCAAAAAATCCCTTTATGGTCTAAAGAAATCACCAAGGATGTGGTACCAGAAGTTTGACACATACATTCTTAGTTTGGGATTTGTGAGAAGCAAAGTTGATCACTACATATATTCCAAGGAAGAAGGTAGGCATTTCATATATGTAGCTTTGTATGTCGATGAAATGTTGCTGATTGGAAAAAACATGGAAAGGAGGTGAAGAAGCAATTATCCTCCAAGTTCGACTTGAAGGATCTCGGTGCAGCTAACTTCATTATGGGAATGGAGATTAAGAGAGATCGAGCTGCTAGAAATATCTGGTTGAATCAAATGAAGTATATTGAAACAGTTCTGAAACGATTCAACATGTAGGATTTCAAACTGGTGAAGGTGCAAATTCCAGTGGGAGCAAGGCTTACCGTTGAACAATGTTCAAATACACATGAAGAAATAGAGGACATGGCACATGTTCCCTATGTAAGTGTTGTTGGTATTATAATGTATGTGATAGTCTGCACTCGACCTAACATTTACCATTCAGTGGGAGTGTTGAGCAGGTACAATTCGACACCTGGAAAGGAGCACTGGACAACTATCAAGAGAGTATTCAGGTATTTGTGTGGCATAAAGGACTATGATATATGTTACCAAGGAAGACCTGGAGGTGACAGTGGTAAAATATATGTACATGGCTTTGTCGACGTCGATTGGGCTGGAGATATGGATTGACAGAGGTCGATCAATGGATATGTCTTCAAGATGTTAGGTGGAGCAATAAGTTGGATGAGTAAGCAACATGCGATCACAACCTTGTCAACAACAAAAGTTGAATACATGATGGTCACTCATGGAAGCAAAGAAGCAGTATGGCTTCAAAGGTTGTGTTCATGAATCTGGTTTGAGAAGAGAGCTATGAAGGTAAGTTGTGACAGTCAAAGTGCAATATTTCTATCAAATAACCATACTTATCATTCAAAGACTAAGCACATTGATGTACAATACCATTTCGTAAGAGATATGGTGGAAAGTAACAAGGTGCTACTGGAGAAAGTAGCCACGTTGGAAAATATAGAAAATTCATTGACCAAGTCTGTGAGTGTTGTGAAGTTCTCATGGTGCAGAGAGGTAATGGGCATTGTTGCCCTGGGTCTGTGAGCTAAAGCTCGAGAATCTCTTGTTTCAACAAAGAAGACAACAAGTGAGAGAATTTTGGGTTGTTATATTCTTTGCAATGAAAGTCTAGTCGAGGTGGATTGACATTAGGACGAAGTCGAGGTAGATTGACAACAAGTCAAACGTCGAGGAAGTTGATCAGGTAAAGTAGAAGTCGAAGATATCCACGACAAGTCAACCAACAAGAGGTCGAAGTGCGAGCATGAGACGATCGACTAAATACCGAATGAAGGCTGACTGGTAGTCGACTAATAAACCCGACTTGGATTCGACTATAACAAAATCCTAAGATTTGTGGGATTTGTAGCCAATAATATGCATGGATATGTAACCATTTTTTGGGCACCAATCTTTAGGGTTTTTCCTATTGTAAAGGCTACAAAGAGGCGTGTTGTAAGGTCATAAAGAATATTGTTGTAAGATGATCATATAATGCACTTTTGCAAGTTAATGCATGTGTAAGTGTAGGTTGTTGGTCATGCATATGTAAGCTGAATTGGCTACAGGGTTGTTCTTACCTGTGCAAGAGGGTATGATGTCAAATGTGTCTTAGGTTTGGACAAAGGTTAGACATGTAACCTTTTATTTTTATTTAATAAGACAACAAGAGAGCAAAACACTCAAAGGAATGTTGGTTTTCTCGGTTAAGAGTTTCCAGGGTAAAATATCGATGTATTGTGTGATTGCTTGTGTCATTTGCTTTCTTGATTAAATTCTTCTTCTCTTCTGCTAGGATTAGTGTGGAAGTGATTTTAATTTCCTGACATTATAGTGACCCTTCCTATCACCTACGACTCTTCATATTTACAATTTATGTTACAAGTAACGCAATCCCAAGAATTACGTGTCCATGATACTGAACTATATTGAGACCTCATTTTGTCTCACTTGCTTAACCTCTTTATGATTGGCGCACCATTATATTCATTATCATGAGTTATCTCGATGAATATGGGTATGCCAACCTCATCCCTATTGAGATCATGTATGCTCACCACCTTGTGAGTTTTTTGTTGATAGGTGGTCCTCCTTTACCTCTTCTGTGGTTGTTTCTCCTCTCCAGGGAACTTATCTCCCTCCTCGGTCCTCTCAGAGCTTGGTAAAAGAAAATTGTAATATATTTCGTTCATACGATGTGATCCTAACCACATACATTAGGGGGCATCTATTATCACCCAAAATTTGTTCACCTATACCAAATTTATATGTTTACCAAAATACACATCATGAGTACGACTTACTCTACCCGCTTCACATCATTTTACACCACCATGACCTAAGGAAACACCATAAAGTCTTATAACCCCCCTTTTGATTGTTTTTACTTGGAATTATTAAAAAAGTAAAATAAATTAAAGTGGTTATGCATAAATACTAAAATTAATTGTTAAATTTGATATGGTCAAATAATCCTTTTTTATTATGACCATGTAAGGGGTTAACCACTATTTTTCTTATAAATACCAAGAGGTCACTCCATTGCAAGTTTTAAACCTATGAAGTAAAGCAATAAATATAGATTCTAAGCAAAAAAGAAATTAATCAATGGCTCACACATATAGTACAGAAAGAGCGACAAGTGATGGGATCTGATCAAGTGATGGGATCATCAGACACAATCGTCAAATATGATGTGCCCCCCCACACACATGCAAATAATATAACACCTACCCAACATTCTCTCACTTATTGTTTTCTTTTCATACATGAGGTCACAAGATTACATAGTCAACAATTTAGGGAAATAATTCCCATTGTTTCTCTACACCAGGAGAACTTCTCAGAGCTCACCAACTTTGTCAATGAATCTGCAACTTTAATTAAAGTGTCAACCTTCTCCAACAATGCCTTCTTTTCTTCCACCATGTCTCTCACAAAGTGATACTGAACATCAATATGATTTGTCTTTGAATGATAAGTTGGGTTCTTTGCCAGAAAGATTGTACTCTAACTGTCACAATCTAATCTTACTTCTTGTTGTACCAACCAAATACTCGAACACAATCTCTGTAACCATACTGCTTCCTTGCATGCATGAGTGGCTTCCATGTATTCAACTTTTGTAGTTGAGAGTGCCACTACAACCCGTATTTTTTTCTCATCCAACTGATTGCTCCTCTAAATAGGTTAAACACATACCCATTTGTAGATCTTTTGCGATCCATATCTCCGGCCCAATCTGCATCAACAAACCCATGCATGTCCAACACTCTATCCAATCCTAGTCTTCCTTGATAGCACAATCCATAGCTAGAAGTGCCACACAAATACCTGAAAACCATTTTTATTGTTGTCCAATTCTCCTTCCTTGGTTTTTACATATACTTGCTCAAAACTCCCACTGCATGTGCAATGTCTGGTCTAGTATAGACCATTTCATACATCAAACTGCAAACCACAATAGCATAAGGAACATGGGACATGTCCTCTTCATATTCCTGTGTCTTGGGACACTGATCTGCAAATAAATTTACACATATAGGAATAAGAACCTTGACCGGTTTACTTTCCTACATATTAAACCTTTGTAATATCGTCTCAACATATTTTCTTTGATTCAACCAAAGTTTCTTATTTTCACGATCTCTTTTATTCTCCATTCCCATAATGAAGTTAGCAACATCGATATCCTTCATGTCAAATTTGGAGGATAGCTACAATTTCACCTCCTTGATAACATCCATACTATTTTCTATCAACAAAATGCCATTACACTACATAAATGAAGTGATTACCAACTTGCTTGGAATATACACAATGATCAACCCTACTTCTCACAAATCCCAACCCAAGGATGTATATGTCAAAGTTTTGGTACCACATCCTAGGTGATTGCTTCAAACCATATAGTGACTTTTTTAGCTTGCAGAATAGCTCTTTCTTTCCCTTCACTGCAAATCCTTATGGCTGGTTCATGTATATTTTTTCTTCTAGATCCCCATGTAGGAATGTTTTCTTCACATCCATCTATTCTATTTCAAAATAAAAAGAAACAACAAAAGATAAAATAAATCTAATAGAAGTTAACTTGGCAATAGGAGACAAAATTTCACCAAAGTCAATTCCCTCTACCCGGGAATAACCTTTTGCTACTAACCAAGCTTTGTATTTCTCCACTTTTCCTTCTGCATTCAACTTATTCTTAAACACCCATTTGCTTCCAATGGGATTTTTTCCATTTGGCAACTCAACTAGATCCCATGCCTCATTCTTACCCAAGACATTCATTTCTTCAACCATGGCCTTCTTTGAGAGTTTACTATACTTTGAATTCTTTGCTTCCCTGACAGTTCTAGGATCATCATCAATCATAGATAAAGTAAAATTAACATGAAAATTAGGTGGACTATGCCTTTTTGGTTTCCTACTCTCCCTCATTCATCTCCTAAATATTGGAGTATGAGGTTATTCTTCTTCTGATTCATCTTCTTCCGTTGGTTTCAATTTTGCATCATCCAACTCAAACTCTATTTTCTCAGGTTTTTCTTGACTTGGTAGGAATTATTGTTTGGGAACATATTTAACCTCTCTAAAAACAACATCCCGACTATAAACAATCTTCTTAGTTTCTGGGTTCCAAAGCTTATAACCTTTCATACCATATTTATAACCAATAAATATACACTTTTCATCTTTTTTATCCAACTTACTTCTATTTTCCTTTGGAACATGTACATAAGCATCACAACCAAACACTCTAAGATGTTCAAGAGAGGGTTTCTTACCAATTCATACCTCATGTGGATTTTTTTCCACTAACACTGACGAGGGTGATCTATTTACCAAGTAACATTTAGTACCCACTGCCTTTGCCCATAATTCTTGTCCCAACCCAACACCACTGAGCATGCTCCTTGATTTTTCGATCAACATCTTGTTCATACTATCTACAACACCATTCTTATAAGGTGTGTATGAAGTAGTCTTCAACCTTCCTATACTGCACTTCTTACAGAACTCTTCGAATTCATTCTCATAGAATTCTCCAACATTATCTGTCCTCAACACCTTTATTTTCTTCTCTGTCTGATTTTCTACCAGAGTCTTAAACTCTTTAAAATTATCAAATACCTCATATTTCTTCTTGAGAAAATAAATCCATGTGTTCCTTGAGAAATCATCTATGAATGAAACATAATACACATATTTACCTAGTGATGGAAAATGCACAGGTCTAAACACATCACTGTGTATCAACTCTAAGATCCCCTTTTCTCTTGCAACACCATATGGGAATCTTAATCGATTATTTTTACCATATATGCAATGTTCCTAGAAATCAAAATCCAGGGTGCAATTAGACATACCTTCAACCATACCTTTACCTTGTAGTGTTCGAAGGCCCTTTTCTCCAATATGTCCCAATCTTTGATGCCATAACATGGTAATCTTTCCAAGGACATTATGGATCGTGTATTTTTTATTTATCTACTTAGAGAAAACAAAACTATTACACCCACTAGTACAAGTTCTTCCCAACAACTTGTACAGAGTTCCACATAAAACTCCCCTCATCAACACCATTTCTCCTCTAACCATATTGCAAGTGCCATTTCCTAATAAAGTATCCACACCTACATCATCAAACTTACTTACAAATATTTAGCTCCCGACTAGATATGGGATGTGAAGAACTCCAGGGAGAGTTCTAATCCTTCCATCTTTCAGAAACAACTTAACCCTTCCATGTCCCATGACTTTGGTCGTCGAATCATATCCTAGGAAGACATCACCACCATCATAATTTTCATATTCATTGAACCACTCCTTGTGAGGAGTAATATTAAATGATGCACCTGAGTCGATCAACCATACATCATGATCTGCATGTGTACCTGTATATGCCAGGTAAACATCTGATCCGGATTTATGTAGGAACACAATGAAATACAAAAATACACATAAACGCATAGATGCAGCGGAAATAAGACTTCATTTCATTAATAGCAAATGACTGAAATATGCTTACAGACAGAATGGAAATAAACTAGCTAGGGCGCTGGTAGCTTATCTCTGAGAAGAGATGTGGCGGCTACTGGCCTCTGAACTGTGTTACAATGAGGCTCAAAGGCCTATTATTATTGAGAAACAATGGAAAACCCTAAACATCCAAAGACATAACCCTAGGAGATGAAACGCCAAGACTATGGGCCCCGTTTGGGTAAGTTGGTACATCAACTTCCCGGGGATGTAACTTTGGTATACGATCTCCGTTTGACGCATTCCATACCTCATTAGAAAGATCTATCCGAGGACTACAACTTTTGGGTGAGAAACATTGATGTACAAACCCTATTCCTCCCCGTTTTTCCAAAAAAACGTCGTTTAAGGCCTCAAAACGGCTCCAGAAGTTCAGGACCCGAAAAACTGCTAAAAATAGTAAACTGTGCGAAAACTGAAAAACTGAAAGAAGCAATGGTGGGGGTCCAAGTGGAATAGGTGGGTGGCCACCAATATCCACCTGGATCAACATCACCTCCTTCTTCTGTGGAGGTTTTCGCCTCTGTGGAAGAGTAATCATCATATCCCTTTTCTTTATCAACTTTCTTAGACCTACAATCTTTTTTATAATGCCCAAATTTACCACATTTCTAGCATTTCCTCAAATATTTTTCTGGGGATTTAGATCTATGTTTAGATTTATATCTCTCCGCTGAAGACTTATTTGTATCCCTATATTTGGTATGACCTATTACAAATAAATCATCTGTGCTATGACTATCCATGCTTTTCCACCTCATCCCTTCTGATAACAAGGATGAAACTGCATCCTCGTACTTCAATGCAAATTGAGTAGTACTACCAATTGCTACAACCAAATTATCCCATGAGTCTGGCGAAGAACATAACAAAGTAATACATGTATCTCTTTCTACAACTGTAATATTAACAGATCCAATTTGACTTACCAGAGTATTGAAGGAATTTAGATGCTCTGTCACAAAATCTCCATCTTCCATCCTAAGATGATACAATTTCTTTCGAAGAAACAACTTGTTTACCAAGGACTTTGAATGATAAAAATTCCCCAAAATTTCCCATAGTTCCTTGGATGTACAATCTCCTGACAAATTCAATAACATTGAATCATCCAGGCAGAGTCGAATCATACTCAATTCTCTTCTATCCATCTTCTCCCAATCTTCTTGCGACATACCAATAGATTGAGTACTAATAGTTTGTGTACTAGTAGTTTGTGTACTATTAGTTTGTGTACATGTAGGCAGTGTACCAGTAGGTCGTGCACCAGGATCCACAACGATCCATTGTTCTTTATCTACAAGAAGGTCCTCAATGTTGAGCTTCCATAACTCAATTTTTTTTCCGTTGAATTTCTCAACCTCGATTCTAGAACTACTCAACATTCTCTTTAAACACACGAGTCACCACTGCAAAGCTCCCACTGAACCCAGGTTTATCACAGATCCAAGATAAACTTGATCTATCAAGACCGAGCCAAACCCTTAGAAACAAAAGCGTCCCCTTGAAGCCAAAAACGTGCTCTGATACCACATGTAAGTTTTAAACCTGTGAAGTAAAGCAATGCATATTGATTCTAAGCAAAATAGAAATTAATCAATGGCTCACATATATGATACACAAAGATTTATGCTGGAAACCCTTAACAGGGACAAAACCAACCTTCATTGGTGTCGCACCTCTCAA
This sequence comes from Picea glauca, assembly GCA_000966675.3. NCBI lineage: Eukaryota > Viridiplantae > Streptophyta > Pinopsida > Pinales > Pinaceae > Picea > Picea glauca. The sequence goes on along the minus strand of JZKD02S1887702.1, from coordinate 26,405 downwards.
CTCTTTATTGTATTAAATTTACCATTCACAATAAAATATATACACAATATTTTAGGTACTCCACAACTACAAAAACCCTAATCCCTTAATGCAAGATTAACTTAGAAAACTGTTAAAAATAGAAAAAACCACCCCCAAAAAAATATTTTCGGGGCGCTGCCCCGAACCCTATCGGCTCTGGGCTACCACCCAGAGCCAAATGCTCCGTGTAACTAAGGGGGTGATCTTTCCTCCCCCTGGGACCCCCCTAGGAAAGTGCCTGACACACACACTCACTAAGAGCAACAGGTGATGGGATCGTCAGATGCAGTCGTCAAATTTGACACACACATGCAAATAATATAACACCTACCCAACATCCATTTCCATGAGATCATCCATCCAAGTAAGTATATGTTGCCAATTTTTCTCTAGACATCAAGGCACCCTTTGTTTTTGATAGGATTTTTGGCATTAACCAAGATACTTACAACGAAAAGGGGATCAACCAAACATCTGAGAAGTAAAGAACCCTCCCAAGGAAGATATTTTGGAGGCCATCTTCTTCAATATTTTCTCCACAGGTGTATGTAATTTTGCCTTCCATGGGTAATGAAATATTCTTTTGTTATACATGATCTTTCCATTCCAATTTTAATTTATTTTCTGCATTATTTTATTTTTCTTATGCATGATAAAATATTGAAGGTAAAATATCTAAGTTGAGTTAGGTTTTATAGCTCTTTTTTCATTAATTTGTTTGTTAGCTAGCTCATAACCACTAGATCTAGGAATTTGCTAACCCTTGCTACAAATTTCTACCAACACAAGTCATTTCAACTTTTTGGGGATGAGTCTCATCACCTAGAGAATGTCCAAGGCTAAAACATGAAGAATTAGTCCCTCACATTTACTTTAAGGGATCATAGGCCATGCACATAGACCTAAATCATCACAAAGGAACTATAAATGGAGTATTTAGCTTGGAATTGAGATATGTGAAGTATTCTAGTGATTGGTGGATGATGTATGGATTTGAGTTCGATATTTATGGTTTGATGTTGCAAATATATGCACTTAGGCTGAAATAATTATTTCTAGGGTTCATAGGAAATGCATAGGGCCCATAACCAACACAAAATCCCTATAAAAGTAATATGAATTGTTGCGTTACACATTCAAGTTGAGAATAATTTTGATGTTTGGCATAACATTTATGAGTCATGTAGGTTATGTCATTCAAGTATGAAAAATAGGGATTTAGATCCTAAGAGGTAATAGGTCATGCATCCCAAATATATTTTATATTCATAAACTAGGGACATAGGCCCTAATAGTTTCTTTTGTGATCCACAAACCACACACAGGGCCCCAAATCTCCATAGAGTTCATTTGAAAATGTAATCTTTCGTCTATAATTAGGATATGGTTAGAAGTTTGACATTTAGTGTAGAAGGGACGAGTCTTGTGGTCTAGGCCAAGTTTTAGGACCAAAACATAGAGACATAGGCCCTAAGAGTTTCCTCTAGATCTCATGGATCATCCATATAGATCCAAACTAACTTAAATGCATTAAAAGGGAATTACTTCCCTATAACTCGCACACATGCATAATTTTGACATTTAGTGTAGAATGGATGTGTCTCATGGCCTCATGGGTTTTTTCAATGTAAAAAACCAAGGAATTATGCCCCAATAGTTTGTTTTATAACTCACGGGGAAATGTGCATGGTCCTAAACCATCACAAAGGCCTTATAGAGGGAAACATTTACCTGTGACGGTATATGGGAATAACTTTGGTTATCAATGTACCTTGGGTGAGTCTATTTATGAGTAGGAGCAAAGGACTAAGGTCCTAATGATTCCTAGTAAGGATCATGCACCATGCAAGGGGATCTAGAGCATCATTATTGTTCTCAAGAGACTAGAAGACCGCGAAGAAGTCATGTGTGGTTTCTTGAGGCAATGTTACTATCCTTGGATGCATACACATCTTGTTTAGGGCCTAAGGTCCAAGTTTCCTTCCATGACCATATCTAGGGCCCCAAGATCCATACCTAGTGTTTAAAACATTTAAATGGTGCTAAAATCCCCTTTTGAAGGCTAAGGATATCCTTAGGAGTTTGTATTAGTTTAATGTATCTCTGTATTGATATGTAAATCATGTTAGTACTTGGAAACTTTGCAAGATCAATCATTGGCTATCATGCATAGATTATTAATTCACTCTACCCTTAGCCCTATTTGTTTACATTCATTGACTTTGAGAGACATAAATATATATTTATATCTTATACTGTCTTATGTTATGCTAACATGTTGTTGTTGTAATGCTCTCCCCCCTTTGGAGATATCGTCTAAAGGCCACAAACACAACATAATTTATATTTTCAATTTCTAGGAAATTTATCTAGAGATCTATATATTATGCACACTAATGTCTTCAATGGAGGCTTTGGAAATTGTGAGCAACAATTCTACATGTGGTTCAACCCAACCTTGCATTTCCACATTTATTTTGTCCATTGGGTGCAAGACCAAGATTAATGATTTTTTATTATGCATTGGATGTAGATTGTGAACAATAACATGCACATGGGTAGCTACTAGATTGTGCATTGGATGTAGAGGGTTGTTACTATATTTACACTCAATTTCAACTTATATTCGTTCCCAATGTTCCATTATAACCATCAAACAAGGCGACTTCAATATCTAGTTGATGAAGACATCATTGGATTCTCAACATCGATGACAATATTTATGGTAAAGATTATTGGTATGCCATTGTTATTTGTCTCTAGTACTTCCTCACTTAAATTATTAGTTGGTGCATAGAGAGGTTGATTTGACATTCAAATAGCCTTTCCATTCTTTGAGTTGATCATTAAGGTATCATTTACATTGTTAAGGAGTACCTCATCTACTCACTAGTCTTTCTCAACTCTAGTATCCTAATGGCATGGCCTCCCCAATAGACACTCAATTTTTGGTTTCACGTGGAACATTCAAAACTTTGAAATTCATGAAGTAGATCATTTGATAGAGTTTAGTGAAATTGTGACTATTCTCACCAATTGGATCCTTCTTTGGTCCATGACCTTAATCATAAATGAGAATTTAACACAAACATTTTATTAAATTTGGACTAATTTCAATCTAAGCCCCTTTGGAAATAGGTTGAAATTGGTGTTTTCAAAGTGTGAAATTGGGGTTTCTAAAGTGAAAAATCCAGTTCCAAATGTGTCAATATTGGATTCCAAAATTGCAAATTGGATTTAAAAGGTGTAAAATTTGGTTCCCAAAATGCCAATATTGGATTCCAAAATTCCAAAATTGGATTTAGAAAGTGCAAAATCAAATTCAAAAATGCAAATAGATAAACAAATCTCATTATCGAATCCCGATTACTACTTGGTTCAATGTTAATTATTTTTCATACTTGTACACTATAATAACAAAACACAACTCATTAATAATATATAGAAAATAAAATGTATAAGATATATCATTATTGGATTTCAATACAAGTATCTGATCCAAATTATTTTTGCCACGAAATGAGAGCGAAGATATAATAAAGCAATGTACAGAGATATCTCGGATATCCAATAATATAACAAAAATGTATCAGAGATGCAACCATAAACACAGAGATACAATAATACAAAATTTTCTATTAATGAGCGAAAATGTACAAAGATTGTAAAAATACAGAGTGAAGACTCGCTTGAATGGTGGCAACTTATCTCTGAGAAGAGACGTGTCTGCTACTCGCATTCACAAGAAGATGCAAGAAGATGCTTTTACAATGAGGCTCTAAAGGCCTTTTTATCATAAAGAAAATCCAAAACCCTAATCTCGGAAGATGAAAAGCCAACAATTTTGTGGACCCCGTTTTGGGTAGTTTGGTGTATCAACTTCCCGGGGGCGTAACTTTGGCATACGATCTCCGTTTGAGACGCACAATAACTCGTTGGAAAGGTATCATCGAGGAGATTCATTTAGGGGGATCAATCATAGTCATCAACCATTTTTGATAATCTTGATCCCAAAAAACCTTCATTTAGGCCCTCATAATGGCCCTAGAAGATAAAAACTGCTAAAAATAGTAAATTACCAAAATTGTCAGAAAACCGTTTTGAGCTAGTTGGAAAAGGTGGGTGGCCACTAATATCCACCTAGATCAATCCTTCCTCATTAGGAAGCAATGGTCTCCATTGCGTTGAGTGCCCGGGGCAGAGGGGAAAACATTTGTTGAATCTGCATCTTGATGAGTTGCTTGCCTTGTTGGATAAGTTGCATTGCTTAGCTTGTTGAAGGTTCTCACGAACATGTGGCTGGAAGGTTTGGACCTTTTCAACCAGTCTGGCTACATGAGATGCATGTGTGCAGAAGGAATCTTTACACTTTGCGGCAATCTTGTCGACCTGATTATGTTGGATAGAAGGTGCTTGGGTCGAGGCTATAGTGGTTGTAGTATCCTTCTGTTCACCTTTTGAACAGATTGTGAAGAAGCTAAATTTTGTAGTATGAGATACCACCTTGCGGCACTATTTAGGTGGAACAGTAGTCAGAACTACCTATGATATTCTGTAGAGATGACCCCCCAGAGAAACAATGACATTGTGGGGTCGAGACTCATAAACAACATGGCGCTTCCACATATATGGTTTGCCCAAGAGAACATCACAGACATCCAGTGGGGAAAAATCACATAATACCTCATCCTTGAAGGGTTGTATGTTGTATTACAATCAACATTGTTGGCTGACACAAAGATCTCGTCCCTGGTGAAGCCACCCGATGTTGTATGGTTGCGGGTGTGGTGTTGTCAACAATCCCAACTATTTGACGACCTTTGCTAAGATGAGGTTCTTCTGGCTTCCGCTATCAACAATAAAATGCATTGGGGTCCCCTTCACCCACGTCTGTGAATGAAAAAGGTGCTCCCCCTCTTCAGGATCTGTTGGTTCTTCTAGTTGAATTGTTGCGGTCACAACAATAGCAGTGGGGTCTCCGTCGATGATCTATCTTTTACCAGTATTTTCAGAATCGGATTATGAATCAGGGTTCGACTCCTTGTCTTTGATCTCGACCACCAATGACTGTTTTGAGAGACATTCCTTGGTGTTGTGCGAGGGGCTTTTGTAGAAATCACACCATTTTCCGGTGTCCTTTGTCTTCCTATGACCCTTCTTTACCTGTGTCTTGCACTGGTTTTCGGGAGACTATTTGTTAGGGCCGTCTTTATCATACTTTGGTTGTTGCAGATTTGCAGACCCAAACTCCTGTTTGTTATGGTGCTTAAATTTCTTCTCGATTTTAACAACATTTCGATAAGCAACACTGAGTGATGAGATGTCCAGAAAATCCATTTCAGTTTGGATGTATCTGTGTAGAGCCCCATGATATTTCAGAACCAAATGTTGTTCAGAGTCTTTGATACCCAACTTGGTGCGCAAGGTATGGAAGGTATCGATGAACTCCGGAACTGCTTGGGCCCTCTCTTGCTGTAGTGTGGTCCATCTCATGTACTGGTCCTCATAGTTTCCAACAAGGTAATACTGTTCGTTTACCGTATCCACAAAATAATCCCAAGTGGGCTTGACCCCATATATTCCAGACTCCTTTGTGGAACTTTTCTCCCAGTAAGTTTCCCACCAATATTTGACATGGAGGAGATATTTAAGGAGTGCGAAGGTGATCTTTTCCCTATTGGAAAAATTATGAACAAAAAAATAACCTTTTAACAGATTTAACCATTTTTCTAGGGCATCTGCATCTATCTGACCTTCAAATACGGGAATATCAAAATTAACTTGTACCTGGAAAGGAGAGGTGCTTCCAAAGTGGTTGTTTGATGAAGATGCGCCTATTGCTATCGGCAGGCGTTGAAGGATGTGGGAAAAATTCTCCATCATTTCTTCCCTCTGTCACGTGAGAGCTTGCTCAAGCAACAAATTGATAGAATCGTCTGCTCTGTTGTTTTTATTTTCTTCCACCATGGATGGTTTCTTGGGCATGTGAGAGCAATTGTATTCAAGAGAGACAAGATCGAGACCCAACTTGTTATACTCGGACCTCGTTGGGGACATGCACTAAAAAAAAATTGATTAAGAGTAGCCTGCTCTGATATCACTGATCCATATTATTTTCGGCACGAAATGAGAGCGAAGATATAATAAAGCAATGTACAGAGATATCTAGGATATCCAATAATATAACCGAAATGTATCAGAGATGCAACCATAAACACATAGATATAGCAATACACAATTTTCTATTAATGCGTGAAAATGTACAAAGACTGTAAAAATAGAGAGTGAAAGACTCGCTAGAATGGTGGCAACTTATCTCTGAGAAGAGATGTGTCTGCTACTCGCATTCGCCAGAAGATGATTTTACAATGAGGCTCTAAAGGCCTTTTTATCATAAAGAAAATCCAAAACCCTAATCTCGAAATATGAAAAGGCAACAATTTTGTGGACCTCGTTTTGGGTAGTTTGGTGTATCAACTTCCTGAAGGCGTAACTTTGGCATACGATCTCCGTTTGGGGCGCACGATAGCTCGTTGGAAAGGTATCATCGAGGAGATTCATTTAGGGGGCTCAATCAGATCCATCAACTATCATTGAAAATCTTGATCCCAAAAAACCTTCATTTAGGCCCTCACAATGGCCCCGAAAGTTAAAAACTACTAAAAATAGTAAATTACCAAAATTGTCAGAAAACTATTTTGAGCCAGTTGGAAAAGGTGGGTGGCCACCGATATCCACCTGGATCAGTATCACATGTAAATCAATAATTTTCAAATTCGCCCTTTTTTATTTCAATAATTTTAATTAAGCATATAATATGTCAAGCACCTTACTATTAAAAATATCAAACTCTTTTAATAATAATAGAAATTTTTATATATTGATAATGCAAAACTCTTTTAAGATTGATAGAAATTTTCAATTACATTTAATCTATATCTTTGAAAGATTTTAAATGGGTGACATATCATTTACAAGTAATCATTAAGAGCTCAACATGTCACTTGTAGGAATACCTTGGTGAGGAGGATAACAATAATTCCTCCCAACCACCCGAGTAAACTCAATTGACAATTATATAATTCTATTCATTATTACAAATAATTTTTTCTTTTGAATCATCTACAATCATTGTGTTGCTAGCATCATACGCACCCTCAAAGATCTCCCAAAATTTATTTAAAGGTTTGAAATAAACATGTGGATTGCAAACACCATAATGACTCTTTCTAGGTATTATGTCACAATCATCTTCTATTAGAATGAATTTAACTTGCTCTCTTTTGAATCCCATTATGTCCAATAAAATTGACAAAACTCATTCACATCTTTATGTTGTTGATCTATCTCCATAGACCAACCTTAAAAATACTAAAATAGTGTTCCGACTGTATAAAATAAATCTTTATATTTGTATAAATGTCTACATTTATTGGTAATGACTTGTTTTAATATTTTATGAGTTGCATATAACAAGACTCCATTCATATAAAATATAATCAATGATTTATTTAATAATTCTCTTTTATTTTCAGACAAAGAAATGTGGCATATTGATTAATATTGTTATTTGTACATTGCAAAATTCTTAAGTAAATTTAATACAAATAATATGCAATTTTCCAAAAACAACAACATGGTTTACATATCATTCTCTCTTTTTTTTTTTCAATAAATAATTTTTAAAACAAATAATTCATCATAATCATTCCTATAACAAAAATCTTGAAATAAAGATATGTCAATATAGTAATATTCACTTACTAGATATATTACTTAACCATAGAAAAGATTATTAAATCAAGAATCAAATTACTTAACTAAGGCCTCATCTTTGGAAGACGACCCAACCATTCAAAAAAAAACACAAAATTGTTTTTATATTTTTATCTTTTTTTTATACGAATCATCAAATATCTTGATACAATCTCTTCTATGAATAATATTCACCATCATCTTACAATATAAACTTTTAATATTGTCTCTTGAAAACAATAAAAATACACTATTAACATATTTTTTATAATAAAAATATTATAAGCACTTATTTTAATAACCCATAAGATTAGCGGATTTAATGGTCTCATTAATAATATCTTCTAAACCATATTTATAAGAAAAACCCATGTCCAAAAGTTTCTTAAAAGAACTTGGCACATAAGCACTACCATCATCTTCATCATCACCTCTGCAATAATAAATCAATTACCTCAACCTTATTAATCAATGCAATTATATAAAAATATGTTTAAAAAAAAACTTATTAAAAAATTAATTACTTTATCAAATAAATAAAATACTTATACCAAAAAAAAATTGTTTTCCCTTACTATGTTGAATGAATAAAATACTCATACAAGAAGATTGCTTACTTAAATATGCTAATTAGAATACTTATACTATAAGATCGATGACTTTTCTATATATATATATATATATATATATATATATTATAAAATTGATTATTTTAATATACTAAATAAACAAAATTAATTACATAAGTATGAAGATTGCTTACTTAAATATGCTAATTAGAATACTTATACTATAAGATCGCTGACTTTTCTATAGTGACTTTTTAATATATTAAAATTGATTATTTTAATACACTAAATAAACCAAATTAATTACATAAAAAAATTGCTTAATATACTAAATAAATAAAATAGCTATTATATTAAAATATTGATTAATACTTCAAATAAAATACTCATACCAGAAGAAGAAATATTGCTTACTTTAATGCCGGCAGAGTAAAATGTGGATGCAGTTTATGAATCATATTTGCTAACTCAGAAACAGTGAAAGAAAACGCTGAGCAAATATGTCTCCCTTCTACAATGGGTTGCTCCATCAAAAATATATGGCCCTCACACACGTCATCTATGTGAACTATTGACATGGATCCGAAAAGGGACTCTGAAATCTTCAGCCTTTCGTAAGTACCTGCGGATTTTAAACCAAAATGTTGTTGTCATATCATTTCACATTTGTTCAAATAAATAACTAAAAGTAATCTTTCTCTTTTTTATTTTCATGTTTAGGGTTATAAAACATAAATCTCCCTTAACCTGAGCAAGTCACCTTTCTCCCCTAAGCCTTAACTCTAAATTAAAAGGATCTAAAATCAAATACCTAAATCTGTAGCTATGCCTGATATCAATTGACATGAAAACGGAAATGTAGAAGTAAGGCATGGTCCACCCACGCAACTCGGACAGATTGTCACAACGTCCATTTCGCTGTTTGAGCCATACTCAATTGCTGCTTGCTCTGCCAAAGTCTTGGCCACTGAATAAAACTGCACATATCTACATAATAGTCAGTACTGTTACCTCGATTTGCATTGTTTTCGGGGAAGACATCGAATTATACTCACTCCAAGAAAATTTTGGTGTGTCTTTCTCATGAAATCTACAGAAATCCATCTGGATTCGTCCAGACTGCAGCCGCTAATAAGTTTTCCCTCCTCGTCCAGCGGACAAGCTGCTGCCACCGACGACGTATAAACCACACGCCTCACCGATTGAGCTCGTGAGCAGGCATTCAACACGTTCAATACTCCCTTCACAGCATGCTCAACAAAATCATCCTGTGCCACAATTTACAGAAAACCTGTAAGATGTTCTGATCCGATCGGCCTCCCCTCCCTCATCGTAAAGCTTACGACAAGAAAAATAAAATTAATAATAATTTACCTCAGAGAGCTTGGAGAAGTCCATAGCCACGTCGAACACCCCTTCACAACCCTCCACCGCGGAATCAAAGGCGTCCTCTTCGCATAAATCTGCTTGGAAGAGCTTCAGTCTCTCTGCGGCGCCAGGCAAGGACAGCAGAGGCCCAGCTTTTGCCTCGTTTTCTGAATGCAAATATGATACAGGGAATCACAGTTACCAAATTTGAATTCGAACTCGATAATTACAAATCTACACTAATTAATATAAAAGCAATAACTACTAAAATTAAAATTTACGAAATCGTTAAGTACGTGGATCTCTGAGGGTGGCGTTGACAGTGTAGCCTCTCTGGAGAAGATCGTTAAGTACGTGGATCTCTGAGGGTGGCGTTGACAGTGTAGCCTCTCTGGAGAAGATTCTTGACGAGCCATGATCCGATATACCCTCCTGCTCCTGTAACGCACATCTTCACACCGGCTTTGGCTTCTTGGATTTGCATTTTATGGTTGGAACAGGGAACAACGAACACGAAATGAATATGAATATGCAGGATGCAGATGTCTGTTTGAAGCTGGAACTTGCTTCTGATATGAAACACCTGCCGCCTACAATGTGTTTCCGGGTCGAGGGAGTTATTTATATTTTTTTTACATCACAAAATGGCTAAATATTATACATAGCTTGCCAAGATGATGAAAAAGATTATCATGAAAAAGAATAAGATTATCTTGGCAAGATGATGAAAAAGATTATCATGAAAAAGATGATGAAAAAGATGATGAAAAAGATGATGAAAAAGATTATCTTGGCAAGATGATGAAAAAGATTATCATGAAAAAGATTATCTTGGCAAGATTAAATGAATACATAGCTTGCCAAGATGATGAAAAAGATTATCATGCACATGTTAATCCAATTCTTCAACTTGGTTAGAATGACACAAAGTTGCACAAACCTCTTTAAAATCAACATCTAAACCATATTGTTTAACATATCTCTCATGCATGATAGAATTATGCTTAAGAATAATTGAAGCACTAACAATTGGCCTAGAAATAATATCAATAACTTTGTTATAAATTCCTTTCTTATACCTTATCAGCAAGTGGAATTGTTGCAAGAAGCCCATCCATCTGAAATGCCTTGCTTCTTGTAGCTTATTTTGTGATTGCAAGTATTGCAAAGGTTGATTATCAGTTTGAATAATAGTTTCTTTTCCCAACAAATAGTGTTTCCATTTTTTCACACTTTTCACCAATGCATACAAATCCTTGTCATATGTAGGATAATTAATCACCACACCATTAAAAGTTTTAGAATGATAACAAATGGGCTTACCATGTTGCAACAAGACTGTTCCCATGGCACAATTACTTGCATATGTTTGTATCTTAAATGGCTCTTAAATAAAGAAGTGCAAGAACTGGAGTTGAACTAATTTTCTTCTTCAGTCCATCAAAATATTTTTGTTTCTTGCCTCTCCATTGGAAAACCTGTTTAATTCTTGTCATGACATGTAATGGAGTTGCAATGGAGGAAAAGTTAGAAATAAAATTTCTCCAATATTGGGATACTCCCAAAAATATTCTAACCTCTATTACATTGTTGGGCTTGGGCCAATATAAAATGACTTTGACCTTTGAGGGATCTATCTTCAATTTCCCCCCTCCAATAATATGTCCCAAGTAAACTAATGAGGTCCTTCCAAACTCACATTTAGACATATTTAAAAACAAATTTTATTTCTTCAAGACATCTAGGACTTGCTTCACATGCCTAACATTTTCTTCACGAGATTTTCTAAATACTAGTATGTCATCCAAGTAGACAATTACACAACCATCAAGAAAAGGCATTAAAACATCATTCATACCTCTCATGAATGTTGCAGAAGCATTACAAAGCCCAAATGGAATAACCATGCATTGATACAAACCTTGCTTTGTTTTGAAAGTTGTCTTCCACATGTCTCCTTCAACAATCCTAATATGATGATAACCACTTCTCAAGT
>JZKD02S1887691.1:30378-43784 GCA_000966675.3 Picea glauca | reverse complement strand
GTATATCATTTCTGTGTATTGTGAAGATTATGCTGGATATTTCACTGTTATTCTGTTATTTCTAGCATTTCGTTTCTGTTCTGCATATTTTATATATCTGGTATCTTGCAGTAGATGTTTCCCTAGGTCAAGGAGAGTTTCCAAGAGATCCCTCTCTAATCCATGTAAAGTGGATGAAGTGGTTGGGGTCAAGACTCAATGGGTATAAGGCTCATGACATACAAGGTGTGTTAGTGTCTCATTCATGGGTGTCTTTCTAGAGGGTGTGTGGTACCTTCATCCATAATGCACTTTTTCCAAGCTCATTAATTTCCATTCTTTCATAATTTTAAGGAGAGGTTGAAGGTCACTTCCTTGGCGTGGTGACTAGATAATGGAAATGTCACCCATAGACACTTAGTGGAAATGAGAAGGATGAATCATGATGAGACTCCCTTTCTCTCATCCATGCAACTGAGAGCCATTACCCTCGTTTGGTGACCAGATGATGACAATGTAATCCACTAAATATTCATGGATGTGATAGGTCAGCTCATGATGAGACCTCCTATCCTTCAACTAACCTTTTAATCATTATTTATTATATTGTCAGTCCCCTTGTTGACGGGCGAAATTGTCCGTCCGTCAATTGAGAGAGTGGAACCGGTCCGGGGTTGTCTAAATAACCCAAGCCGTTTAGAATGAACCACCCTAACGAGTTTAACGGCTCCATTGGTCGCTCTAAGATCTCCTAAGAAAAACAAAGAGGAAACTAACCTAAACTAACTAGTCTATTTAAAACAAATAAAACTAACTAAAACTAACAAACAATAAAAACAAACTAAAATAACTAAAACTAAATACAAATTATACTAACTATTCTTACTATTATATACAATCTACTCATTACTATTATACTAACTTAGATCAACTATCTAATTCACTAGCTATAATATTACTTATTCACAAATGTACACTATAAACAACCTACAGATTTAATAAAATCTGTAAAAATCAATGCTTTCTGTCCTAAGACAACAAGATATTTTATTTTTTATTTTTTATATTTTATGAAAAATGAATAAAACTATTGGAATTAAATGATATAATATACTAACTTTAACTTAAACTAATATCTGAACTAAACTACTAATAAAAACAACAAGCAAAAGACTAGCTAACCTGGAAGCGCTCCTAGTTTATCCTGCGTATGGTGACTTCGAAGCTGGTTGGAGGAAGTAAACTCTCACCGGTTAATCCCAAAGATTTTCGTAAACGATCGGCTGTGCTTCTCTTTGACGTGTTTTACAGGACAAATAAGACATAAAAGAAAATCATAACAATCTTAAGATTATAGATTCCTGCAATAAGGGAAACCTGTTATGCAAAAACTTATATATAACAATTCAATTCATGAAGAAGATAAACCTGTCATTCACAAACTGGATTAACAATTGTTATGTCTTTTATCTATTTGGAAGAGACAAAATATGGATTACAGTGATTAAAATTATATCATTTGCACATGATTTAGATATCTAAAGTAGTCATAAACCATAAACAAATTGATATACACAATATGAAACAAAATGTTGATATATTGAGAAGCTAAAGCTGTGACAAAACACCAAATTTTGCTTCAGTCTGTATTATAACTCCATATCCTTTTTCTCCCACGAATGAGGATGATCATTATTACAAAAATCATAAGTATATATAGGTCTCTTCACAAGGTAAAACTCCCTTGTGGATAATATCAAATTGTTTTACATAATCTGGGAGATATCCCAAAATCACCTAAACTAAGAAAATAAAATGCAAGTGAAATCTTTGAAACATCCCCTAACTGCTCAACAACTCAATTGCAATTTCGAATTTACCTGTAATAGAACACAAATATCAAATTAGAAAGATATTTCAGTAACAAAACACTAAAAAATTGATCCTATAGACTTAGCTACAGAATCCTTTGATTCTGTAGTTAGTCTAAAATAGCATACAGGACCAGATAGAAATTAAATAAAATCTTTTCAAAAGAATCAAATCCATTTAATTTTCTTTTAATAAATATCCAAAATGAATCACTATGATTCCAACGAGTTTATCATCCAAACTAACAAAATAAAAAAGGATACAATCGAGACAAGGTAAGGATGCTCTGTTGTTTTAGTTGCCATAAAATAAATTCAAACCATAATAGGATTGTTTCATAACAAACGAAATCACTAGTGAATTGTCTCATATAAGATACGATGTAATCATAATCGATATATTTATAATCGGACACAATCCAAACCGATTTGTTATGACTGTAACAATGTGCATTAGATTCATATTGTTTTAACCAAATGCTAATAATGAAAGGCTGTTACGATTACAGTCAACATGAAACATGCATAAAAGCATCAACAAACTTTGAAAAAGATTTCGATCATAGAGCGTTACACAGTCAACAAATAGGATCACAATAATGATCACAACCATCACAAATTGACAAAGGTGATAATCATAAACTGGGTAATCAATCGAATCGTATCGTGACTGAGTCATATATAAAAACAAATCATAATCCTGGGCATGATCATTTTCGTTCAACAAATCAAATTTACACAATATATTCATTGCAATATGAAACGAGCTGATAACACGGTCAAACAATGCGAATTGGGTATAACAGTTATGATTCATATCTATTCATAATTTGGTTATGTCTTAACAGAATGATATTCGAATTGATCATAAGACATGAAATATAAAATCACAACAACTAACCATTATTGCCAACCACATCGTATCGACTATAACCAATTTCGAATCGAAATATTGACTGTGTTTGAAATTTAAATACCAAAAATGGCCTGTGTTTAGAAACAACTTTAATAATCGACAGAGCATTGAATTGAAGCTAAATTAAAACAATCAAATCTATCTGACGATCCATCGAATCTAAGCCAAATCCAATAAAAAATTAAACGATATAAAAATTGTTCCATTTACAAAATTATATACAATAATGAATGCTTGTGTGATTTGCAAATCCACGGTGTAAACAGAGCTATGAGTTAATCAAATAAATAGGTGATAATCATACCAGTGAGGTGGCTCGAGCTATGCCAATTTTGAATTGACGACCGCTGTAGCCGACTCCATGTTTTTAAACAAAATCGAACCTGTTGTTCACTGTTTTTTATCAGTGGATGGCATCTTTGCCTTCTGGCTGGTGAGTTTTGCAACTTGACCTTCCAGAGCATGAATTCTGGACTATAGCATTGGAACGTCAAGGTAATACCTTTCCAACCATGAACCACACTGATCACATGGTGGAGCAGCTTGTTCGACTAGAGCGGGAGGGGGTTTCGACGAGTCACCAGGGGTTTCATAAGGCATTTCGATGCCTGGAAAATTAGGGTCACTTTGCAAACAAGGTGGTAGTTTCTTCACAAAATCGTATACGGGTTTATCACATAGACCTTCTAAATAGGGATACTCACTCGCGAGGTAACGTTCAATCTCTGAGTTGGAGTCTTCACTCACCATAATAGGGTCAGGGTTGACAGGTGCTTTTGGTTTGTTTCTTTCCATGCGGGAGATTAACCGGTTTTTCTTCTTGCCTTTAGAATTCGCTGTAGGTTTGGCCTTAGGCCTTTTAGCCATGGGTTTAACATTTTCCACATCTAGGGTCACAGAATTGGGTAGGTCCATAGGTGAGTCGGGTAGGGGTTTTGGTAACAGAGCACTGTAAGGCACATGGGGTACTAACTTTCTCTCGCTCACCACAGGTTTGTCAACCTGTGGTGACCCTGCGTTATCAAAATTATTTCAAACAAGATATTTATTCCAACAGTCTCGGCGTAACCCCAAATGACAAACCACAAGAATTTTAATTAACCCAAAATGAAACAGACTGTTGTCAGCCTGATTTCATTTGTATCTTTTAGACATTTTAAACAAACTCCTATGCAAGTAGTAAGGCATATTAAGCTCATACCCCATGAAAACCATCAGTAGCCGAAGGTGATACAAGAAAACAAAACCATACCTACCCTCGCAGGTGATGAATTGTTTGGTAATCATCAACAAATCATGCCAGCATTGCTTGAGCATATTCGCGGGCAAACCTTTGTCACACGAGCTCACCCTTCGTGAATGGAAGAGAAAGGTCCATGGGACATCTTCCACTTTGCAATTTTTTGACCATTTTTTCCCAGTGACAGGCAGACCGGTGGCCAAACTAAGAAATTGCTCATCAATTTCTAACTGCACATCCCTAACCTTGGCTCGGCAGCCATCAAAGGTTAAAGAAAATTGCCGAGCTACGCTAGGGTTATAGCCATCAAACTTCTGTATAAACGGGAGTCATCCGAATTCCTCAAGGTCACTGTAAGAACCATCGAACATTAACAATGCTTGTCTACCATTGGGTTCATCCCTTACGACCGGAGCCATAGTGCGGGTGCATGGTAGGGTTTGGATTGAACACAACAACACATAGGATTAAAAATCGATAGGGCTAACAGCTGCAAGCGTTCAAAGGGGAGGCAAATCAATATGTGCGTGCGAAGGTGGTGGGTTAGTTCACCGCCATGCAAAATATTAATGGCACAGTACAACACTGTTTAATCAATTATGACATCACTCAAACCACATTAATCGGCTAACACAAGGATTTAAACGGTGGATAGTGATATGTCAATACATCAACCTATGGTTTGAAATCATGAACATTCAATGTTAAATCACACCCAAAGTTTGAATACGTGCCAGTAATAATTCAAATCAACATTAAACCAAAAACCCCAATGTCAAACCAACGCGCCATTGCAAACTTGAAACTATTTCCATTCAATATGAAATCAAAACTCATATATTACCCATGCGCTTATTGCATAATGTGTAATCAAGGTTTATAAAACATTGCAACCAATGGTTTTATAAAATCGACAAGCTAAGAGCTTTAAGGATCACATTATATAAAACAAAATCAACCATGGCCCTTAAGAAACCAATATAATTCATAAATTAACATGCTCAATGCCTGATCAATCAAATAAAAATCAAAATGCCCAATCAAAGTAAGAGTAGGTAAATGGTCCTAGTTTGAAAAATCATTCTAGCCACTAAATAATAAACCAAAGGTAAGTACCAATCAGAATATCAATGAACAGATCATGGAAATTCAAATAACGATGGAGGAGTTTTCACACTTTCAGTCATGAAAACCAATTTGCAAATGTCACTTGAAATGAAAACATCGTCTCTTTGCAAAATGCGATAGAAATTTTAAGTTCAAGAGACATAGGTGTAGGCATCTTTTTAAGGCAATTAAAAAAAATTGAATTGGCTGCCAACAATGGCGACACACTGGGAGAAGTAGTTATCTTTGTCAAAAGAAATGAATTCAGATCAGGACAGCAAAGAAAAATTCAACTCAAAAACAACAACCAGAAAATCGTACAAACATCATCATTTACCATCTTTTCCAGCGATGTTTTAAAAGACGCAAACTAACAACAGTCTTAAGATCAGCAAGTCATGATATTAATGATAAAATATTCAATATTGTTGGCATGGCCACTTCTTCCAGCAGGCATCCATAGCCTCGACAGGGTTTCCATTTAACCCACTCGAACGTCTGTATCCTGTCGAGAAGTTCTAGATCAGAATAATGGACTTTAAAAGAGGTTTCTTATAATTTTTACAGATTTTCATTTACCCGACATTGCTTCGCTACCAGCAGGCCTATTCAGTACACCAACGAAGTTGTCTTGGTGCCATGCTTGCATTTACCCGCTGCCAGTGGACCTGTTCGGTATCCCGACGGGTTTACAAACACTTCCCACAGCTCTTATTAGCAATTTTAAATTTTTTTTCTTTATATATAGCTGAGCGGGGTGACGCTAAAAAATCTTGATATTTTATCTTATTTTTTCGACCTCATCATAATTTTTTGATATTGTCCTTTATTTAGCTCCAGAAATGTTTTATTTCTAAAACAGCTTGCTATGATAGGGAGACATCTTTTTGATTCATTCCTTTACGAAAAGGGATAGTGTAAAAAGATAAAGATGATCATGACAAACTTCACTTAGAGATTGAAATTAGTAACTTCTTTCAAACAACAAAATTTGTTTCAACATAAATATCATTTTTAGAAATATATCACTGATGTTCGTACAATCTTTCAGAAGTTATTTCAGCGAAGAAATTTTCCCATGGTCTTTGTCTGAATGGATCAACGCACAATTATGCATATGTTTGAAAAACACAAAAAATGATCATTCAAATCAAAACCAAAAATGAAAATAAAGGAAAAAATAAAAACAAAAGGACATATTTACACAATATACAAGGGAAGAAATCAAGCAAAGTATCTTTTCAGGGCTTGGCCATTCACCAGATAGGTGTCAAGATGCCCTTCAAGATTCTGTAAACGAAAGGAACTAGGACCCAAATTTTCAACAATAAAAAATGGCCCAAGCCACAAATTTTGAAACTTGGTGTGTTCACCCTTTCCTTCGTGTGGTTTGTCCCACTTTAAGACGAGATCGCCTACTTCAAAATTCCTATCAGAAGTAGAACTAGAATTGAACCAGCTTTTAATCAGTTGTTGATGTTGGTCTAACTTACGCTTAGCTTGGGTTCTTACTTCTTCTAACTTCATCAAAGCGTTAATACGGCTTTCTAAAGGGGGACAATCTTCTTATTGGACTTTTTGTGACAATTGGAGCGAAGGAAGAAGAATGTGAGGTGGAAGAATGGATTCTCTGCCATAAACGAGGAAAAAGGGGGAATTACCTATAGCGGCTTTGGGTGTTACCCTATTATCCCACAGTGCATTCAACAGTGCGTTGTGCTAGTTCTTGTGATTTTCAGCCACGGTTCTCTTGATAATTTTGATCAAGTTCTTGTTTGTTGATTCTGCTAGGCCGTTACCTTGGGGGTAATAACTAGTGGAATAATTCATCTTTATTCCTTTCTCTAAGGCGAACTCGCTTATCTCAAGAGAATAAAAGTATGAAGCGTTATCAAAGACTAGACAATCAGGGATACCAAAACGGGTGATGATATTTGAGTTTAGAAAAGTGATCACCTGACTTGTGTTAACAGTTCTTAGCGCGGTGGCTTCAGACCATCGATTAAAGTAATCAGTGGTTGTCACAATATATTTGTGTTGTTGTGAGGATGGAGGGTTAATAGGACCAATGATATCAAGGCCCCATTGCTGGAAAGGAGAATCGACTGAAACGGGTTGCAAGGGGAAGGCTGGTTTTTGCAATCACTCGATGCTTTCTGACAGATAATACATTTACAACACAAGGCATGGGTGTCCTTAAAGAGTGTTGGCCAGTAATAACCGACTCTTAAAACCTTATGAGCAGTGGTATCGCCACCAAAGTGACCACCAACTTCTCCTGCATGCAACTCAAGCAAGACTTTCTCTGCTTCGTCCTTTTCGAGACAACGCATCAGTACGCCGTCAAAATTATGATGAAACAGTATACCGTTAAATAGATTAAAGGAGGTGGAATTTAGTCTCAATGATCTTATTTTGGTGGGGTCAAGGTGACGGGGTTCTGATCCATGTTGAAGGCAGTGTCTAATATCATCATACCAAGGACTTACGAGGTTTTGTGTGCAACAAATCAAATTCTGACCGTGTTGTTCTAGGTCTGATGTGTCACTATCTTCTCGTTGTTCGGTTTCTGAATCAACAACTAACTTACACAACCCTTGGCCTCTCACGATCTATGTTGGGGTGATTTTTAAGTCATACTCCTGCAAGGAGGTGACCCAGTTGGCTCTTTTTTCTCCTAACTCTTTTTGCACTAACAAGTTCCTTACAGCCAGGTAAGGGACAATGACCTTCATCCTTGACTTCAGAAGATAAGACCGGAAATGCTTAACTTCCTTGAAGACAGTGTAGGCTTGCTGATCGACCGTTGGGTAGTTAAGTTCAACACCTTTGAAAGCAGAGCTCATAAAGGCGATGGGTACTTCATTGTTCTCAAAATTATTTTGAGTTAGGACTATGGCATAGGAACGATCAGAGGCAAAAGTATAGAGTGTAAAGTCTTGAGAGAAATCAGGGCTCATGAGAGACAGAACGTTAATTATGGCCTTCTTTATAGCATTGAAAGAATGGTTTTCTATGGGTCCCCAGTGATATTGGGTGTCTTTCTTAATCAGGTTCTGGAGAGGTCTGACCATTTCAGAGAAACTGGGGACAAATCTTCTCACGAAATTAATCTGGCCTAAGAAAGACTGCATGGATTTTTTGGAGGTAGGTGGGGGGAGTTTAGCGATGACTTGGGTCCTCTCAGGGTCAATAATCATTCCATCACTAGACTCAATGAATCCTAGTAATTTACCCTGTTCTACTACAAATATGGACTTCTTGGGGTTCAGGGAGATGCCGTATTTACGACATCATAGCAGAACGGCTCGTAAGTGAGCTAGATGATCTTCTTTGTTTTTAGAATAAACTGTCACATCATCTAAGTAGACTACTACGGAGTGATTGATTAAGCCTCTAAAATCAATGTCCATTTCTCTTTGAAAGGTAGCACTAGCATTAATCAATCCAAAAGGCATTTTACGATAAGCATAAGTGCCCCACGGGGTACAGAAGGTAGTTTTCAGTTGGTCTGGCGGAGACATCAAGACTTGGTTGTATCCATAGAAACCATCCAGTAAGGATAGCCTCTCGGAACCAGATACTTGTTGTAAGATCTATTCCATGGGAGGGACAGGATAATTATCTTTGTCAGACGCTTTGTTGAGGTTCTGGAAATTGACACAAAGTCGAATTTCCCCGTTTTTCTTCCACATTGGGACGATTTTGGATACCCATTGAGTGTGTCTAACAGGAAAAATTATTTTAGCACTAAGGAGTTTATTCAATTCTTTTTGTACGTTCGGTTCTAGTTTAGGATGCATTTTCCTCAGTTTCTGTTGGAAGGGTAAAGTTTAGGGCTTCATCGGGATGACATGCTGTATAATATTAGGATAAAACGTTTTAAGATCATCGTAAGTCCAAGCAAAGACATGCTTGAATTCTTTAAATAATCTAACAAAAGTAGCTTTTTCTTGCCTAGAACATCCCAAGCCTAAATTGATACACTGAGGATTTTTACTAGTTCCTAAATTGAATTTTTCATAAGATAATGAGGAACTATTTGTTTTGGGATTGACCATCTTTTTAAATTTATCTTCAAAATCATAAAACTTATTTAATCTAGCAACAGATTTGGGTATGAAATTTACCATGTCCGATAGAGCTTCAGGAGATTTCGGATTAGGTATTACTGTAAATTCATGCAAATTGTCGTCGTGCGTTTGTTCATCTATCATAGCACCTTGAAAGGTTTCTTCCATGTGCAAAAAGTTAATGATTTGTTGATCATCGTCGAATACTCTCCAGTTTGTGATATTGTCAGGAACAGATGGTCGAAACAATAGATCCATAGAGAATGCTTTTGGGGATAAGCCTTCTGCAGGAATAAGTTTAGAGGCAACATTAGCTAGTAGATATGCTTCGACATTGTTTAATATAGGAATGGAATTTATATTAAAAGAAGAAAATTTGTTCATTAAACTCCATACCTCATACTGGTAACTTTTGAGATGCGGGGAAAGACAGTGTATAGAATCTCTTACCTGCCTGACTACTATCTCAGAGTCTCCGAATACAACTAGATTTTGAATGTTCATGTCCAAGGCTTTTCTGAGACCTTGCAATAAAGCCTCATATTCTGCAATATTGTTAGTACATTCAAATTCTAATCTACAAGCCAATAATGTTTTTTTACCTGTCGAATCGATAATGATGTAGCCTACACCAGCTCCTTCTTTATACTTGGAACCATTGAAATATAAAGACCAAATTTGATTTCCATCGGGCTCACAGGACTGTTGTATAGAAGCTGTTGGTTGCGTACATGCTATGATCTCGGATCGCTGTTCTGGATTTTTGATAGGTGAAACTTCAACCATAAAATTTTCGAAGAAGGTGTCCATCCCTTGGACTTCAGGTGAATCAGCAGGAGGTGTGTATGGTTCATTGGGGTCATTCAAGTCTGTCACCGTGAACTTGAGGTAACGCTCACGGTTGACCTTGATCTTGTTGGGATTGCCATTTTCTGGAAGCCATAAGTGAGACCAGTCCGTCACGAAGTAACCATGTAGCTATTCCGACCAGTCCCTGCTTAAAAACATGCCATACACTTCTGGAATATCCACCATAATTATATCAATAACTTGATGAACCTTAGGGTTAGACGATAATCTAATCAATACATTTTTTAGTTCACCTATAACTTTAACATCTGTTCGATCAAGTTGTATGATTTTCAAATAAGATGGTTCTACTTCAGCGTTAATCTTTTGGCAGACTGAACAAGGCATCATATTTGATGATGCTCCTGAGTCAACCATACAATTATGCACATTTCTATTGAAGATTTTGAAAGTTAAAAGAAAAGGAGGTACATTCTTGCGAGTACTTAGAGTTGTAGCTTGTGGTTTCTTACTCGCATTTTCTAATGCTATTTTGTCTACATTATTCACATTATTTACATTATTATTTACATTATTTACAGGAGTTACAGGAAGGCTTCCTTTATCTTGAGGATCAAGGTTTCTTTTAGTGGAAGTCTTCTGCGGCACTTTGCTTTGCACAACCTTATTACCACTTGAATTACCATTCTTGCCATTGTCTAAAATATTTTGCAACATCTTCTGTAACAAATATGGAAATTTCAACAACTCATAAATAGAAATGTTGGCCCGTAATTTCTTAAGATCTTCAACAACATCATAATCTAATTTAGGGATGGCATTACTTTGTTTAGTTTCTACTGATTTAGATGGCTTTGGAGGTGAAGTTGTAGTGTTCTCGGCAGGAGGTTTGTTTGTTGTCTTGCTCCTAGTGTTGTAAGGGTGAATAGTCTCGAAGTTAGCTTGGAATATGTTATCCGAAAAGTGTCCAAAGATGTTCGGAGAAGACTCTTCTTCTTGAGATGTTTCCTGCTTGAATTCCTCTTGATGAATTTCAGGAGGCATCAAGTCATGTTGAGCTCCTAGAATTGTCTGGAGTGCGCATTGCAAACTTTCTAGGTTCAAGCCTTCAGAGTTTGGATTAGGCCGATTTGTTGGGAAAGACTTTCAGAAATGAGGTTTGTAGGGTCCTTTACTCGAAGAGGCTTCCTCAGTTGACCTTTTTAAATCTATAACTTGATTAGATAATTTTTGTACAACTTTAGTTAAATTTTCCAAATCATAGTTTTTGGGTTGTGTTTTGTTTTGTGTAGGTCTGGGAAGAATTTCAATCTTCTTTTTGGTAGAAGAAATAGTCTCGTCTTCGTTGCTAGAAGAGTCCTTTAGACTGAGTATGTCTTTTTCAATCTGAGTAGCCTCTTCAAAGGATTCTAAAAGCGTGGCCTTTTTAGATATTTTCACCCAAATAGCTATACTTTGATGTAGAGCTTTAGTGTAGTAATCTATTACAAGACTCTCAGCAGGCATAGAGTCTGTAGGGATTCGATTTTTAAGTGTTAAAAATATTTGATTAAAATCTTTAACTTTCTCTTTTTGAGTTCATTTTTAAGCTCAAAAGATCCATGACTAAGACTTCCGGAGGTTTTCCATCTCCGAATTTTTCCAAAAAACATGACTCAAACTTTTCCCAAGACACTATTGTATGGGGTTGTTGGGCAAAGTACCAAGTGGATCCATTACCCTCAAAAGTGTAAGGGAACAACCTACAGACAACATCTGCATGTTCAACGTTACGGATTCTGATGGCTAACATAAATTTTTTGATATGATATTCAACTATCTGTTTTAAATCGGGATCAAACTTAGGAAGCCATTTCTCCGGGTGCTTAGGTAAAGGGTGATGGGCTCCAGGTACAACTACAACATCCTAGTCTAACCAGGGTCTAGCAGGGTTGTTCTAATTTTCCATTGGGGTAGTGGGTGTAGAAGGAAGAGAAGGTGATTTGCCTTCGTCAGAAGAGGAATCTCCCCCAGAAGAGGAAGGATATGAGGGAGGTGGTGAAGGGGGTATCCTAGATCCTCCTGCAGCAGGATTTGTGTCTGGATATGTAGGATTCATAGTGGGATTAATATCACCTAACCGTTCTCTGATATCAGATAAATCTAAAGGTTTACCCCATGGGTGGTTTGGTCGCCTAAGATTGGCTAAAGCACTATGTGTCTTGATAAGAGATTGACAAACGATCTCTTGGATATCACCACCTGTAGGATTAGGGGTTGTTGGCTCAAATGTGATTTGTGGATCTTCGATTGAAGTAGTTGTTGTTTGAGGGGGGATATTATCTTGTGAATGGATTCTAGTCACTATAGGTGTGCTATTAGGTGGAGGAGGAGTCTTGTGACCACCTCGTGCCATTAATTAAGTTCATGCCCTCCTTTTAGCGCCATTTGTTGACGGGTGAAATTGTCCGTCCGTCAATTGAGAGAGTGGAATCGATCCGGGGTTGTCTAAATAACCCAAGTTGTTTGGAATGAACCACCCTAATGAGTTTAACAGATCCTTTGGCCGCTCTAAGATCTCCTAAGAAAACCAAAGAGGAAACTAACCTAAACTAACTAGTCTATTTAAAACAAATAAAACTATCTAACAATAAAAACAAACTAAAATAACTAAAACTAAATACAAATTATACTAACTATTCTTACTATTATACTAACTTAGATAAACTATCTAATTTACCAGTTGTAATATTACTTATTCACAAATGTACACTATAAACAGCCTACAGATTTAATAAAATCTGTAAAAATCAATGCTTTCTGTCCTAAGACAGCAATAAATGTTTTTTGATTTTTTATATTTTATGAAAAAGGAATAAAACTACTGAAATTAAATGATCTAATATACTAACTTTAACTTAAAATAATATCTGAACTAAACTACTAATAAAAACAGCAAGCAAAAGACTAGCTAACCTGGAAGCGCTCCTAGTTTATCCTGTGTATGGTGACTTCGAAGCTGGTCGGAGGAAGTAAACTCGCACCGGTTAATCCCAAATATTTTCGTAAATGATCGGCTATGCTGCTCTTTGAAGTGTTTTATAGGACAAACAAGACATAAAAGAAAATCATAACAATCTTAAGATTATAGATTCCTGCAATAAGGGAAACCTGTTATGCAAAAACTTATATATAACAATTCAATTCATCAAGAAGATAAACCTGTCATTCACAAACTGAATTAACAATTGTTATGTCTTTTATCTATTTGGAAGAGACAAAATATGGATTACAGTGATTAAAATTATATCATTTTCACATGATTTAGATATCTAAAGTAGTCATAAACCATAAACAAATTGATATACACAACATGAAACAAAATGTTGATATATTGAGAAGCTAAAGCTGTGACAAAACACCAAATTCTG
>JZKD02S1887691.1:0-11331 GCA_000966675.3 Picea glauca | reverse complement strand
TACAAGCCACAATGTAAATGACAATTCCATAGCGTTTTCAAATTTCTTTGTATTTGCATTTTATATCCGAGGAAAAAAGAACAAGCAATAGTTCTCACCTTCTGGCTAGGTTTTCCCATATTGGGTTTCCCAGGGTGTATCTTTTGTTCATTGTGTGAATGGTGTGATATTTGTTTTAGATTATTTTATTTTAGTCTTATATTATTTTGGTATGTGATGCACTGAGCTAGTTATATTACATCTTAATATTAAGTAAAATACCGCATAACTGAGAGTTTTCATAAACTTGTAAGATCTATTATGATGAACTATTCCAGTGGAATATCCATGGTAGTTTACATATCGCTAGTACTAATTGTTAGAATATTCAATAATAATGAGAGGTGGGGAGGGGGTGAATTAGTATAGAGTTATTTTAAAATTTGTAACCTTCAAGAACTACATAAACATTAACCATTAATCATGTCATTCGTCATCACATAAAATCATAAACATTGCACATAGATTTTTACATGGAAACCCAACTTGGAGAAATCTACATAAACTTTTCTTAAGTAATTTCAATATTTTACAAGCACCAACTTGAAGGAAGCACCCACTCCCTGATTTTTCTGGCACCTACTGGAAGGAGACACCAATCCCCTTGGAATATTTTAAATACTGATACAAGATCAAATCAACCTTCAAATACAATCCTAAAATCACTTAAGAAATTTGCATACAAAACTACTCAGATCTTTACCTCAAATCTGCAAACTTGTAAGATTCCCTAGGAGCTCAATTTTTGTTTCTGATTCAGAAACTTGGACCTAAGATATTAGGATATATTATCCTTCTAATGAAACAAGTGGAATTCAATTTGGACCTACCAAGCTTCAAATATAACCTTTTTATCTCAAACACTTGTTTGGGACTAGTTTTTGGATTAGTCACAAACGCTAACTTCAAACAAGTATAACTACATACTTGTAATGAATCACGATCTGAAACTTGTACCCAATATTCTTCAATATATTATATGAAATTCATCCAAGTGTTTCTCCTTGAATTATCCCTAAAAACATGTTATAGCAAAAATGGAAAGATGGCTCATTTTGAAGAAGAAAACCCTAGTTTAAATAATTTCAACTTCCACTGAGTATAACTTCAAACCTGTAATGAGTCAAGACCTAAAATTTGTACCCAAGATTTTTCTCTATCTCTTTAGAAACACCTCCAAGTTTCTATATCTAAATCATGATAAAAAAAAGTTATATTGAAAATGCCAAGATGACCTTAAAATAAAACCTTAGAACAAATCATCACAATACTTCATATTCCCTAGGAAATTTTCTCCTCTAGGATGAAATTCACTCCTCTTCCTTGGCTAGTTCGAATTGGTGTGATCCAAATGCCAAATGAGGCTCCTCTTATTTATATGAGTCTTCTGCACATGAGGGGGTGTGACCAAGGGTCACAACGTTTGGGTCTCACTTCTTCATTAAAGATGACCAAACTTAGGGGCTTCTTTACTTTACTTTAGGGGATTCTTATATTGGTTTTTAGGGGATTATTTAGTTGACTTTAGGGGCTTGTTCACTTGGTTTTAGAGATTTTTTAAGGATATTTCAAGGCTCTATTTGTGTACAACTCAAAGTGGGAATGTGGAAACAACCATATGTTATCTCATCCCATGAGGGCCATGCTTAAAATATACGCCATAAGGGGACCACTTTGGAGTTATATCTACTTATTTCAAGGATCCTTCAAGACTCTTCAAGGCTTCTTCAAGTGGATACATCATCCTCACTTTTAGGGGATTCTAGGATTTAATTTAATGATTCTTCTAAGGTTGACATCAACGACAACCAATTTTCCAACAATCTCCCCCTTTGACATTGATGAAAACATAGTAAAACAATTGTTCTCCCCCTGTCTTCGTGCTATGATATTAATGATTGTAATGTCCTCTTGTCTTCATGATGACTCCCCCTATATTCATGCTTCTAGTTTTACTATTTTTCTCCCCCCCTTTGACATAAATGTCAAAGGGTAACCCCCCCTGATAATATTCCCATTTTTGTTCTTGCAGAAGATTATGGAAATCAATTTGTAGTAGAAATTACTCCCAGTGTTTGTCAAATATACTCAAAGATATTCCTAGGAAGAGGATTTTTGAATATGTCTGCAATCTGTTCTTTTGTCCCAATGTACTCCAACTTGATATTATTTTTTTTGACTTGTTTCCGCAGAAAGTGGAACCTAATAGGAATATGTTTGGTCTTGGAATGAATCAATGGGTTCTTGGATATGTTTATAACATTGGTGTTGTTACAGAGTATCAAAATAGGCTCATCATATCTCACTTGTATGTCTTGCAAGGTTTTCTTCATCTAGAGAATCTGAGTACAACATGCTACTACTGCCATATATTTTTCTTCTATTGTGGATAAGGATAATGAAGATTGCTTCTTTCTCAACTAGGACACTAAGAATTTAGGTAGAAATTTTCTCCACTTGTGTTTCTTCTGTCATCAATAGTTCCTACCCAATCTGCATCTGTGTAGGTGACCAAAATTAACTCATTTCCTTTCGGATACCATAGACCAAAATATGTTGTTCCTTTAAAATATATAAAGATAATTTTCACTAATATAACATGGGTTTCCTTTGGTGCCACTTGAAATATTATGACATGTCTAACTACTTGCATTACATATGGTATTGAAGCTATCACATAGAGTAGAATACCAATCATAGATATGTAGAGTCTTCGATCCACTTCTTTAGATTCATCATCTTTTCTCAACTTGAAACTGATAACCATAGGAGTACTCACAGGTTTGCAGTTTTCCATTTTTAACTTATTTAACATTTCCTTGATGTACTTGGTTTGGGAAATGAAAATGCCTTTATCTAGATGAGATATCTAGAATACCAAGAAGAAAGTCAACTCCCCAAGTAGGGAAATTTCAAATTCATTATGCATATACTTGGAAAACTTCTGACTGGATCTATCATCATCACCTCCAAAGATGATGTCATCAACATACACTTCAATAATAATCATACTTCCTCAATCCACTTTCATGTAGAGGTTACTATTTTCATTTCCCCTTCTAAATCCTTGTTGTTGTAAGTACATTTCCAATCTTGAATACGAATCTCTCGGAGCTTTCTTAAGTCCATACAAATCGTTCTTCAGTATGAAAACATACTCTTCCTTTTCTGATAGTAGAAACCCTTTGGGCTATTCTATGTATATTTTTTCCTCTAATTCTCCATTTAGAAAAGATGGTTTTATGTCCATATGATACACTTTGATCCTTTTGGAGCATGGATAAGTGTTATCCACAAATTTGGTCATTGTGATGATGTCATGATGATGTTATGATGATGGGAAATCAAGCTCTTTACCAAGAACACTTTCTTGAGAAAAGTTACAGTTGTCCTCTTCCACAAATCACATTTTGAAACATGTTCGCAGGCTACTTATATATTCTCCTGCGAGAATGCCTAATTCCCGTAGGCCACATTAAGCTGGGGTGAGAACTTCTCGCACTGTACTCATATTTGGGGTGCGAACATGCTCTTAAAGAGGAAAAAGATAAATATCTCGAACCTTCTAGAAGGGAATCTTCTAGAAGGATGAGTTGGCTTTCGAATGGTTATTCAGGTGCTGGCATTCCAGATATCTTGGGATCATTCCCTATCCAAGTAACTAATCTATCTCTTCCTATATATTGAGGAGATTTCTCATGGAAAGGGTTAAGTTCAGTTGGCAGCAAGTTAGCAAGAGATTGATTAGAGAATTAGTGCAAGACTGTATGGAGGACTGATGCTACAACAACTAGATTCAACAACAAGGTCATCACAAGTGGTTGATTTTCTTCATGCATGAGAAAGTGTGTGTGTGTCAGAGCTAGGAGCCATCGAAAGGAGACCTACGACATCAAGGCTCAGGTTGTAAGTTTCACTTTCAATTAATTCAATACAGTAATATGTCCCTTTCCCATAAAGATGATGTCACGTTATTACATAATTCCTTGATCATATGTATAGACTAGTTATTGAATATATTAATCTGCCTTTACTTCGATTGGTTCGTTCTGTTGTGATCTGAATGGGGTGAGAGCATTGGAGTGAAGCTTGGAACAACAGAGATCTAAGGAAAGCGTTCATAAGGTATGTCCATGATCCTCATCTCTTAGTTCATTCAATAAGCTAGATCTAGGGAAAGTGTATTATTCTGTCCTGTTTTGTTCTAGACACCAGGTGGATATAGGGAGGTCGGTTTGTGTCCACACTCACGGACTTATCCTATAACAAAATTGGCGACTCCACTGGGGATACTATCCCTTTTGTCTTTTTGGTTTTTGAACTTTCTGTGGCCATTTGCTCTGTTTGCATTTTTCTCTTGATTTGTTAGTCTCTGAGTCCTCAGGATACCCTGAGAGACCTTCTGGGTCTATAAGCCATTTTGATTTTTACTTGCTTTTTCAAAATTTTCATTAGTTTCAGGGATTCTCGCACTGTGTCTATTAGCAGCCTACGATAACCTTGACAGTTCACACTCTGCATATATATTTCAATGTGGATAGTTCGCATGCTGCATCAAAATGGCCTGCGAGAATATTAGTTTCTCGCACTGTGTTCCACACTGGCCTGCGAACATATTTTTGAAATTTTTGAATTCAAGTCTTGACTCTGTCAATAGCTCATATATGTTTATTTACACCTATTTGTCTTGTTGAATCAGTGACTTACATATCTTTTGCTATAATTGACTTGCTGGGACTGATCTAGGTTTTCTAGGTTTTTCTTGCCTTTGAAGCTTGACTTTCATTTCTTAGCTCTTGTTGGTATTTTCATTCTCTCTGACTTCTGGAATTGAGTGTATCTGACTGGCTGAGATCCAGGGATTGGTTGAGAGTTGAGTGTTTGGTGTTTCTCTTGTACTTGTTGGTTCAAAAGGACAAATTTTTCATTTACATTGAGAAGCTCCTTGGTTTGCTTTTGTTTTTTCTTTCATTGAAAGTATTGGATTGGGTTGTTTGATTGAGTCTTTATAATTTGGTTTTCTTTTCTCATTATTCAGAGTTCTTCTTGGAAAGTGAATTGCATGTTTTCTTTCAAGTTTTGTTTTTACCTTTTGCGAGAACATTGAAAATCAAAGTTTTAAGAGTATTGAAGTTTTGAAAAAGACATATAGAACTTGCTCATTGATACATGATTGTTGGTAGTGGCATATGAAAGGAAATTGAGCATTGCATTTGCGTTGTAGTATTGAGATTGATTCGGAAATTGTTTTATCTCTCCCATAACTAGGATTCATCGAATGAAACGAATTCTATTTCATCATATCTTTGCATTATTTGGGTCAGAGTCATACATCACGAGTTTCATTATCGTTACCTTTGAGTAAATAACAGCCTGTAAAAACATTGCGTAATATTTAAATTGATCTAGTAACTCTTTTCTAGGGCTCTTTTACACCAACATTTAGCTAGGCTAGTGCTTTGGAGTAGGAAGAGAGACACACTCTCCAAAAGCTCAAAAACACACAATGGTATCTTGAGTTAGAGAGTGTAAAATTCCATTGGTTGCATATTGTCCTGGGAAGCCCTTCTAACACAAGGGTCAAGCATTAGGTCACATTGGTGTTGGCAGAGATACTAACCTGCTTTGTTGACATCAGTGTAGAGATTGCACGTATTACGGGGATCACTCCGAGGTATACCCACAATTATGAGTGGAAGCCTTTGAGTTGGTTTTGGGCTCGATACCCTACCCTTGCATGTGGATTGGACTGACGACTGTTTCCCTAGGCAGTATTGTTGTCTGTGGTGACCTTAGTGGCCTATCTCTCTACGTACTTACCCAAGGTGACTGTGGAGGGGAAAGTCTTCATGGTACCTGGAATTGACGTTGATCAAACTCACTCGGGCTCCTTGGAGGGTATACCCACGATTATGTGTGGGAGATTGTACCAGGGCGTAAGTCTGTTAAGAAGGTCATCAACGTAACTTTTCCACCCTAGCCCTGCCCCTTCTCGTCTCATTGTTGTGATGTTGGATTTCATCACCAAATAGTGGCTTCGATATTAGAAGGTATTGTTTGCTTGGTGATTGCTTCTAGATTTTTGTTTACTAGTGTATGCTATTTGTTTCTCGTAGTTGACCATAGGAATTGTGAGGAGCTTGTTACTTGCTTACAATTTCTCCCCCGCGACGTTCACGTAGGATGCAAGGTTTGTCTCCGGAACATCCAAAAGTTTCACAACCTTTGCATACAGCAACACCTGAGGGTACCCCTGAGGACTCTCCTCATCCAGGTGAAATCCCCCTTGTTACTTTACCACACGTGGACATAAGTGACGTCCCAGAAGTTTTTACACCACCTCCACAAGTAGAACCTACTAATCCTCTTGCTGAGTTTCGAATTACCAATACTATAGAGGACTATCACATTCGTCGTGGTGAACAACCTATAGGATGATTTCATCTTTATGAAGAAGCTCTTACTACATCTTTTGAATCAATCGTTGAGCCTTCTCACGGTGTAGTAGGCCAAGATCCTTTTTGGTCGGGTGATTTTCGACGAGTCTTGTTTGGTACTGAATCAACCCCTGTATACAAAATCAACCCTTCTATGTCTTATGAACAAGAAACTGCACCATAGACTACCACCTATCGTTTTGTTCTCCCTCCCGAGATGGCCCATCTCGCAATTATTTCTAGTGTCCAAACTGGAGTCACTACAACTACTCTTCCTCCTATTAATACCCAGCGAACTCCTGAGGTTAATCCAAATCTACCCCCTGGTTACCATGCGTTGAATCCTATGTTGAATGTTTCTCATCCAACGCCTCTGCAAACCCCCGCCGGTTCTCCAGGTGGTCCTCAGTTTCCTGGGCATCCTATTCTCGGTTTCATCCCGACACTCCCTCAGTTTCCCACTGGCAATGCTAATCCTAATGGCACTATACCGACTATTGTACCCAATGTACAGATTCCTATTGGTGGACAGAGTGGAACCGTTCCATTTTTTTTTCCCTTTCCCGGACATAACATAATTACTACACAACCTACGGTTGGAACACAACTTCCGGGTGGAACTATTCCTTTGATAGGGGGACCTACCTCACCTTTAGGACAAAACATCCCTCCTGCATTGGCCCAGTATTGGAATCAACTCATGCAAAATTTTCCTCAAAATGCTGGGGGGCAGCAAACTGTCCCTACTACAGGCCAACCATATCCAGGTGTGACTAATCCTATCTGGGGTTCCGGTCAGACTACTCAAACTCAAGGTCAAAATCCTTGGGGTTACTATCCGATTCAATCACCACCAAACCAACCAGGATCTTCTCTCTGGGGGCAGACTGCATACGGTCCCACTAGTCTACCAACAGGGCTTCCACCCCAGAGTCACCAGTATCCACAAGTGAATCGGCAATTGCCTTTTCTTGCTACTTTGGATCTGCCATATTTGTCTAGGATTCGTAATGATCCTATTCGTCACTCTCCACAATGGCCTGCTATTCCTACAAAGCTTCCATAGAACATTCCAAAATTCGATGGGAAGGTGGGAGAGGACCCAAATAATCATGTCATGAATTTCCATTTGTGGTGTTCATCCAACTCTTTGATGGACGACTCCATTAGACTGCGTCTTTTTCAACGAACTCTTACGGGTGCTACTGCGAAGTGGTACATTGAATTACCATGGGGTTTCTTTTCAAATTTCAACACCCTTGCAATGGCTTTTCTAACACATTACCAGTTATCGATCCGTTACGATACCGGAACTGAGATTTTAACCTCCTTCAAACAAAGCTCGGGCACTCATATATCTGATCATATTCATGAGTGGCGACGGAGGCGACGTCTCATTAAACTTGAGCTTCCTAATCAGTTACTGGTAGAATGGTTTACAAAGTCTTTTGTAAACAAAATTGGTAAAGACATTACTATGGGAGGTGTTTTCACAGAAGAGCAGGCTATTAGTCATGCTCAGTATCTTGATCTCGTTTATTCGCAAACGGGAACCTTGTATGATTTACTGCCTGATTTACCTCGTCCTGGTAGTTCCAACACTTCTGCTACTCCAGCTGCCTCGCATGCAGCTGATGGTGTGATTGGTTCCACTCATAGATACTCACATTCTGTTTCAACTACAACCCCGAAATCCAATTCTTCTAATGTGCAAAGTGCTCCATCTCCTGCTCCTCCCGCCAGTAAAACCTCTGAAGTGAACGATGTTCAATATACGCCGACTGATAAGACTAAGTCTAGAAAAGGGAGAGGCAAGAATAAGGAGGGTAAAAACAATAATCCGAATGAGAAAACCAAATCACCTCCTATTGATGACCAGGATAAGTGCAAACCACGCTACCCTTGCCTTATTTGTGGTGATGATCACTACACGAAGGATTTTCTGAGACGTGCCGAAGTTAACAAATTCCTTCAAGGAGCGTCGAAGCCCTCTACGTCGACAGTCTTGTCTCAACCCTTCCCATCTCAACAACAGGCTTCGTTGGTCATCCACGACCAACCCTCTACTTCTACATCATCTTATGTTTTGATGTGCACCGATGATTCTACGAAAGACAATGTTGCACTTACCACTAGAGCTAAAGACTATACTCCTTCTAAGGAGAAGGTTGACGACTTACCTCCTGATTTGGTACAACCTTCTCCACCGAATCCACCTATGAACGGTCCTCTTCATATTGAACGACCGAAACTTGATACAGTGATATGACCACCCCCAAAAGGTGTTGTTAAGAAATCGACATTCAATCCTCATGCTCGGGCGGCCCAGAACTATAGCATTGTCGAAGATCTGGCCCAAGCACCTTCAGCGATGTCTGCCCTTGAAGTCCTTCAGTCTTGCCCTGCATAGCGAAGGGCTATTTTGAAAGCCATGGGTGGAATCGATCCCATGGATACGAATTTGATAGTCTTTGACTTGAAAGAGCATATTCCAAGGTTACCCCCACAGCTTTCATTTCAAATCCAAGTTTTTGTTGCCGACAAGAGCATTTGTCGGATGATTATTGATGAAGGTGCCTCTACGTGCGTAATGTCTTTTTCTTGTTGGAAAGCCATTGGCTCTCCTGCGTTAAACGAATCAAAAAACACTTTGCGAGCCTTCAATGGCTCTGGTTTTAATCCATACGATGTTCTTCCGTCGTTTCCTGTTACTCTGGAAGGTAAGACCGTCCAGGTGGAAGTGGAAGTTTTCGATATTCCCCTAGATTATAATCTTCTACTTGGACGTAGCTGGGTCGATTCTATGCATGCTGTCGTGTCAACCCTGTTCCGTGTCATACGATTTCCTCACCAAGGAAAAGTGGTTACGGTTGATCAACTTGCCTTCTTTAATATCGATACTCACATGGGCAACGTGTTGTTCATAGCCAACACCCCACCGGGTTATGAGAATGTTGGAGTCGGTCTTTTAAAGGATTCTTCGTTAATGGGTACTTTTCCCATACCACCACCACCTGATATTCCACGCTCGTCAGTTGCATCTATTAATATGATCTCTTTTGTACCTCACGAACTTCCAGTGTCTGCCGACCCTTGGATAGTCCCTGAACCTGGAGATCATGTTCGTTTCGGCAACGTTATGCCGTTAAGTCCGGTTGAGTCTTCTTATCAAGCCATTCAATTGGCAACCCCTACTACTTCTTCTCTTGATGAGTTGTCTCCTGATCCTTTCCATGTCGTCTTTCCCACTGACGAGATGATTATGTCCATCATGTAAGACACCCCTTGGGACAATGGGCATCATCGTTCCATTTTGTTTCTGGAACAACAGACTTTCGCGAATTATCAACGGATTTCGGCTCTGTCGACCATTGTTGTCATTACGACGGTTCCTGGATCTACACAAGATGTGTTTGCAGAAGGGAACCTGAGTAACATTTCACCCACAATACCCATATATATTTCCTTGAACCCTGGGATAGTCGAGAATGTTCATATTGGAGCTTTGTGTTCTCCCGCAGAAATTGTCACTTATACTTCCTTGTTTAAAGAATTTCAGGATATTTTTGCGTGGAGTTATGAAGAGATGCTGGGTATTGACCCTGCTATCATTGTTCATGAGATTAATACATACCCCAGAGCTAAACCAGTCTGGAAGCACCTCCGTCCTGTCCATCCACATAAAGCGGCAGCCATTAAACATGAAGTTGAAAAACTTCTTAAAGCCGGTTTCATTTACCCCGTGGCATTGACAGAATGGGTTTCCAACCCCGTACTGATTGATAAGAAGGGTGGTAGTATACGCGTTTGTGTTGATTATCGAGATATCAACAAAGATTTTCCAAAGGACAATTTTCCAACCCCTTTCGTTGACCAGATCGTCGATGACTGTGCCGGCAGTGAAATCTTTTCCCTCATGGATGGATTTTCCGGCTATAATCAAATCAATATCGCTCCTGAGGACCAACATAAAATGAATTTTATTTGTCCTTGGGTTACTTTTGCCTACAAAAAACTCCCCTTCGGTCTAAAGAACGCAGGTGCTACGTGTTGATCTCTAATCTAACCTAGCAAATTAGAGTGCAAATGATTGTCAATCCGGTGTTTGTAAGACTTAGAGGCATGTCCAAAGTATATGGATTTTAGAGATAGTTTTTATCTTTTATGGAGATAACCCAAAATCCTATCTAAGGCTGACTGTGCAAGAGACACTAAGCTTCTATTCAGAAGTCATCTTCATAGTCCTGGTAACAGTAATCAGCACTTGTTTTTCTAAATGGTAAAAACAGTAAGCATAAAACCTATTCTAAGGCTGACTGTGCAAGAGACACTAAGCTTCTATTTAGAAGTCATCTTCATAGTCCTCATAACAGTAATCAACACTTGTTTTTCTGAAGAGTGAAAACAGTAAGAATTCAAGAGAAAGTTTAAGACCTATCAAATGTTGGAAGAACAAAACTCTTATTCAAGAGATGCATTCATTGTCTTCTTTCATTCATTCATTAACATCAAATCAAATCAAAATACTGAAAGCATAAAATAACTCAAAAGCATTCAAAACTATCTTAATTCTTTAAGTCTAACTGCACATTGCGTTCTCATTCAAGAATCCATTCACAATGATGAGTAAGTCTTGAAAACATTAAGCATGTAACTAAACTATGAAATTCATTTACCTATAGCAAGATAAAACTCATCTACAACAAACAAGATCTAAAACATGTACTTGAAA
The DNA here is from genome assembly GCA_000966675.3 of Picea glauca. NCBI lineage: Eukaryota > Viridiplantae > Streptophyta > Pinopsida > Pinales > Pinaceae > Picea > Picea glauca. The sequence goes on along the minus strand of JZKD02S1887691.1, from coordinate 123 downwards.
AATAACAGAAGGAAAGAGTGTACTAGTTGGCAATGGGGGCCCTCCACTGCTTCCCTGGTACACTTTGGTTAACTTCAGCTACGAAAGGACTCCAGTAGCATTCAAATCACCATAAGCATTCAA
>JZKD02S1887680.1:61879-78373 GCA_000966675.3 Picea glauca | reverse complement strand
CGATTTCTCGATTCGCGATGTGCTTCAGCCCTCCTGGATGAGCCCTAGTCCATGTGACCGTTACCCGTGACTGCAACCATACCTCTCGAAAATGTGCGCTAGCCCTCCTAGCTAAAACATGATCCATATGACCTGTCTCCATATGACCTTGGTCATATCACTCCATCGGTGTTTCGACACTTACAATGACATAATGTTTATGTCCATGGAATTCGTGATTTCCCGATTAGCGATGTGATTTAGCCCTCCTGGCTGACCCTGGTTCACGTGACTGTTCCCCGTGACCGCATCCTTATCTCTGACAATTGGCCTCCACTACGCCACCGTCCTACTTCGCTGCTGTGCTGACATCTGGCTCGTACTCATCAGGGTTTCGCGGATCACAATTCTTAATTGCACAAAACTCTTGTCAACGGGATCCTCGATTTCCCGATGAACAAAATGTCGATGGCGCCTTATTCTTCGACACCTGTCCCTCATATGGACAGTCCCGATCCCTTCGAGATTTCGAGACTTTAGATGTCAACTGACTTTGTCATTTCAAAGTGCCGATCACCGATGCCTCTGCTGACGTCACAGGTGTTTGACACGTGTTAGATCCTATCACGTGTCACTCTGATTCGTGATTTTCATGTGGCTGAAGTGTTAAATCTACCTAACACCTGTTATTCCCTGGTTGTGCCATGTGTCCCTTGCTGACATGGTCTGTTGTCGTGAGTTGGATCAATGGTTCAGATGCACTTCTTATCCAACGGCTGTGATTACATCGCGAAATCGCATATCACGATTTCGGGGTTTTCATTGTCATTGTTCACGAGACTCGTGAAACTCTGATTCCCGATTCTCCGATGAGCAAGATCAACGGTCCATATCTCAAGATTTCTTTAACGGCTGCGATCAAATCGCGAAATTGCATATCGTGATTTCAGGGTTTTCGATGTGGAGTGATTTGGACATTTCAAAGTCCTGATCCCCGAATCTCCGATGAAGCCTCCTGTCTACACGTGGATGGTCCCGATCTATGCTTGATTTAATGGCTACGATGAAATCGCGAAATCGCATATCGCGATTTCGGGGTTTTCATTGTCGAGTGAACTGGACATTTCAACGTCCCAATCGCCGAATCTCTGATGACTTATCTCCCTCGTAATTTCTACAAATCTGACGGTTGTTGGCCTTTTGGGAAATTTGAAAGGGTCCAACGGTCACTGGATCGTTGTCTTCTTTCTTCTCTGCAAACTCTTGCTGCACGTGTTTTCTTCAATGCTATTCCTCTTGAGCTTTTTCTCCTCGAATCCTTAAAGGATTCCGACGTCTTCTTTCGATCATTCACCTCTCTGAACCTTCCATCTTCACTATTGTACTTAAGCCATCATCACTACTATACTTGCCATCAATGACAAGTCTATGTTGCCTGTAAAACATGTCAACAATCCTTTGTACATTCTTCCTGCACCCATGCCATCTTCATTGTTGTACTTTCCATCAATGACAAGCATATGCTACATGTTAAACATTTTCCAACAACATAGGCATCTGAAATAATTCATAGAAGGAAAAAATTTTGTTGTAGACAACATCTCTGAAGAGGTAAATGAAGAGGATATGTTTGTAAATAAAGTAGGTGTACATAAATTTAGATACCCTGTAAAAAATCCCCCTTTTTATATTTCTGAAAAGATTATGGATAATATTTCCCATTGTTACCTCATTGATGGCGGTTCAAGCCCAAGTGTGATGTCGAATATTATTATGGAAGAGCTAGGCTTGTCCTATACAAATGAAAACACCAGAATCATGCTCTCCTATAATAGTCTAAAACAAACGACCATAGGTGAGATTAAAGATGTGACCTTAGTTTTGTGCGCACACCCTGAAATAAGGACAACCCTTAGTATTCAGGTAATTGATATGTCAATAATAAATTACTCAATCATCTTTGGAAGATATTGGAAACCTCTGACGGGTCGATACCTCTCACTCGATGGGACACAATTATCTGTTCCTTGGAATGGTAAAAACATTATATTCCTTAGAGAGGGAAGGATTTCACCTTACATAGAGACTGTTCCATAGCCTAATGTAAACTATATTGAAGAGGACCTAGGGGTGTATTCCATATTTCTTGAGGAGGATAACATTCCCTTGGAAAAAATTGATTTAGATGATGGTATGTGGCACATGCACTTTGATTGTTCATGCTCTAATGAAGGTAATAGAGTTGGCATTATCTTGATTTCTCCTGTAGGAAAAATCCATAACTTTTCTTATAGGTTGGAGTTTTCTTGTAAACACAATGCCACCGAATTTGAGGCTTTGTTATTGGGCATTGAGAATGCCTATAATCTTGGTTTTGGTCACCTTTCAATTTTTGGGGATTACGAGCTTGTTGTGAACCGTGTACTTAAAATTCACTCTCCTAGCAACAAGTTGATGAAACGATACACCCAAACTGTTTGGGCACTTATATTGAACCTATTATCTTTGAACATCACTCATGTCAAGAGCGAGTTAAACTCAATAGCTGATCGGTTAGTTGTTTTTGCAGCCTCCCCTAATCGGAAAATTTTGCCACACAGACCTGATTTCACCTTTCAATATCTATATTGTCCACATATTTTCGACAATATGGAATCTTGACAGGTCTTCCCTAACGATGAGAGAATTTGTGCTTTCATTCAAAATAAACCTTTTAAGCCTAAGGAAACTATATCCATAGAAGATAACAAGATTCCTAAGAGATTGACTCCTCTAGAGAGATTGTTTTCATCAAGTGATGTAGGCAATAAAGAGAAACAGAAAGAAGAGGAGTTGAAAAGGAAGATGGGTGAAACCGCCTCCTTGAACATGGGACACCCGATTCTCCAAAGAATGTTAAGATAGGTGCCAAATGTGCTAATGAAGTGAAAATTAGGTTTTCCAAGATACTTGGTGAACTTCAAGGTGTTTTTTCTTGGTCTTATAAGGATCTTCATGGTTTTGATCTTGGTCTTATACAACATGCTATCCCCATCAAGGAAGGCATAAAACTAGTTATGCAAAAACAAAGACTTATCAACCCTGCACCGGAAGAAACTATTTGAAAAGGATTGGAAAAAATCTTGAAGGTTGGTATCATCTTTCCAGTCAAGTATTCTGAATGGGTTTCAAATTTGGTCCCTGTCTGGAAAGCCACTGAACATATAATATTCTGCATTGATTTTCGCGCAGTTAAGCAGGCTATTATGAAAGGTTATTCTCCTCTTCCTAACATAGAAACGATTTTGCAACAAGTCGCAAGGTCACAGATGATGCCCTTACTTAATGTTTTTTCCAGTTACAATCAAATCAAGGTAAAAGGGGATGATGTTTTGAAAACCACCTTTATCACTGCTTGGGGTACCGTGAATTATGAAAGTATGATTTCTGGATTACCTAATGCAAGTACCACTTTCAAAAGACCTATACAAATAAATCTTCGTGAATTGATCGGTATTCATATCTATCTTGATGATCTATTTATATATGTTAAAGGGTTGTTAATTACCTCAGAGTTTCAAGTGTTATTTTTGGGTCCCTTCAAAATTGCTTTTGTCCTGGATGCTAACTCTTACATTATAAAGAATTTACAAGAGAAATTGTTTTCCTACAGCACTAACGGGTCTCACTTGAAACAATACATGGGACCAAATTGAAAAGTTCTAATGTTGTTTGGATTTTTTGTATATTAGTAATTTAGCTCTGCTTTCTTTTTTCCACTATTTTTTATTTCTGCTTACAAGTAGTTTGATTTATGCTTTCTATTTTTAACATTTTTCTGTTGCTTTTACATTTTTGTCATTTTATTTTTTGTTGTTTTAAATCTTAATCTATCATGATTTTTATTATTTTTTTGTCTTTTAGTCGATTTTGGTCAAAAACAAGATGATGGATCAGTTCAGCCACAGTGACACTCCTGCAGGATATTGTTAGTCAAACACAATCAAGCTTACACAGTTGTTATGATGTTCCCTAGAAAGCACTTGAATTTGTTATCTGCTTCCACTGTTGTCTTTTAAAGAAATTGGTTATCTCCCGCTTCTGCTTTCCATTTCTTCATCCATTTGAGAATTTAAAAGAGCAAGTCCATAATTTTTCTCCATGAGGTAAAAAACAGATTCCATTCGAACGATTATGCACACAGTGGTAAACTCGCTCATACTTAACACTTTTCACAAGTTATTCCCAAATTCTCGGTCATTTTCCCATTAAATCCGCTCACTTCCCCCTATTGCATAATCATTATGGTTATATCTTCTTGATCTACTATTCTTGGTCTGTGAAACCATGTGAGTTCTGAGATCTAAATCTGTTGAAAACAAATTTCCCTATGGAATCACCATTTTGTTGACGATTAAAATCACAACGAGTTTTTAATGCCCGCAAAGTATTGCTTAAGGCTATTATTATAAGCTAATGATATATCTATAATACTTGTAGATTGGAGTATCATATCTAGTTTTTATTTGATGTTATGCTATTGTTTGACACTTCTATAGGTTTGAGGATGATTCATGTTCAAATGTTATGTGTGAGTGTCCTTAATTTAAACTCTCATATTCATGTCATGAAGGCTTCTGTGAACTATTATTTTTATTGTGTCATGATATATTATATGTTACACCTGCACAAAACATGTGTTAGTCATGGAAAAGGATAAGAGACCTATGGAAAAATCTAAAAAGGAAATTAAACTTTGCTACTATGTTACACTACATGCATTAAATTAAATGTATTTTTGTTAGTCCTAGCTAATAAGGTTAGTGGCTATACGATTTATTGGCTTATATGGAAAAACATGTGGCATGCATTATGGTTGGAAATAGTTAATATGACATTGGGTGGCCCATTTTGGATGTTGGTTTCAATGCATCGTTTAATTGAATGAATTAATGGAATAGTGGGTTGGCGTGTACTAAGGAATTGAATGACTAGAGGATGGAGGGGACATGCATTTACTGCATGTCACTCCATACCCTTCCCATTGGTCATCATCGTGTCCTGGCTATTGTTCAATTGTATTTGTTGTGGTTAAGCTTCGATTTTCAGGCAAAGGAAGAAATTCTCGGCCAAGCTCGCGTTTTTGAGGCTTTTTGTTATAAGTATGTCTTTTTCTCCATCCATGAATCCACTCTGGTTATGAAATATGTATTGTCTCAGTGATGTATGATTTTGTGCTTTCCTTAAGACTAGCAACTGTGTAAACTTGTGATATTTCTCTGTAATGGATTATTTGTGTGGTTTTCATTGCAATAATGGTGGAAGTCACAAGTTCATTGATTTTTTTGAGTATTGGTAGCCATGAAGGCTCTCTATCATCCTTATTGTTTTTGGGTGGAGGGTTTCAGTCAGTCCTTATTTGTTGGTTTTCCCCACATTTTTATTGTCACCATGCCCGGTTTTTTTGTTGTTATGAGGTTGTTGGGTTTGTTTCAAACCACCGTGTGTCATTGCGTATTGTTTCACCTGGGTATGGGTTCGTTCATGCTACTGATGTTTGCACAGTGGGTTATGATGGCTATCATGCCAAGGGGCTTGCTTAAGGTTGATTTCTATTTCTTGGCTCTTTTGTATCTCAACCTTCTTCAGGTTGATTGGGAAAATCATGAGGGTTATACCTTGTGTGTTCTTAGTGTTATTACAGACCAAAATGAAGCCTTTGCTCCTCTATTCAAGGTCTCTCCTATCTCATGAACTGTCACCATGTCTACGAAGTTATTGGCACTATATCCTATGTGTTAATTGTATGGTCTCGGAGGTTCTTACCCATTGTTGGGGGTCGACTCCATTTTCCTTGTGTTGGTCCACAGAGGGAACCCTTGATTACTCAAAGCCCAACTTTTGATAAATGGAGCTTGTTATATCCTATTGGGTATATTGTTGATTGTTATGAGTTGGCGGTGTATCGCCGACAGTGTTTGATTGTTGGCTCGTCTCTATTGATTATGTTGACAGTGATTTTGGTTATTGGTATTTGGTTGCATTGGCTATTATAATAGTCAAATCGATAGATCAACATGGTTAATTAGTTGATTGGAGAAATGGGATTGAATAAATAGTCATTGTCTCTTATATTGCAATTATTGAATTGTTAACCCATCATTAGTTTATAATTGATTAATTCGCAGTGATGCTTCATGCGTGATGTGTTGGTATGTGTGGGCTTCCTACAACATGTTAGGTTGAGTTGATGGTTGTTGTGACTGTGTGTTTTAAATTTCCAAATGTGAGTATTGCAATCATGATATTTGTGGCGTGGCTATCCACTGTATATGCTATGAATATTATTTGATTGTACCATAATAGATGGTCATGAGTTTTTACAAAATATAGTTTTGTTGCAATTCGATCAATTTGAGAAATGGGATTGGGCATATTGTCATTGTGTGTCTGTATTAGATTGATAGCTCAACATTGTTGATGTTTAGATTTGGAGTAATTAGATATGTACAGTCACATAAATGCTCTTGTATTTTGTTTAATGGTCTGTGTATCCCACAAAATAGTATGAGTTGAAATGGTGATTGTTTCTACTATGTGTTTAAATGAAAAGTCAAGATTTTTACAAATCAAAATATTGATGATTTGGTTTAACTTTCCACTATGTATGTTGATCAATATCATGCATCGTAGCAAAGATAGGCACAGGTTCTATAACAGTATGGTCTCATTATAGTCTAATTATTAAATTAAATTAAAGGATGAAATCGAGCATGCTTTTGTGTATGTGTTCGATTAAGGAAATAATTCATGGACAATGGTTGATGTCTTGATGTTGAACAAAGTAGACATAAATGACTGTGTGTTCATTTGGGAATTGTTTTAAAACATTAAGTGGACAAATGAGAAGAGACAAAACTCTTCTACAAGTTGTTGTGGGAGGCATATTGTCTTGTTTTGATGACATCATGTTAATGATTTAACTACAAACAGTGAGCAAGTTAATACACATAATTGATTGAATTATACACAATAGTTGTTTAATTGAGCACAATGATTATTTGGTTGGTGTTGGATCTTTTGCATTGATATAGAATGGTTTTATGTATTACTTAATTAATTTTATGGATAGTATCTGCTCTCTTTCCCTACCATTATTTCACTTTTCTCTAATTACAAACCCCTCGCCTTCCCATATCCTTTTTTCACTCCATGTTCCTAAAATTTAATTATAGTTAAGAGAATTATGCATTCTGGCAGTTTGAAATCACAGTTTCTTGGATGGATTACAGTGACATGTTACTTGGTTTACATTACAGTTGACTGTTTGTTGTCGATGAGCAGTAACCATGATTCTTTTCCCCCTCATTTTAACATTTTTTTCTCAATACAAACCCCTCACATATCCCAGAACCTTTTGTTCACCCCCTTCTCACTGACACCAATTAAGCAATTTGTATGGATTGGATTGCATGAGTCTGATATGTTGTTGAGGCAAGATTTATTTCATATATTTAAGGAGTTGTCATGTATGGTTGTTAAAAGAACTATTTTCTAATAAATCATGCATGTAGGAATGATCTTTTTCAGTCAAGGTAGCCATGGTAGAGGTAACCAAGGAAGAGGTAATTGGAACAGGGGCCCTAGAAGGCCTAGATTCTCCATTCACTTTGATGCTCACTCACAGGAGTTAGGCTAGCTATTTTAGGCTAGAATTTCGATTGGATTGGGAAAGGGGTTTTCCAACCTAGGCCTGAAAGGCCTCCCTTCCAAGATCCATAATCCCCTAGTATTCTCGTGCCCCCTCATGTCTCATTGTAACCCGAGGTTCCCGAAAATGACAAATGGCAAGAGATTGTCCACCCAACAGTCTTCCAACATCGTGGCCAGCCTAATTTGTCTTTACTTGCTCCGCCGCCTATCAATCACATTGTCCAAGATGCCCCTGTCCACTCACCATTTTAGTCCTCATATGCTAGCAAAAGGTTGAAAACCGAGGCCCACCATGCCCCTGACAAGGAAATAGCCATTGTTTCCCCTTCCTCCCCCTCCAATGGCTCTGATAAATCCATGTCCTCCCGGATGCATTTGAGGGATGATTGTTCTCATGTGATTAGCGAGATTAGGTCTAAAGGCTCAACACAACCAAATATAAATTCAGAGAGATCAAAGGGTGACAACAACAACAAGAGAAATATTGCATCTTAGAGTGGAAAATATTGTCTTTGAGTTTTATTTTATTTATTGTTGATGAAAGTTGACTTCAAAAGTTTTGGAAAACATGTTTTGTTTGGATATATGAGTAATATATTTTTGAAAATATTTTCTAATACCAATGAGATAAATTGTCAAACAGGAATGTGATGATAGGAATCACAAGGANTGTAAATAAAGTAGGTGTACATAAATTTAGATACCCTGTAAAAAATCCCCCTTTTTATATTTCTGAAAAGATTATGGATAATATTTCCCATTGTTACCTCATTGATGGCGGTTCAAGCCCAAGTGTGATGTCGAATATTATTATGGAAGAGCTAGGCTTGTCCTATACAAATGAAAACACCAGAATCATGCTCTCCTATAATAGTCTAAAACAAACGACCATAGGTGAGATTAAAGATGTGACCTTAGTTTTGTGCGCACACCCTGAAATAAGGACAACCCTTAGTATTCAGGTAATTGATATGTCAATAATAAATTACTCAATCATCTTTGGAAGATATTGGAAACCTCTGACGGGTCGATACCTCTCACTCGATGGGACACAATTATCTGTTCCTTGGAATGGTAAAAACATTATATTCCTTAGAGAGGGAAGGATTTCACCTTACATAGAGACTGTTCCATAGCCTAATGTAAACTATATTGAAGAGGACCTAGGGGTGTATTCCATATTTCTTGAGGAGGATAACATTCCCTTGGAAAAAATTGATTTAGATGATGGTATGTGGCACATGCACTTTGATTGTTCATGCTCTAATGAAGGTAATAGAGTTGGCATTATCTTGATTTCTCCTGTAGGAAAAATCCATAACTTTTCTTATAGGTTGGAGTTTTCTTGTAAACACAATGCCACCGAATTTGAGGCTTTGTTATTGGGCATTGAGAATGCCTATAATCTTGGTTTTGGTCACCTTTCAATTTTTGGGGATTACGAGCTTGTTGTGAACCGTGTACTTAAAATTCACTCTCCTAGCAACAAGTTGATGAAACGATACACCCGAACTGTTTGGGCACTTATATCGAACCTATTATCTTTGAACATCACTCATGTCAAGAGCGAGTTAAACTCAATAGTTGATCAGTTAGTTGTTTTTGCAGCCTCCCCTAATCGACAAATTTTGCCACACAGACCTGATTTCACCTTTCAATCTCTATATTGTCCACATATTCCCGACAATATGGAATCTTGACAGGTCTTCCCTAACGATGAGAGAATTTGTGCTTTCATTCAAAATAAACCTTTTAAGCCTAAGGAAACTATATCCATAGAAGATAACAATATTCCTAAGAGATTGACTCCTCTAGAGAGATTGTTTTCATCAAGTGATGTAGGCAATAAAGAGAAACAGAAAGAAGAGGAGTTGAAAAGGAAGAAGGGTGAAACCGCCTCCTTGAACATGGGACACCTGATTCTCCAAAGAATGTTAAGATAGGTGCCAAATGTGCTATTGAAGTGAAAATTAGGTTTTCCAAGATACTTGGTGAACTTCAAGGTGTTTTTTCTTGGTCTTATAAGGATCTTCATGGTTTTGATCTTGGTCTTATACAGCATGCTATCCCCATCAAGGAAGGCATAAAACTATTTATGCAAAAACAAAGACTTATCAACCCTGCACCGGAAGAAACTATTTGAAAAGGATTGGAAAAAATCTTGAAGGTTGGTNATATTTCTCTGTAATGGATTATTTGTGTGGTTTTCATTGCAATAATGGTGGAAGTCACAAGTTCATTGATTTTTTTGAGTATTGGTAGCCATGAAGGCTCTCTATCATCCTTATTTTTTTTGGGTGGAGGGTTTCAGTTAGTCTTGATTTGTTGGTTTTCCCCACATTTTTATTGTCACCATGCCCGGTTTTTTTGTTGTTATGAGGTTGTTGGGTTTGTTTCAAACCACCGTGTGTCATTGCGTATTGTTTCACCTAGGTATGGGTTCGTTCATGCTACTGATGTTTTCACAGTGGGTTATGATGGCTATCATGCCAAGGGGCTTGCTTAAGGTTGATTTCTATTTCTTGGCTCTTTTGTATCTCAACCTTCTTCAGGTTGATTGGGAAAACCATGAGGGTTATACCCTGTGTGTTCTTATTGTTATTACAGACCAAAATGAAGCCTTTTCTCCTCTATTCAAGGTCTCTCCTATCTCATGAACTGTCACCATGTCTACGAAGTTATTGGCACTATATCCTATGTGTTAATTGTATGGTCTCAGAGGTTCTTACCCATTGTTGGGGGTCGACTCCATTTCCCTTGTGTTGGTCCACAGAGGGAACCCTTGATTACTCAAAGCCCAACTTTTGATAAATGGAGCCTGTTATATCCTGTTGGGTATATTGTTGATTGTTATAAGTTGGCGATGTATCGTCGACAGTGTTTGATTGTTGGCTCGTCTCTATTGATTATGTTGACAGTGCTTTTGGTTATTGGTATTTGGTTGCATTGGCTATTATAACAGTCGAATCGATAGATCAACATGGTTAATTGGTTGATTGGAGAAATGGGATTGAATAAATAGTCATTGTCTCTTATATTGCAATTATTGAATTGTTAACCCATCATTAGTTTATAATTGATTAATTCGTAGTGATGCTTCATGCGTGATGTGTTGGTATGTGTGGGCTTCCTACAACATGTTAGGTTGAGTTGATGGTTGTTCTGACTGTGTGTTTTAAATTTCCAAATGTGAGTATTACAATCATGATATTTGTGGCGTGGCTATCCACTGTATATGCTATGAATATTATTTGATTGCACCATAATAGATGGTCATGGGTTTTTACAAAATATAGTTTTGTTGCAATTCGATCAATTTGAGAAATGGGATTGAGCATATTGTCATTGTTTGTGTGTATTAGATTGATAGCTCAACATTGTTGATGTTTAGATTTGGAGTAATTAGATATGTACAGTCACATAAATGCTCTTGTATTTTGTTTAATGGTTTGTGTATCCCACAAAATCGTATGAGTTGAAAAGGTGATTGTTGCTACTATGCGTTTAAATGAAAAGTCAAGATTTTTACAAATCAAAATATTGATGATTTGGTTTAACTTTCCACTATGTATGTTGATGAATATCATGCATCGTAGCAAAGATAGGCACAGGTTCTATAACCGTATGGTCTCATTATAGTCTAATTATTAAATTAAATTAAAGGATGAAATCGAGCATGCTTTTGTGTATGTGTTCGATTAAGGAAATAATTCATGGACAATGGTTGATGTGTTGATGCTGAACAAAGTGGAAATAAGTGACTGTGTGTTCATTTGGGAATTGTTTTAAAACATTAAGTGGACAAATGAGAAGAAACAAAACTCTTCTACAAGTTGTTGTGGGAGGCATATTGTCTTGTTTTGATGACATCGTGTTAATGATTTAACTACAAACAATGAGCAAGTTAATACACATAATTGATTGAATTATACACAATAGTTGTTTAATTGAGCACAATGATTATTTGGTTGGTGTTGGATCTTTTGCGTTGATATAGAATGGTTTTATGTATTACTTAATTAATTTTATGGATAGTATCTGCTCTCTTTCCCTACCATTATTTCACTTTTCTCTAATTAAAAACCCCTCGTCTTCCCATATCCTCTTTTCACTCCATGTTCCTAAAATTTAATTATAGTTAAGAGAATTATGCATTCTGACATTTGAAATCGCAGTTTCTTGGATGGATTACAGTGACATGTTACTTGGTTTACATTACAGTTGACTGTTTGTTTTCGATGAGTAGTAACCATGATTCTTTTCCCCCTCATTTTAACATATTTCGCTCAATACAAACCCCTCACATATCCCAGAACCTTTTGTTCACCCCCTTCTCAATGACACCAATTAAGCAATTTGTATGGATTGGATTGCATGAGTCTGATATGTTGTTGAGGCAAGATTTATTTCATATATTTAAGGAGTTGTCATGTATGGTTGTTAAAAGAACTATTTTCTAATAAATCATGCATGTAGGAATGATCTTTTTCAGTCAAGGTAGCCATGGTAGAGGTAACCAAGGAAGAGGTAATTGGAACAGGGGCCCTAGAAGGCCTAGATTCTCCATTCACTTTGATGCTCACTCACAGGAGTTAGGCTAGCTATTTTAGGCTAGAATTTCGATTGGATTGGGAAAGGGGTTTTCCAACCTAGGCCTGAAAGGCCTCCCTTCCAAGATCCATAATCCCCTAGTATTCTCGTGCCCCCTCATGTCTCATTGTAACCCGAGGTTCCCGAAAATGACAAATGGCAAGAGATTGTCCACCCAACAGTCTTCCAACATCGTGGCCAGCCTAATTTGTCTTTACTTGCTCCGCCGCCTATCAATCACATTGTCCAAGATGCCCCTGTCCACTCACCATTTTAGTCCTCATATGCTAGCAAAAGGTTGAAAACCGAGGCCCACCATGCCCCTGACAAGGAAATAGCCATTGTTTCCCCTTCCTCCCCCTCCAATGGCTCTGATAAATCCATGTCCTCCCGGATGCATTTGAGGGATGATTGTTCTCATGTGATTAGCGAGATTAGGTCTAAAGGCTCAACACAACCAAATATAAATTCAGAGAGATCAAAGGGTGACAACAACAACAAGAGAAATATTGCATCTTAGAGTGGAAAATATTGTCTTTGAGTTTTATTTTATTTATTGTTGATGAAAGTTGACTTCAAAAGTTTTGGAAAACATGTTTTGTTTGGATATATGAGTAATATATTTTTGAAAATATTTTCTAATACCAATGAGATAAATTGTCAAACAGGAATGTGATGATAGGAATCACAAGGATGAATGTTTTGTTTAATTAACTAGTTATGTTATGTTTATTAACAACTAAAGGGAGTCACAATGGGTCCCACCTACTAGTTATTATTTATTTAAACCCCTTATTATGATTTATTATTTTTCCCCCTAACTAAAATGTTGGTTGATTTTTTAGTTAACTTAACTAATGAAGTAGTTCAACTACTTCAACCAATTCTAATTTGTTTAAAGAAAAAATGAAAGGGAGGAACAAGAGGAGGATAGAAGGAGAAGCATATTAAGGTTTGATGTTTGAGTTTATGTTCAGATAGTTTGGTTTTCATTCATTCCTAAATTTATCACAAAACTAATTATTTTTTATGATAGCAGGGTCTTATTGTAGACAACAAGATTCGAGGTTGAATTACATCATTCAGACACTTGTTTCTCATAGGTGTTGATCTATCTTTGATAGTCTGTGTACACTTGTCTATTTGTGAATTAGTTTTCATGACTGAAAAATGCTATTGTACAGAGACGAGTGGGAAACAATCTGTGGCAAGATGATCCAGCTTTTAGAGTTCAGTTTTTTATTTTCTGTCAGAGGTCATTTTGTATGTTCCATCAAGGATGTCTAAGTTTGACTTTGGTCCAAAACTTCTTCATTAAATTTTGTAAAGAGTATGACTCTTTGGTGAATTGGAATGAAATAAATGATTTCTTTATGTCTCATCTGTCTTGATTGTCATCTTGGTGTCTTTGCTTCTATCTCTACATTTATTTCAACAACTGTTATATTCAAAAAATCATATAAATAATGAATTTTTCAGCAATTTTTTATTTATAAAAAGACTAGCCTAAGCACTTGTAATCAATACTTATGAGTTAGGATATTAATTTTGATGGCTATAAACATAGGTTGACATTCTTGTCTATTTTGATTTAGCTAAGAAGAATCTGAAAATGCTTGAGTAAAATCATTTCATATCTTTTCCTCAACACCCACATCACCATTTTGGATTTACGATTAAATATTTAAAAGACTCTGCTAAAAGAAATGATTTTGCAACAAAGTTCGCAACACCTATCACCATTGTGCAGTACCAAAAGAAAAAAACATCCAAAACCCTTTTCTCGAGATTCAAAAAGGATGAAAACCCTCATGGAGTACATGATGGTCCTAAGGTTGTTCTAGATGTTCATAGGTCCGAACTTGAGTGCCTACAACCTATCCAAGATACAACGCTCCTCCTTAACTTGTTGACAATGCCAGCTCAAATATAGCTTTCACACTTTGATGAGGTTGTTAGTTGATGGTATGATAGAATCCTTGGAGAAATGGTTAAATGTAGGCTCTGAAAACCATATATCCTCCTTTACATGATCGATTTTGTGTGTTAACATTGCCTACAACACCTGCGACAAAGTTAAAAGGATTGACAATCCTTCTCACATCAGCCCAAGGCTATATGGAAAAGAATATCAGGAAAATAATGAAATTAATAACAAAGGCTTGGGAGATGTCAAAGAGAATGGTCTCTTTTGGAACATGAGAACATATTTTTCATGAATATCTGCAAGCATATTTGAAAAATGAGGAAGGTTTCTACCTTGACGCGATTGTACCATTTGGTGTTAAAGTTACTAATATGATAGAATTGAGAAGAAGGGAGGATGATATCCCTTCTCCGAACCAAATAAAAAAATTGAATGGATGTTGAAAGGAAACGGTAAAAAACTTGAATGGTATTGTTCAAGCATGCAACCATGCCATAACTAGAAGAGAGGAATTATTTAAGAAGCTAGCTGAGATAGATCTAGCTCGCAGCACCGATGAAGTCCAAGACCCGAAATTGATACTCAACTCGTTGTTCTTAACCAAGAAATCATTTGATGAAAAAGTTGATATCTTTAAAGTGTTGTCATTTAAATGATTCTATGGCATTCTTGAATGTGGCGAAGGTGATGTGGAAAAATGGCTAGTTGATTATTAGATTAAAAATCAAGATATTAAAGAAGCATTGTGGAACATTTATATTGATCTAAGGGACTTGGAAGGTGAACTATTCAATATAAAAATCTAGCATGAAATCAACGTGGTTCCAATGAGGAGCTACATCGAGGAGTGGTTCAAAAAGGCTATCAACAAGATTACTAATGAAGGGAAAAGGACGGTTGAAACGATTCTTGTAACCAATGAAGAGAGCCATAAAAGGACATCATTGAGAAAGTGACAAACCATGAGATACCATCATAGTAAGTTCATACTCATCAAATTTTTCTTAAGCTCATCATCTAGTTACTCCACCTCTTTAAATATAATGGTTTAACCGAAGAATGATATTTTCCTTTTTCTTCTTATCAGGTCTTACTTCCTTCCACTTCCCACTTTATTCTTTAAACGAACTACTTTCTTATACATATTTTCTTTATGGTCCACGGGAGCCCCAATCCCAGTCATTATAACAAACACATTTTAATTTCATAAAATATGTATTGAACTATATATTTTTTAGAAATTCCAAGAGAGCTATTTCGGGAACAATCTTGACTATACATTGTAACCTAGTTTTTTCTGAATATGAATTATTTGAGGTTGGTATATCGTTATCTCCATTTAAGTTTCCCATGTATTACTCTATCAAAGTTCTCTTATGCATCCAAATCATTTTCTTTTAGTTTTTATGTGATCATAAATCTTTATCCCTACTATGATGGATGTGAGGAGGTTCTATTTATTTGTTTTAAATGTATGAATGTGTGTGTTTCCTGGTCCATTCTCAGGAACTCTCTTTTTAAAAGAAAAAGAAAAATATTTTCTATTTTTTGTTATATCTATTTTACTTTCCTTTCAAGTACTTCTTTAAAAATCCCATATTTTATAAATCTCGGACAAAGTATTACCACCTCTATAAAAACGTGGGAGGATTTTCACCCTCATGAGGTGTCCATTTTGTTCCTAATGGATTCAAGCGTCAACGTGTTCATTTGGTCACAACAAAACATGTGATGAGGTATCTTAAGGGTACATTGGATTATGGTCTCGGGTATGTGATAGACCATGAGTCTGTTATATGGATATTAAGATTTAGATTAGGCTGATAGTATTCCTAATCAGAAGAGTACTTCATCATATTGCTTCAGTCTAGGCTCCAATATGGTTTTGTGGAGAAACATGAAGCAGTCATGTGTAGCACTCAGTATGACTAAGGCTGAACATGTGGCAGCATGTGCAACATGTAGAGAAGCAGTGTGGCTTCAGAAGCTGTTGTCTAGGTCATTTGGCCTCAAACTAGAGATGACCTCCATTTGGTGTGACAACTAGAGTTGCATGAAGTTGTTAGAGAATCTGGTGTTCCATGATAGGTCGAAGCATATCGAGATCAAATATCACTATTGTTATCACTGAAATTTCGTCTGCACATGGCGACAAGAACTCTGCATCGTTAAATCAGAAAAAAGTCATACTTGGCACAAGATTAATTCCTCAGCATTGCAAAAGGGTCAAAAAACTATACAAATGACCAAAAATTTGAAAGGCGCTTTACATCATCTGGGTGCGCGCGCGCATGCGCGTAACAGAA
>JZKD02S1887680.1:19559-37208 GCA_000966675.3 Picea glauca | reverse complement strand
CGATCAAGACGAGCTGCGTGTTATACATTGGAACTGCATCGATGGCGGCCTGGACCGTTGTGAAGTTGCCTTCACTTTTGTCCTGAGATACTGTCAGAAGAAGGACATTGTTATATGCCGGATAAGCATAAGCGCCCACGGCCAACGAGCTCCATAAACCCTTCTGTATTTCAGGTTCCTTAAAATTCTTCTCCGTGGGATGTTCAGGGATAGCATATTGATTAGATACCCTAACAATAGAGCAGGCAGATTGCAGAAAACAAACATGCAACGCTGCAAGGAACAAACGGATAACGAAGAATCTTTTACTGTTGGCCATGAATATCGCAACCGTACGAGATTGACGCGAGATTTGCAATACAAAATATAGATATTCCAACAAACTCGTACGTAGCCAGAAACCCGAACTCGTGAATTAAGATCCTATTCAGCTGTGAAAATAAGAGCAGAAGGCGCAATAGAATCATGGGATTCGCTCAATGAATCCGTGGCCTTGGGGAACCTGTGAACAATATTCCAATAACAGAACATCCCATCGCAGGGCAAGCCAGAACTTGCTTTCTGATAAAGAGTTTGACAATGGGATCGGCCCAAAAAAACGGCTACTCGTGAAAAAAACCAAATCCAAAGAGCTCCAACTCAAATAGTAATTGCGCCTTGAAAACGAACAAATGACGAATTCACAGTATTTTTACAAGTAAATGAGTCAACGGAGAGTGTCAAAAGTAAACGTATCAGGGCCAACAATTTCAGGGCCGGGCGGTGTTTCTGAGATACAGTAAACGTATCTGACTACATAATTTTTCTGGCGAGGCCGTTTTTTTATTTCATCCACTACATAATTTTTCTTGGAACAAGCTCCGGCTAACGATGTTTTAAGCTTGCCTTCCATTAATCGTTCCGCTAATGCGCAAACAAACTTTAATTAATCCGTGACCATTACGATAGCCAATTTGTTATGTTACAACGGAAATTAGTGCGGGAATCTTCTGCGACTATACTCTAAATTAGAATGTTGTAATGTTGATCGAATCGATTAAGATATTTCGAATTTAATAGAGAATTTAATCGGGAAGAAATAGTATTTACTAAACGATCTTCACCTTGCTATCTCTTCATTTCGATCAATTAACCGATAAAACTATAATTATATTTGCATATAGCTAAACATATTTTTTTGTATTTAATAGGTGCATTAGTATCAAAATCACATAAGCTTCATAAAAATTTGTACGTGATTCATGTAATATACACCTTTCCAATTACATTTGCTTTTAATGAATTTTGGCATTTTTTCATTAAAAATATCCAATTTTAATCATAAGTTTATACGAGCTTTTTTGTAATTTCACTGAGAAGTAGTTTTTGGTTGAGCCATAATCAAACCTAAAACCTATTGAAAAATCGAAACCATGAGAATTTACTCTGTCTAGTTCCAACAAAGGTTACGGAAATTTCTTATGTAGGACTTTGAACAAATATTAGTATTTGATAAAGAGATCCTTAGATTCCATCTATTTTTTGTGTGGGTATTATTTATTCCCTTCATTTTTCGGGTTTGGGTATTATTTCTTTGTTGGTGCAAAATAGGAGACCGAGATTTTCGGAGGTTGCCAAGATATCGTTGTAGTCTAGTAGCGTTGGCATATTCAACCTTCCACAGAGGAAGGAGGTCTCACTTGAGGCACAGCTGAGACTTGTGTAATAAAGTGAGTTGATGACGACATATCTAGTGTATTACAAGGCAGATTCATAATTAAATGTGAAAGATCATATAATTATAAGTCTAAACTAGGTTATGCACTCAATAATCCATGTTGCATAGCATAAAAATAACTGCATACATCACAAAAGCTTGTTAACCAATATAGCAATTAGTAACTACACAAAACATGACAAGTAATGCAGAGGAAAGGTTATGCATTCATCTATATAATAACATTTTTTTGGATGTCCAAACAATCCATTTTGTATCATCATATCGGAGAGAGTGCATGGGGTATTTCTTTCATATCAAGACTTATACAACAGAACCAATTACAAATGAAGAACAAGAATCAAGCAAGAACAATGTAACAACTCTCAATAATAATGTCAGATCTCAGAATTAGCTTGTCCACCTAAAATTTAGGAAACAACAGTAACAATAACATATGAGCAACAACAATAGCAAGAATTACCAATTAACCCTTTCCCATTACATTCTCCCAAATTTGTATCACTCAACTGCTTCTTGATTCCACTTCTACGGTTTATTGAATCTATTTATGTTTCTTTCGTGCTTTTCCTTTTTGTTATGAGGAAAATCCCACTATGGCTTGGGGTAAACCACAACAGACGAAACGAATCCCAGAAATCAACTCTAATCCCAAGTATTCTATATAAATTAAATGGTAACAAGACAAGGCTAAAATCCTACCTCGTCCAGACGTTTGAAGAAGATCACCATTGAGCAAGTGACCCAAAGCCTATAACTATGACTTTTCCTAAAAAACCAAGATACGAAAGCATATGGTGATAATATATAATATCAAAATATAAATTAGCAAAATCCATTAACATACATGACCAATACGCCCATGGAATAGTAATTCAGAGATCAATTGTACGAGAAAAGAACATTTCTTATCCAGATGGATGTTGGTGGCCTCCCACCTATTCCAACTGGCTCATTTTAGCATTTTTCGAGTTTGGTAGTTTTTTTTCCTAGTTTTCGAGTCCCTAACTTGCGGGGTCATTTTGAGGCCCTAAACAATGTTTTTAGGGCTCGCCATAGTCGAAAATGTTCATTAATAAATAGCACCAAAATGTGTAGTCCTTGGATAGACATTTCCAACGAGCTATTGTGTGCCTAAACTGGAGATTGTATGCAAACGTTACAACCCTGGGAAGTTGATGTACTAACTTACCCAAACGAGGCCCACATGACTTTTGGTGCTTCATTTCCTAAGGTTAGGTTTTTTGATGTCTAGGGTTTTTGACATTCCTGTTTATTGTAAAAAGGCCTTCAGAGCCTCATTGTAATTTTGTTCTTGCGAATGAGCGCAACCGTCACATCTCTTCTCCGAGATAAGCCCCCACCATTCTAACAAGCTTGTTTTCTACTGCATTTTACAGTTTCAACTTATTTCCTTATTGTATAGAAAACCAATTTTACTGTAACTATGTTATTCTATGTTAAGCATCTTTTAATAATCTGTATTCATTTTATTTTGCTCATAAAATATGGATCAATGGTATCAGAGAAGTCTTCTCCTTGTTTTCTTAATGCATGTCCCCAACAAGGTTAGGGTACGAAGAATTGGGTCTTGAGCTTGTTTCTCTTGAGGACAAAATATCCTGCATACCCAAACGAACTCTCATGGAAGGAGAAAAGAAAGATGATGGGACATGAAATCCTTTCAAAATGTTGTTTGAGGAAGCCCTCATGCAATAGAGGGACGAGATGATGGATAGTTTTGCGTAAATCCTTCAGTGGCTACCAACAAGTGACACATATTTCTCAAGTGGAGGCGCCGCCCACTTCAAGGTACAAATCAATTTTGATATTCCTATATTTGAAGGTTAGATATAAACAGATCTTGTAGACAAGTAGTTGAATCTACTAAAAGGGTATTTTTCTGTCCATAACTTTTCAAATAGAGAAAAAATTACCTTTGCACTCCTCAAAGTCATTCCCCATGTCAAAGATTGGTGGGAAAATTTATGTGAGTAAAAGGAAACATAGGAACCCTCATTATTTACAGTTGCGACCACCTGAGAATCCTTTAGGGATGATATTAAGGAAAAATACTAACATTATGGAAGTTATGACGACTTGTATACCAAATGGACCACACTACGACAAGAAAGAGATCAAGCAGTGGTATATTTCAAAAATATCTTCCATACCCTATGCACCAAGTTGGGTATCAAAGATTCAAAGCGACATATGGTGCTCAAGTATCACGGTGCTCTGCATAGATGCATCCAAACTAAAATTGAATTTATGGACATCTCGGCCTTGGGCACAACCTATGAATATGTCATCAAAATCGAGTAAAATCTCAAACAAAAGATGCAACAATTTGGGACTGGGAACCCCTCGCAACAAAAACTAGGAAAGTGTGACCCCAACCTACAGAACAAAGGACAAATAAAAAATGGATAGTATTAGGACAACTTGTCCAAGGCACAAGTAAAAAAGAACATCGAAAAGAAAAAGAAGGATACCGGGAAGTGGTGAGACTTTCATAAGAGCCCTTGGCATAAAAATGTTGATTGTCGCTCAAAGCAGTCGCTGGTGGTAGAAGTGAAATCCACTGATTCAGATGTGGGTTCTAATTCAGAACCAAAAAGGGGAAGATGGATCATTGATGCGGAAACCAGTGCTATTTTTGCTACCACCAAGATCCAACCTGGTGAACTAGATGAGCCAAAAGAAATCGATCACCTTTTCCATTCGTAAATGTGGGTAAAAGGCACCCTGCTCCACTTCATTGTTGATAGACGTAGCCAGAAGAACCTCATCGCAGTAGAGGTCGTCAAGCAGTTGGCCCTACCAACAACGTTGCACCCGAAGCCATACACCATTGGATGGCTCTACCAAGGAAGCAATCTTCGCGTCAACCAACAGTGTTGACTGTCATACAACATCAAGCCCTTCATAGATGATATATTGTGTGATGTTTCTCCTCTCAAATTTTTTAATGTTCTTTTGGGCCAACCTTATTCATGGAAATGTCATGTTGTATATGATTATAGGCCTCGTAGTGTTATTATTACTTTGAAGAGGAAATTGTACAGGATACCCGAGGCAATCCCTTCTTGTGTTATTTCCTTGATCTTTGCCAAGCAATGGAAGAAGGTCATCTCTCAGACTCGGAAATTCGTCTTCTTCATGATTCTCTCTCAGAGTAAGCGAAAGATTGCAGCCAGATCTAGGGCCTCTACAACCGATGTCTTCAAATAACAGAAGCAAGTGGATAAGGTCAAGGAAGAATACTTAGATATCTTCTCCTCTCCTATCGAGGTGCTTCTGCACTGCCAGGTCAAGCATCCCATCGATCTGACTTTAGGTGCACCGCTACCCAATGGTTCGGTCTACCGCCACTCTCTATTAGAAAATGAGGATATCAAGAGGCAAATCCAAGAACTACTCCACAAGGGGCACATTCATCCCAACTCATCTCCTTGTAGGATCCTAATCATACTGGTGCAGAATAAATATGGGACCTGGTGGCTTTGCATTGATTACTGGGCCTTGAATAAAATCAAAGTATGGATTCGGTACCCGATTCCCCGAATCGACGACTTCCTTGATCAGCTCATGGGGGGAAAATACTCCAGTAAGATTGATTTAAAGTCTGGCTACTACCAGGTCCCAATAGAACAAGTAGATCTAAGGAAGCTCGCCTTCAAGTCAAAAGAAGGTATTTTTGAATGGTTGGTCATGCCCTTTGTTTTGACAAATGATCCAACAAATTTTATGAGGATGATGGATGCTATCCTCCGACCCTTCACTAGTACTTTTGTAGTGGTGTATCTAGATGACATACTCATCGACAATAATACTTGGGTGGAACAGTTGCAGCAAATTAAGTAGGTTCTGCACACCATATGACAGAACAAACTATAAGCAAATTTGGAAAAGTGCTCCTTCGTCATGGACAAGGTCTATTACTTAGGCTACATCATTGATCAACATGGTGTTTATGTGGATCTATCCAAGATCCAGGTCATCCATGACTATCCAGCCCCAACCACACTCATTAATCTTTGGAGCTTCTTGGGCCTTGCTAATTTCTATCGCAGGTTCGTGTTGGGATTCTCTCATATTTCATGGGCCCTTAGGAAAGTAACCAGGGGTGGTGGTAAGGCAAAATTTGTGTGGGTCTTATCCCAAAACTAAGCCTTCGATGACTTGAAGCAGCGTTTGTGTTCATCCTCAGTACTTTCATTGTCGGACTTGCAACATCCCTTTGAGATTGAGACATATGCTTCAGACTATGTTGTGGGCATTGTTCTCACTCAACATGGCCACCCCGTGGTGTATCATAGTGAGACACTATTAGATGTTGTCTGTAAGTACCTAACTTATGACAAATAAATTTACTCCATTATGAAATCATGTCGCCAGTTGAGAAATTAGATTCTAGGAAAGGAGACAATCATCCACACTGATCAAAATCCACTACAGTTCATCCAGACCCAAGGAAAATTGCAGAATGACCACCATTAGAAGTGATCCACATACTTACAACATTTCCACCTTAACATCAAGTATAAAACAACAAGTACCAACCAAGTTTTTGATTGCCTTAGCCAACCTCTAGTCGCGACACTCACCACGTTGCTAGACTCTTGCAGCCATGAGACCTCTGGATAGCCCCACCTCTATGAGACAGACCCTGACTTCTCCACCACCTACCAAATGTTGGGAGAAAATTCAGTGGTTGCTAATTTCCATCTTCAGGATGGGTTGTTGTGTTGTCTGGGCCATCTCTGTGTTCCATCAAGAAATCACACGAATATGATTTGGGAAGCTCACTACAGTTAGGTGGTAATACACTTTGGCATCAAAAAGATAGTGGCAGTGCTGCAAAAACATTTCTACTAGCCGAAACTTCAACGGGATCTCAACAAGTATATCAGGTCTTGCACTGCCTACGATATTTACAAACTAACCACTAAGAAACATGGCCTGTACATCCCGCTTCCTACTCCTGACAAGCCGTGGGAATCCATATCAATGGAATACATGTCGAGCCTCTCATCCACCATGAGGGAAAATGACTGTGTTTTTTTGGTTGTTGATTCCTTTTCCAAGATGCCGATTTTGGTTGCCTACAAGAAGAACATCACCGCAGAGGCCACTACCAATCTCTTCTTTGAACAGGTCTAGGTGCACTTTATGATCCCACAAACCATTGTCTCATATCGGGATAGTCGATTCCTCAACACATTATGGTCAAGCCTCTAGTCACTGCTGGATACCAAGCTCACCAAATCCACTGCCTTCCACCCCTAAACAGATGGCCAAACTGATATCATCAATCGGATGATCGTACATATCATTCGCATGTACAATTCCAAGCACCCCTGCACATGGGATGAGAGCCTTCCCTATGTTCATCATAGCTAAAAATGATCCATGCATAGCTCAACTGGCCACAACCCCTTTCAGGTGGGGTTGGGATTCCAACCATTGGACCCCATCGACCACCTCAGCCAAATCGTCCCCTGCTCCACTAGAAGATGACAGAGAAACCCATTTCATTGAGTGGATCCAACACATCCTCCAATAGGTTCAAGATATTTTATAGAATTCCAATGCCAAGAACAAGTAGCGCCATGATCAACACCAGGTTCCACATAAGTTTTAGGTGGGCGACAAAGTTTGGTTGCACTTGCAGAAAGAATGCCTTATAGGGCCCCATCAAAATCTTCGCCCACTCCGATATGGGCCATACACCATCACCAAGGTTGTGGGTGACAATGTTTTTTCTCTCAACATTCTCCCTCTCCTTGGCCTGCACCCAGTCTTCAACATGGCTCTCCTTCGGCCATATTTCCCACCATTATTGGACACCTCAGAGATAGCAGAGAAGTTGACACCAACAAAGATCAACCCTGACTACATGTAATAAGCATCTAGTGATCATATTGTGGACACACAGATCAAGGGAACCCGATAGCAAAGCATCCAAATTTATTGAGTTTTCAAAGCATGGCAGCTCCTGCACCAAGGAAAGTGGCTCACCCAGGGCCTAATTCAACAAACATTTCTTCATATGATAGGGGAACTCAATGAAATGGAGACCATTTATTCCTAAAGGGGGACGATTGATCCAGATGGATGTCAGTTTCTTCCCACCTATTCCAATGGGCTCATTTTAGCATTTTTTAGAATTAGCTTGTCAGATCTCAATAATAATGTCATATCTCAGAATTAGCTTGTCCACCTAAAATTTAGAAAACAACGGTAACAATAACATATGATCAACAACAATAGCAAGAATTACCAATTAACCCTTTCCCATTACATTCTCCCAAATTTGTATCACTCGACTGCTTCTTGATTCTGCTTCTACGGTTTATTGAATCTATTTATGTTTCTTTCGTGCTTTGTCTTTTTGCTACGAGGAAAATCTTTCTATGGCTTGGGGTAAACCACAACAGACGAAACGAATCCCAGAAATCAACTCTAATCCCAAGTATTCTATATAAATTAAATGCTAATAGGACAAGGCTAAAATCCTACCTCGTCTGGACGTTTGAAGAAGATCACCATTGAGCATGTGACCCAAAACCTATAACTACGACTTGTCCTAAAAAACCAAGATACGAAAGCATATGACGATAATATATAATGTCAACATATAAATTAGCAAAATCCATTAACATACATGACTAATATGCCCATGGAATAGTAATTCAGATATCAATTGTACGAGAAAAGAACATTTCTGATCCAGATGGATGTTGGTGGCCTCCCACCTATTCCAACTAACTCATTTTAACATTTTTCGAGTTTGGTAGTTTTTTTTCCTAGTTTTTGGGTCCCTAACTTACGGGGTCATTTTGAGGTCCTAAACAATGTTTTTAGGGCTTTCCATAGTCGGAAATAACCTTTAATAAATAGCACCAAAATGTGTAGTCCTTGGATAGACCTTTCCAATGAGCTATCGTGTGCCTAAATCGAAGATTGTATGCAAAAGTTATGACCCCGAGAAGTTGATGTACTAACTTACCCAAACGGGGACCACATGAATTTTGGTGTTTCATTTCCTAGGGTTAGGTTTTTGGATGTCTAAGGTTTTTGACATTCTTGTTTATTGTAAAAATTCCTTCAGAGCCTCATTGTAATTTTGTTCTTGCGAATGAGCATAACCGTCACATCTCTTCTCGGAGATAAGCGTCCACCATTCTAACAAGCTTGTTTTCTGCTGCATTTTATAGTTTCAACTTATTTCCTTATTGTATAGAAAACCAATTTTACTGTATCTCTGTTATTCTATGTTAAACATCTTTTAATAATCTGTATTCATTTCATTTTTCTCATAAAATATGGATCAATGGTATCAAAGAGGTCTTATCATTTTTTTCTTAATGCATGTCCCTAACGAGGTTAGGGTACAAAGAATTGGGTCTTGAGCTTGTTTCTCTTTAGGACAAAATATTTCACATACACAAACGACCTCTCATGGAAGGATAAAAGAAAGATGACGGGACATGAGATCCTTTCAAAATGTTGCTTGAGGAAGCCCTCATGCAACAAAGGAATGAGATGATGGATAGTTTTCCGCAAATCCTTCTGCGGCGACCAACAAGCAACGCATATTTCTCGAGCGGAGGCGCCGCCCACTTCAAGGTACAAATCAATTTTGATATTCCTATATTTGAAGGTTAGATATACACAGATCTTGTAGAAAAGTGGTTGAATCTACTAAAAGGGTATTTTTCTGTCCATAACTTTTCAAATAGAGAAAAAATTACCTTTGCACTCCTTAAAGTCATTCCCCATGTCAAAGATTGGTGGGAAACTTTATGTGAGCAAAAGGAAACATAGGAACCCTCATTATTTACAGTCACGACCACCTGAGAATCCTTTAGGGATGATATTATGGAACAATACTACCATTATGGAAGTTATGACAACTTGTATACCAAATGGACCACATTGCGACAAGAAAGAGATCAAGCAGTGGCATATTTCAAAAATATCTTCCATACCCTACGCACCAAGTTGGGTATCAAATAATCAGAACGACATCTGGTGCTCAAGTATCACGGTGCTTTGCATAGATGCATCCAAACCAAAATCGAATTTATGGACATCTTGTCCTTGGGCACAACCTATCGATATTTTATCAAAATCAAGTAGAAGCTCAAACAAAAGACATGACAATTTGGGACTAGGAACCCCTCACAACAAAAACTAGGAAAGGGTAACCCCAACCTACAGAACAAAGGACAAAGAAAAAATGGATAGTATTAGGAAAACTAGTCCAAGGCACAAGTAAAGAAGAACATAGAAAAGAAAAAGAAGGATACCAAGAAGTGGTGAGACTTTCATAAGAGCCCTTGGCATAAAAATGTTCATTGTCACTAAAAGCAGTCGCTGGTGGTCGAAGTGAAATCCACTGATTTATCTGTGGGTTCTAATTTAGAACCAGAAAGGGGAAGATGGATCATTGATGCGAAAACCAGTGCTACTGTTGCTACCACCAAGATCCAACCTGGTGAACTAGATGAGCTAGAAGAAAGCAATCTCCTTTTCCATTCGCAAATGTGGGTAAAAGGCACCCTGCTGCACTTCATTGTTGATAGACGTAGCCAGAAGAACCTCATCAAAGTAGAGGTCGTCAAGCAGTTGGCCCTACCGATAGCGCCGCACCCACAACCATACACCATTGGATGGCTCTGCCAAGGAAGCAATCTTCGCATCAACCAACAGTGTTGACTATCGTACGACATCAGGCCCTTCATAGATGAGATATTGTGTGATGTTTCTCCTCTCGAAGTTTTTAATGTTCTTTTGGGCCAACCTTATTTATGGAAAGGTCATGTTGTATATGATTTTAGGCCTCGTAGTGTTATTATTACTTTGAAGAGGAAATTGTACAGGATACCCGAGGCAATCCCTTCTTTTGTTATTTCCTTGATCTTTGCCAAGCAATGCAAGAAGGTCATCTCTCAGACTAAGAAATTTGTCTTTGTCATGATTCTCTTTCAGAGTAAGCGAAAGATAGCAGCCAGATCCAGGGCCTCTGCGATCGATCTCTTCAAACAACAGAAGTAAGTGGATAAGGTCCTGGAAGAATACTTAGATATATTATCCTCTCCTGTTAGGGTGCCTCTACACTGCCAGGTCAAGCATCCCATCGATTTGACCTTAGGCACACCGCTACCCAATGGTTCGGTCTACTGTCGCTCTCTATTAGAAAATGAGGATATCAAGAGGTAAATCCAAGAACTACTCCACAAGGGGAACATTCGTCCCAACTCATCGCCTTGTGGGATCCTAATCGTACTGGTGCAGAAGAAATATGGGACCTGGTGACTTTGCATTGATTACTGGGCCCTGAATAAAATCAAAGTCTAGAACCGGTACCCGATTCCCTGAATCGACGACTTCCTTGATCAGCTCACGGGGGGCAAATACTTCAGTAAGATTGATCTGAAGTCTGGCTACTACCAGGTCCCAATAGAATAGGTAGATGTAGGGAAGTCCACCTTCAAGTAAAAAGAAGGTCTTTTTGAATGGTTGGTCATGCCCTTTGTTTTGACAAATGATCTAACAAATTTTATGAGGATGATGGACGATATCCTCTGACCCTTCACCAGTACTTTTGTAGTGGTATATCTGGATGACATAATCATCTACAATAATACTTGGGCAAAACACTTGCAGCATATTCAATAGGTTCTGCAAACCCTACGACAGCACAAACTATATGCAAACTTGGAAAAATGCTCCTTCGACATGGACAAGGTCTATTACTTAGGCTACATCATTGATCAACATGGTGTGCATGTGGATCTAGCCAAGATCCAAGTCATCCATGACTATCCAGCCCCAACCACACTCATTGAGCTTTGGAGCTTCTTGGGCCTCACTAATTTATATCACAGGTTCGTGTTGGGATTCTCTCATATCGCATGGGCCCTTAGGAAAGTAACCAGGGGTGGCGGTAAGGAAAAATTTGTGTGGGTCTTGTCCTAAAAATAAGCCTTCGATGACTTGAAGCAACATTTGTTCTCATCCCCATTACTTTCATTGTCAGACCTGCAACATCCCTTTGAGATCGAGACATATGCTTCGGACTATGTTGTGGGCGTCATTCTCACTCAACATGGCCACCCCGTGGCGTATCATAATGAGACACTATCAGATGTTGTATGTAAGTACCCAACTTATGACAAATAAATTTACTCCATTATGAAATCATGCCGCCAGTCAAGACATTAGATTCTGGGAAAGGAGACAATCATCCACATTGATCAAAATCCACTACAGTTCATCTAGACCCAAGGAAAATTGCAGAATGACCACCATCAGAAGTGATCCACATACTTACAACATTTCCACCTCAACATCAAGTATAAAACAACAAGTACCAACCAAGTTTTCCATTGCCTCAGCCAACCTCCAGTCATGACACTCACGACAGTGCTAGACTCTTGTGGCCATGAGACCTCTGGATGGCCCCACCTCTATGAGACAGACCCTGACTTCTCCACCACCTACCAAATGTTGGGAGAAAACTCAGTGGTCACTAATTTCCATCTTCAGGATGGGTTGTTGTGTTGTCTAGGACATCTCTTTGTTCCATCAAGCGATCGAGCGAATATGATTTGGGAAGCTCACTACAGTTAGGTGGCAGGACACTTTAGTGTTGAAAAGATAGTGGTAGTGCTGCAAAAACATTTCTACTAACCGAAATTTCGACGGGATCTCAACAAGTATATCAGGTCCTGCACTACCTATGATATTTCCAAACTAACCACTAAGAAACATGGCCTATATAGCCATATTCCTACTCCTGACAAGTCGTGGGAATCCATCTCAATGGAATACATTTCGTGCCTCTTGTCCACCATGAGGGGAAATGACTGCATTTTTTTGGTTGTTGATTGCTTTTCCAAGATGGTGATTCTAGTTGCCTACAAGAAGAACATCACCGCAGAGAACACTATCAAGATCTTCTTTGAACATGTCTGGGTACACATTGCGATCCCACAAACCATTGTCTCATATCAGGATAGTCGATTACTCAACACATCATGGTCGAGCCTCTGGTCACTGTTGGATACCAAGCTCACCAAATCCACTGCCTTCCACCCCTAAACAGATGGCCAAACTGATATCGTCAATCGTATGATCGTACATATCATTCACATGTACAATTCCAAGAACCCCCGCACATGGGATGAGAGTCTTCCCTATGTTCAACATAGCTACAACTGAGCCCTCCATAGCTCAACTGGCCACAACCCCTTTCAGGTGGGGTTGGGATTCCAACCATTGGACCCCATGGATGTTGCACTACCCCTAGCGACCACCTCGGCCAAATCATCCCCTGCTCCACTAGAAGATGACAAATCTACCCAGTTCATTGAGTGGATCCAACACATTTTCCAATAGGTTCAAGATATTTTATAGAATTCCAATGCCAAGAACAAGTAGCACCATGATCAACACTAGGTGCCACATAAGTTTCAGGTGGGCGACAAAGTTTGGTTGCACTTGCAGAAAGAACACCTTACAGGGCCCCATCAGAATCTTCACCCACTCCAATATGGGCCATACACCATCACCAATGTTGTGGGTGACAATTCTTTTTCTCTCAACATTCTCCCTTTCCTTGGCCTGCACCTAGTCTTCAACATGGATCTCCTTTGGCCATATTTCTCACCACTATTGGACACCTCAGAGATAGCAGAGAAGTTGACACCAATAGAGATCAAACATGACTACATGTAATAGGAATCTAGTGATCATATTGTGGACACATAGATCAAGGGAACCCGACAGCAAAGGATCCAAATTTATTGAGTTTTCAAAGCATGGCAGCTCCTGCACCAAGGCAAGTGGCTCACCCAGGATCTAATTCAACAAACATTTCCTCATATGATAGGGGAACTCAACGAAATGGATACCATTTATTCCTAAAGGGGGAATATTGATCCACATGGATGTCGGTTTCCTCCCACCTATTCCAACTGGCTCATTTTAGCAGTTTTTGAGTTTGGTAGTTTTTGTTTCCTAGTTTTCTGGTCCCTGAGTTGCGGGACCATTTTGAGGCCCTAAATAGTGTTTGTAAGGCTTGCAATAGTCGAATAGCTACAAAATGTGTATTCCTCGGGTAGACCTTTCCAACGAGCTATCGTGCACCTAAAACGAAGATCATATGCAAACGTTACGACCCTGTGAAGTTGATGTACTAACTTACTCAAACGGGGCCCATATGACTTTTGGTGCTTCATCTCCTAGGATTAGGTTTTTGGATGTCTAGGGTTTTTGACATTCCTGTTTATTGTAAAAATTCCTTCAGAGCATGATTGCAATTTTCTTCTTTAAAATGAGCATAACCATCACATCTCTTCTAAGAGATAAGCCACCACCATTCTAGCAAGCTTGTTTTCGGCTACATTTTACAATGTCAACTTATTTTCTTATTTAATAGAAAACCAGTTTTACTATATCTCTGTTATTCTGTGTTAAGAATATTTTAATAATCTGTATTCGTTTCGTTCTTATCATAAAATATGGATCAATTTCTATTAAAATAATCAACAGAAGTACATAGGTGACAAACTTTTGTAATGACACATATCGGAACTGAGAAAGTAAGTCCCTCCAATTGGCCCTCCACCACTTCAATCCTACACAAAGGAAAGCTCATATATAGGAGTCAATGAGGTTTTCCATCACAAATAAGGAAGATATTGGGGGCTTAACAAAAGAGTTTAATACTTGCAAGGACAAAATGATGCAGACTCAATATGAAATGAAACTTCTCTAGAGTGTCTTTGCTTTCCAAGTTGAATTGTCGAATTGTCTTGAAGGCCTCAATATGGCTCAATTTATAGCCTTCAAATGGAACTAAAGGGCCAATTCAGAGCTTCTCCAATATATGGAAGGTCAAGGATCATGGATCTCATGACATGGCATGGAAGCCCAACACAATTTTTAATTTTGAGCACCAAACCCGATGTACGCGGGCCATAGTGGAGCAACCTACATATACGCTTGTTGTATAAGTGATAGGGAACGTATATGTGTAAAAGTCTGTATTTTTGGCTATGGAATGAGAAAAAAAGGGGACTTAAAGTCTGCAGAGGGTAATGGAAGACCATTCAAGCCAGTTGCATGGCATGAAACAAACTTTGTTGTAACACATGCCCCTAATATGTGAGGTCAAAGGACTGTATGTGATGGTCGAAATACATTATAATTCCCCAAAGTGGAGGAATGAAGACTCAGATGGAATTAGTATTTGATTATAATAATATTACAATCCATAATGAATTTATACACATGGTTGCAAATCTGAATTACAGTGCACATACATGTGGAAATATATCAAATCATTGTTCATGGCCATGAATAGGAAATATAAAGCAGACACATGCCATAGGCTGTCATAGTCATGAAAAATATGCAATAGAATCTAGTCTCAAAATCAACTAAAGATATTTGTATACAATGGAGTAAAATATGATCTCCCATGATCACTAAAGTCATATAGGTATTGGTCCAATGAAAGACAACAACAGATGAGAAATGTTGCTATTGTAAGTTGGAGGACTTCTACACTATCCTCCAAAGGTGAAAGTATACATCATGTGAATAGCGGAGTTGAGGTCGAACACAACGAGACTTTGTTTGATTACCGATCATTAAGGTATATCGTTAAGAAATGTGAAACAACCCACAAAAAATTAAAGTAGGTATCAAGGCATTGAGTACATTCTACAAGTGTGAATAAGGGTGTTGAGGTCGAACACTTGAAAAATCCATCGATCATGATACATTGATGTATTCCCAACCATAGATGGTAGGAGAACCTGCCACTGATGACCGCAAGCCTCTAGGTACTCATAGGACTCTAGTTCTCATTTCTAGAATAGATAAAATGAATTTGATGGAAGAAGACTCGACGAAAGGAGATCATTAAAGAATCTCTCATCATCTAGAATGAGGTACAAAGCAATAGCTTGATGATTAGGAGGAGCTCAAACAAATAGTATGTTCACGAACCAACAACCATGTGCATCCCTCGCATGCATCAGATTCAAGTAGTGTGTGAAAGATACCCTTTGAATAGAAACCAATAAGGTAAATTACCGACAAAGGAAAGGAAACCACTAATAAGGTTAATGGAATCCAATACATTGCACGAAACCCAATGTGTGAATAGATTTCTTGTCATCGAACACAAGGGAATCGCCTGAGTCAATGATCAATGAAGAAATTTCATCTGTTGGGTTCAAGGTTACCTACCCATAATGAAAGTAGGCCTATGGTGCACGGTAGGAAAACAACTTCATGTTACTCTAAGATACATTGAGGGTATGGATGACATGCAAAGTCAAGAGTTCTGAGAAATGGTCGACATAGGCTTATAGAATTCCTTTGAACAAGTGCATGAGACATATGGATAACTCGGGAAGCATAGACTTGATGATGATCATTGATAAAAAAATGTGATGCAGGAGGCATCAACAAATTCTCCATAGGGACTGGAAGAATAACCAGTCAGAGGAGTAAACTCTTAGTAACGAGCTCATATTCCTAAGGTCATGATAACACAAACTTTGGATGAAAATGGACTCAAAATTTTATTCTCTGTTCAAAGGCAAAAAGACTGTTGATGATATGAGATAATATTATTTTCTCGCCCCTCTTTTTTGTTTTTCATAGACAAAGAAATGTTATGATACAAGAGATGAAACAAGTGTCGCGAGTAAGAAACTAGCTCCAAGTAGTGGAACATGCCTTTGATTAATGAGAGGAAGTGCATGCAGAGCATGGACACACGGGGGGATGTTTCCTGTAAGGGTATAGGGTGTCAAGTTGCAAAGGATATATGGAAGGAACTTCTTGGCTAGTGACACAAATTGTGAGGGTAATAGGCTTATAATGAGAAAGAGGGAACCAAAAATAGGCTCAATAATGCAAGAAGGATGATGGAATAAGATTACAAATTAACTCCAAAAAATGTTATTTTTCATAGATTTAGTCCCCTAGGCCCGAAAAAAGTATAAAATAAAACCTAGGAAAACTCTTCTAGCTAATGGTGACTAGAGTATTGTTTTTTCGTAAGTAGTCTACTTGGTCTGGAAAATGGTTAAAATTATACCGAATAGACATCCTGTAAAAATCATTTAACAAGTGTGAAAGAGACAAGTTCACTTGACAATATTTTCAGTTTTTTTGGAGTCAGAAAAGAGCTTAACCAACACTTGGGGGGAGTACCATAAGTAATGGTCAGAATGATTGTGAGTAAGAAAATGGGGTTTGAATGCAAAGTCATATTGGGACTATAAGGAACTCCCTGTCCTATGGAATAAACTATGCATGGGAACCAAATGATACAAAGGTTCTGAATAGGGCACCCATGTTTGGCAAGACTATACCACTTAATAAAAAAACTCTAGTAGCAGTGAGAAGGTTATGTGCTACTAAGAAATGGTTTCATACCTAGGATGTATGGATCACATCCATAGGCTATTACAAGAATGCAAAACAGAGTGAAAACATATCCTATATGTTGGTAAAACAATATATCCCCCAAAGGCATGAATGAGTGATACGATGCTGGAAACCGTAAAAAATAATGGACAAAACCGCTAAAACCAAGTCTTTCCACTGCGTTATTAGTCCATAAGGTCAAAAAATAGAAAATAACTATAGAAAGTGGGTAAACCATTTCTACTAATAGTAAAAATAGAACATTTTACCATATCATTTGATATTTTTCACCCACATAGTGCATTTTTATCCAATTTTCCCATGATATTCAAGTGTCGATTGTAGGAGCTATGATCAACATAATCAACAACCATATGGACCAAGTAAGTGCACATCCCTTCCCCTTCAATTTCAATGCTTTAAATTCCAGTTTTAGTCCCCATTTTTTGAGTATTAGAGGGCATTAT
>JZKD02S1887680.1:0-19549 GCA_000966675.3 Picea glauca | reverse complement strand
TGGAGTGTTCAGAGATTATATGGACAAGTTTGTCATAGTCTTCTTGGATGACATCTTGGTGTATTCCAAGATAGAGGAAGAACATGAGCAACACCTGAGAATGGTTCTACAGGTGTTGAGAGAACACCAACTGTACACAAAACTAAGCAAGTGCTCATTTTACCAAAGGCAGATCCATTACTTGGGACATATTATATCTGAAGAAGGGATCGTTGTGGATCTTGAAAAGGTAGAGGCCATTCGAGAATGGTCAGCGCCGAGGAGTGTGGTAGAAGTTAGATATTTTATGGGTCCGACAGGTTACTATAGGAAGTTTATAGTTGTATTCTCAAAGATAGCTCATTCTATCACTTCCTTGCAAAGGAAGGAGAAGAAGTTCCAGTGGACTGAAGAATGTGAGAGTAGCTTCCAGCGATTGAAGCAGCTGCTAACTAGTGCTCCAATCCTAAAGATTGAAGATCCAAACAAGGATTATGTAGTATGCACGGATGCATGTAAGGAGGGGCTGGGAGGAGTTCTTAGCAAAGAGGGATTTGTAGTTTGTTATGAATCCCGAAAGTTGAAGGAACATGAGAAGAATTATGCCACTGACAATTTAGAGCTGGTAGAAATCATCCACACCTTGAGGAAATGGAGACATTACCTCATGGGCAAGAGATTCGAGTTGAGAAAAGATCATGATGGTCTGAAGTATTTGTTTGATTAACCGACCTTAAATGCCAGGCAAATCAGATGGCTGGAGTTTCTGTGCGAATATGACTTTGATATCAAGCATATCAAAGGGAAAGAAAATAAGATGGTTGATGCACTCAGCAGAAACGTGCACGAATTACATGCTACAGCCATTAGCATGTACCAGACTAACATGAAAGACAGAATTTTGGAAGCTGAAAATGTTGATTTGCAGTACAAAAATCTTGTAGCAAAGCTATAGCAGTGTGAGAGACCACAGACCAAGGAAAGTTACACCTTGGGAACTAATGGTTTACTTCTGTATAAAAACAGAGTGTATGTACCCAATGTCTGAGAGTTGATGCTGGCAATTCTAAAGGAGATGCATAACGTGGCTTATGTTGGAAATCCTGGATATCAGAAGACTATGGCAGCAGTCAAAAGCCATTATTTTTGGTCGGGTTTGAATAAATAAATCGTTGACTACATCACCATATGTATGGAGTGCCAAAAGGTTAAGGCTGAGCACAGGCACCCAGTAGGGTTGCTGCATCCTTTACCAATTCCTGAATGGAAATGGGACGTGGTAACAATGGATTTTATCACCGGACTACCTAGAGCAAGCAAGCAACATGATTCAATCATAGTGGTGGTGGACAAGCTTACTAAAGATGCCCATTTTATTCCACTGAAAACCACCCACCGGGCAGCAGATGTTGTTGATATCTTCTTAAAACAAGTTGCACGCTTGCACGGAATTCCTAAGACAATTGTGTCTGATAGAGACCCAAAATTCACTTCGAATTTATGGAAAGGACTGTTCAAGGGATTCAGAACGAATCTAAACTTTAGTACAACATATCATCCTGAGTCTGATGGTCAGACAGAGAGGGTGAACCAAGTAATAGAAGACATGCTGAGAATGTATGTGATGGATAAACCATGAAGGTGGGAAGACTACCTGCGTTTGGTAGAATTCGCCTACAATAATGGGCATCATGCATCATTGAAGATGAACCCATTCAAAGCGCTTTATGGAATAAAGTGAAACACTCCGGTGAGCTGGGATAATCCAGCTGACAGAGTATTAGTTGGGCCTGAACTGCTCAAAGATATGGAAGACCAAATGATAAGAATTAAACATAATCTAAAAGCTTCCCAGGACAGGCAGAAAAGTTACGCTGATATTAATAGAAACCATAGAGAATTCAAAGTGGGTGATCATGTTTTCTTGAAAGTGAAAACTAACAGGAGTTCCCTGAAGCTGGGAAGTTGTGCCAAGTTGGTAGCAAGATTTTGTGGGCCATTTGAGATCCTGGAAAGGATTGGGCCAGTTGCATACATGCTTGCATTAGCTGCATCTATGACTATACATAATTTGTTTCATGTTTCACTTCTTAAGAAATATGTACCTGATGCTAATCATATTTTTTATTGGACTGTGATTCAGGTGGAACCAGAAGGTGTCTTGCAAGTGCATCCTGTGCACATATTGGACAGGAAAAGAAAACAGCTCCGGAATCGAGTTATAGAGCTTGTAAAGGTCCAGTGGACCTGGTACAGTCTTGAGGACGTGACATGGGAGCATGAAGAGGTTATGCAGGCAGAGTACCCACATCTTTTTGAAAAATTTTGAAAGTCTTGCAGAGATAGTGTAAGTTGCATTGAGGACAGTGCAAAAATAAGGGGAGGGGGATTGTAGTGTCTCCAAGGCCGAGCCCCATTGTAAACCATGTTTGTAAAGGAATTGTAATCATGTTTTATAGACTGGTGAGCCAAGTTTTCATAAGCTGGAGGCTTATGTGTTGTTAGGCCAGGGAGCCTGAGTATTGAAGGCCAGGAGCCTGCTGTTGTATATGTAATCATGCAAAACACTTAATAAAATATAAACACCACTAGGTGCAGACCGACCACGATGAATGAGTGAGGGGGGAATGAGAATCCACAGAGTGTGCAAGGAATTAGGGGATGGAAGGTGGGAAAAGGGATAAGTGTTGAGCCTAGGGGCTAAGCCTAGGGGGGCTTAAGCCTGGGAATAATATTTTAATATTATTCCAAAAGATATGTGCATCATATGTTTTTATCCTAAGTCCTTTTGGAAGTGTTAACTCCTCAAATAAACTGGTGTATTTATTTGCTTTTTTAGGTGATAGGTTGTAACCTCACGTCATTTTTGAGTTTTTATAGTTGCAAAACTTAGGTTTCAGTTTTTTTCTTAGAAAATAATGTGATCCATGAAGTCTTCTTTTTCAAAATTTACATAATTCACTTTCAACAGCTAACATATGTCCAAAAGTTGAATGTGCGCTGTGGAAAGTGGTGACTTTCAACAGCTAAGTAGCGCTTTTCATTAGTCGGTGCACTGTTGAAAGTGGTGAATTTCAAAAGGTCTGACAACCAAGTTCGCGGGTGGTGCGTTGTTGAAAGTACATACTTTCCGCAGCTAAGGAGTGCTTTCTACAAAGTGGTGCGATGTTGAAAGTGCATACTTTCCACAGCTAACAGGGGTTTTCCATGGGGTCACGCGCTGGTGTAAATGGCAAGTATGAATAACTGACAGAGGCGTTTTCCACGGGCCGTTGTTGAAAAAAGCGGGAATCACGTGCGTGATATCCATGACTGAAGGTAATGATGATATGATCATCCCACGTCAGGAAAATCCAAAACATGCGCTGATGAGAGTGGGTAATGATAGAAACTCAATTATGCATGTTAGAATAGGACTGTAATTCGAATCCGGCCCAGAAATCACGCTCAACACTCATGGCATCCGGGATGGCAAGTTCGAGTTGAGTGATGCAGGTACAGAGGAGGTACTGTCGGCCTGACAACGTCAAATCAAACAATGGTTTCCATATCACAAATCATCTCTGGAATTCTTTTGAAGTTTCATTTGTTTCAAAACAAAGCCGAAGCCCGAACTTCTTTCAACAACGCAAAACCTCGGCTCGATTGGAAGTTACAGGGGTTACAAATTATCAGGATTTGCGAGCTACAGAATGGTGAGAAAATATAGTGGTTCTGTACTCAAGAGAGAGTTGGATGACTTGTCCTCTTTATGATCACATCCCGAAGTCCAGAAGCATTTTTTGAATGCAGGGTGTATGGAATTCGTTGAAAGATTGCAGGTTGGTTGCCACCAGGCTACAACAGAAGCCTTTGCCAAGACTTTTGATGGCAATAAAGCTCGCGTCGGGTCCATGGAAATTAGAGTGGATGAGGCTGTCATTGCCGCAACTACAAGTTTACCAAGAACTGGTCAGAGCCGGTTTAAAACCACTCCTCCCAAAAATTTGTATTTCAGATTTTATTTGAAAGAGGGGTAC
This sequence comes from Picea glauca, assembly GCA_000966675.3. Lineage (NCBI taxonomy): Eukaryota > Viridiplantae > Streptophyta > Pinopsida > Pinales > Pinaceae > Picea > Picea glauca. The sequence goes on along the minus strand of JZKD02S1887680.1, from coordinate 15,551 downwards.
AGGCACAAAGCATGGAAAAAAGGTATGCTAGTTTCATATCTAGACGAAGAATGGAAAGAATTGTTCAAAGGGATCCAATTGTACATTACCTCAGAGGGAAGATATGATAAACTGATGATGTACCACTTCAAACTACTGGATCATTTCACAGGCAAGACCCCTATTAATTTGCCTTATTTCCTACATCAAAGTTTGACTAAGGTTTGCAAGAGGATTAGAGCTCAACCCTTGAGCATGAAAACTACTCTATGTCACCTTGGCCTCATAAAATTGATTATCCTAGAGGAATTGAAACAACAGGGAAGGAGCTGGGAGCACTTTCTATTCTGGGAAGATTTTGAAACCCAGAACTAGACTGCAAATGAACAAATGAAGGGTTCAAAGAAACAATCATCTCCTCAAAGCAGTTCAAGAAAAAGAAGTATCTTGCTAGGACCTCCAGAAGACAGAATATTTGGAATGAAGCCTCATAGGTTGAAGAGAAAGTTAAACTTTGAGCCGACCACAGAACAGACCACAGAACATAGTACAGGGAAGAGAACCAATATACTAAATTTTCCCTATTCAGATTCAGAATCAGAGCAGCAAGATCAATGCCATGTCATCAAGAGTTATGAGCAGTCAACTGAGTGTGCAAAGAACTATGAAACCTTCAATCAGACAGAACAGGGAGAATCATCAAAAAACCCAAGATCAAAGAAGTCTCAGAAGATCAAGCATATCAAGGAGGTAATTGCCCAGCAAGAGGTCTTGGAGCGGGTGATTAAAGAAAGGTATAAGAAGTTATCTGATAACTTCACCAAGACCAATGCTGCGTTTGAAATATTGACTAAAGAAAGTGTTAGAGAGAAGAAGAGGAAGAAAAAACTCACCAAAGACTACAACATCTTGTGATGGCTTGCCAAACGCCTCAAAAGGCAGATAAGGAGGTTGAAACTAAAATTGAGGCAGAAATCTCATCCAGATCTGAAGGTTCTCTCTCAAGTCGTTGTCAATATGCAAGGTGAGAAATCGGATACCCAATGAGTTTTGTTTGAAATCAAATTTTGGAAGTGAAAACTTATTTTGAGCGCAATCGGGACTTTCCCCAGCGCAAATCTATTATTTTATGACTCGTTAGCTGTGGAAAGTGACGACTTTCAACAGCTAACTCGCAAAATATTAAAACGGTTGCGCTATTGAAAGTTGGGAAAGTAAATTTTGAAGCCAAAAACACAACAGTTCATTCCAAACATGTTTTGAAGGGGCTCCAGTGTATCTGTGGGCTATCAGATCGCATGCAAAGGGTTCAGCATCAAAGGTTCGAATAAATTTTGGTAACAAATGCAAAAACCATTTCCACAAAAATTGACCATGAACATTGGAGATCCAACTGTCAAAGACAGGTGTCCTTTTATTCTTCACCACATTGCAGAGATCAGGAGTTGAAGGATACAGCTGGTGATTTTGGAGATTGAAGACAGTTCAACTTTCTAGTTTAGTTGTTAAAGACTTTATTTTCAAGTTGTTTAGATAGAATTGAGTTGTCTTTATTAAATACAGATCCATGTTTTTAGGATCTGGAAAATTGTTTGTAAGACTATAAATATCTATTTTTGAGACGAACCAGAGGTTCGATTTTGGGTTCTACAATGTTGCTACTGTAATCAAAAGACCTATTCTTATTATATGAAAAATTGCAAGCTTCCTTCAGTTGTGTTGTCAGATTTTTCTCCTCTGTTCTCTGATATCTTATGAGTGAAAGTTCTTTATTGATGCTCATTCAATATGCATGTGACTCTCATCTCATTGGTTGATTGATTTAGTTGATAATCATAAGTTATTTCCTTGGTTATCAAACCCATTGTGCTTGTTTATATGAGTATAATCTAGTTCAATAGTTGTTTTCTTCTCCATGCAATCAAACCTTGTCTGACTGCATTATTAGAAGGCCTTGTGAGATTTTATATTTCTAGATAGTCTTGAAACACAGTCCAGTCCCTAGATATTCATCTTGATCCAAAAACCACATCAAATATTAAGAAAATATTTCCAAAAATAGTAAGTTACCAGGCATCTCCGACTTACAGCCTAGGAGAGTTTCCTGGAGTGATAACAAATTGGCGTCGTTGCCGGAGAGAGGAGATCGAAGCTCAGCTTCTCTGGGAGACGACATAGATCTAGTTCTTGATGATAGACAAGAAGTAGACACTATCATGTTGTACATTTTCTATCTGGTGACTCCATTGAAACGAAGTGGCTCCCAAAAGAGCTCACACCAGGGCAAACCCAGAAGGCCCATTGACAACATCAGTTCCTGATCCAGAGAAGATCATTAGCAAGGGAAAAGATTTGCAAAGACAAGATTCTAGATCTGCAAGTGCAATTGATTCAGGTATTCCAACTGATACTCATCCTTCCATATCTAAAAAGTCTTTGGTTGAATCCCCTGCTGAAACCCAAAATTCCTAGGAAATAAAAAATTCATCTCAAGTTTCTAAAGTAGAAGAACCTTCTTTTTCTTCTAATATTACTGACTCTGTCCTTGAGATTGACATTTCATCCCGTCCAAAAGATTTGAATATTGAATCCCCCCGACAGAAAGAAGATTCCTCTTCATCTTCTTTTAATTCATCACCCATCAAACCTTCGAAAGGTGTATTATACACTCACACCAATCTGCTTGTTCTAGAAGAAATTCTTCATGATCTTTCCTCTAAAGGAGAAGAAAATATAGCTTTGTTGCTCAGTCAGTTTTATAAAGCCTCTTATTTTCCACCTACTTCCGAAACTTCTGCTCAGGGTGAAATAAGACAACCATTCTATTCTAACTCAGGCAAATCATCTCCTCCATCATCTCCTACGAGTTCCTCATCTCCTACATCATCTCATACAAGTTCCTCGTCTGTATCAATCAACAAGACTGTCATGGCTGCCCCTTTGACCATAATGGAACAGATCTTGGAAAACAGATATGCCCCACTTGTATTGCCAAATCCCTTGTCTACCATGCCAACTGGTGACTACCAGAAATATATGCCTAATTTTACAAGAGCAGGGGAGTATACGGCTGAAGAACACATTGAATCATTTTATGCCTATGCAGAAAATATTAATATTTCAGAGGAATATGTTTGGACTAGATTTTTTGTTTAGAGTTTGGATGGCCAAGCCCGAAAGTGGTTCAAAGAGATACCAGCAAATTCGATCACTGGCATTGAACAATTAGATGAGGTATTCTTGAATCATTGGGGAGAAAGAAGAGATTTGCTATATTACATTTTGGAGTTTGGAAATTTGAAGAGGGATGATGGAGAGTCGGTCTCGGACTTCATCAAGAGATTCAATAAAATGTTTGGTAAGATCCCTGCAGAGATTAAACCAAGCGATGCATCAGCAAAGATCACATTCTCTGCTGCCTTTGATTCAGATTTTTGTCTTATCCTTAGAGAAAGACGATCAACCATGCTTTCTTTAATGCAAGATGCTGCCCTCGAGGTTGAGTCTAACATTACAACATCTCAAAATCTTAAAGGAAGGGTTGAGAGGAAGAAGTCTGTTGTTGAGTCCTCTTCTTCTTCTAGAAATAAAATGGAAAATATGGTGAAGATGTTAGACATTTTGATGTCTAAAATGTCGAAGTTAAAGGTTCAGAATCAGCAACCAGCAAGGGAAAAAGATCCAAATGCTTTTGCCCGCAAAAATCCAAATGCTTTTCCTTACAGAAGGAATAACCCACAAGTTCAAATCCTTCAAAGAGATAGAAATCCAGCTGATGATCAGAGGGTCAGACCACCATTTCAAAATGCAGTGTTAGATGAAGAACAACAACCACCTCACGATGAAATCGAAGATGCAGATGAGATAAACTGTTTTGGTGATGAAAATGATTCTTCATTTTTGACACAGGTAGACTATGAAGAAGCCCTGATGGATTAGCAAATTCAAGAGGAAGATATTGAAGGATCCGTCTACTTCACAGATGATTAGAAAGGTTACAACTTGAGGTCCAATAAGAATGTTGTCCCAAAAACACCCATTACTTCTCCTGTGGAGAACAAAGAAGATTCTTCTCCTGTGAAGAGTAAAGAGGTTGCTGCCAAGCAGCCCCCAACTCCTGAAAAACAAACCCCCCCTCTAGCAAAACAACAGAAGAAACAAATTCATCCCCTAGTAAAAGAACAAGTTAGCCTAAAAGCTCCTTCCCATGAGGTAAAGGTTCTGAACAGATCATCTCTTTCTTTCAATTTTGAATAAGAAATTCAAAAGGTTAAGATACCGATGCCTTTAACCGAACTCATGAAGAATGAAGTATTTAAAGCATCCATCTTAAAATTTCTTGAGCCTAAGACCTCTCCATCAGATGATTTCGTTAACCTGCGAGATGATAAGCCTAAAGTGACCATAGGGCCCATGATAGAAGACCATGACGATTCTTGTCCCCCATTTTACATATCACTAAATTTCCATGACAAAATCCTTCACAATTGTTTGCTCGATTCGGGGGCATCACATAACCTTATGCCAAAGGCTGTGATGGATGAGCTTGGTCTTGAAGTCACCAAACCATATCAAGACCTTTTCTCCATTGATTCTAGAAAGGTTAGATGCCTCAGCCTCATCAAAGACATGGTTATTAACCTTGCCCAATTACCAATGAGGAGCATGGTTATGGATGTGGTAGTTGCTGATATCCCACCTAAGTTTGGGCTTCTTTTGTCTCGTTCATGGGGAAAAAGATTAGGAGGTACATTGCAGATGGATCTGTCCTATGCTACAATTCCATTGTTTGGGGGGGAAATGAAAAGACTTTACAGGGAAAATCATCTTGCTTATATCATTATCAATGGAAAGAATTCTGTCAATCATCCTATCTATGCTGTGGATACGGATTTTGGTTCATGCATCCTTCAGATTGATGATGGTCAATCAAATCCTATGCAACTAGTGAAGCCTATTGAACAACAGGCTGAAAGTGAAAACATTGCAGTCTAGACTATGTACTTTGATGGGGCCAACACTAAAGACTCAGCAGGTGCTGGAGTAGTCCTGATATCTCCTTCAAAGGAGACCATATCTTTGTCTTTCAAGCTCGACTTCAGAACCACTAACAACATAGCAGAGTATGAGGCTCTGCTATTGGGATTAAATTCAGCCAAAGAGATGGGATAAAAGGTTTGAAAGTATTGGGAGATGCAGACCTCATCGTGCAACAGGTAAACAGTACCTTTCAAGCTAAGCATGTCCGATTAAAAGCTTACAGAGACGAGGTATGGAAGCTGCGTGATTATTTTTCTGTTTTTGAAATTTCATTCATACCAAGGGATATGAATCAGCTTGTTGATTCTCTTCCTGTTTCATCCAGCACATTCATTCCACCCATGCCCCCCAAGCTCAGCTATGAGATTCAAGTAAAATATCGACCCTCCTTACCTGATAATATCAAATATTGGAAAGTTTTTGAAGATGATGAGGAACTCAACAAATTTCTCCAAGTGGTAGATGAGTTTTTTGATCTGTACATTGAACAACAGAATCTTAATGAAGAAGAATCATAGGAACCGGAGCTAAAGAAAAAGTTGGGCCAACATGATATTGTTCAGTTACCAAACAATTATATACCTCGAGGTTTGGTACCCCTGGAAAGGTTGTTTGATCAGAATGATGTCCCTTACCAGCCAAACAAAAAGGAGAAAGATCCAGTTGTTCAAGAGCATAACATAGGAGATAAAATCCATCCCATGTTTATTAATTTGTCTTCTAAATTGACTGCTGATGAGAAGTCCAAATACTGTAGTGTTTTGAAGGAATTTTCCGATGTGTTTTCTTGGAAATATAGTGATTTAAATACTTATGATCCCAATATTATTCAGCATAAGATACCTCTTGAAAAAGACACTATTCCTTTCAAGAAAAAACTCAGGCCTATCAGTCCTCTTCTGCTACCAGTGATTGAGAGAGAAATTAAGAAACTCCTATATGCCAAGATCATAATTCCCTTGAGATATTCCAAATGGATTGCCAATCTGGTGATAGTAAGGAAGAAAAATGGTGAGGTCAGATTGTGCGTAGATTTCAGAAACTTGAAAAAATGTTCTAAGAAGGAAAACTATCCTCTCCCTAAGATGGAACACTTGTTGCAGAGGATTTCAGGGGCCAAGGTCATGTCTTTCTTTGATGGATTTTCTGGTTACAATCAGATTTATGTTCACCCTGATGACCAGGAGAAGACTGCATTTACCACACCCTGGGGTAACTTTATGTACGCCAAGATGCCCTTTGGGTTAATGAACGTCGGGGCCACATTCCAGAGGGACATGGATATAGCATTTGTGGGAGAAAAAGACAAGTTCGTCCTCATATACCTTGATGATATTACAGTATATTCCAGCAGCCATGAGGAGCATCTGAAACCTCTGAAATGAGTGTTCTTAAAATGCAGACAGTTTGGGATCTCATTGAATCCCAAGAAATCTCAGTTTTCTCTAAGAAAGGGTTATCTCTTAGGTCACATCGTCTCATCTGAACGTGTAATGATTGATCCAGCACGATTGGAGGCAATTCAAAAGCTGTCCTTGTCGAGGTCAAAAAAACAGATTCAGTCACTGCTTGGTAAGATAAATTTTGTTAGAAGCTTTGTGCCCAATTTTGTTGAATTAGTCAAACACATAACATGCATGCTGAAGAAAGGGTCTGAGATTAAATGGACAGACAGTGCGAGAAACTCTTTTCAGGATATCAAGCAAGTAATCATTGAATATCCAATTCTGATCAACCCAAATTACAGTAAGACTTTCTATGTCTTTTCCTTTGCTTCCTATGACACAATTGCAGTAGTCCTGCTTCAGAAAGACGAGGAAAGTTTTGATCATCCCATGGATTTCCTCAGCAAGACACTCAGGGATGCTGAAATAAGGTATGACCCTATCGAGAAATAAGCTTATGCTCTCATAAAGGCTTTAAAATCATTCAGAATTTATATTCTTCACTCAAAGGTCATCACGTATGTTCCCTCATCTTTTGTAAAAGATGTTTTGACTCAGCTAGATATTGATGGAAAGAGGGCGAGATGGATTGCAAAAATGATTGAGTTCAATATTGAAATAAAGCCCACCAAGCTTGTAAAAGGCCAGGGTCTTGCCAATCTTTTAGCGGAGGAAAATCATAAGCTGCTGGATATTAATTTCATAGCAGAAATTTAAAAAAATTCACAAACAGAGTTGGCAGCAGAAGGGTAGCATGACAGTCAGCAAGTGGCAGAGCACTTGGATTCCTGTGAATGGTATTCTGGCATCATACATTTTCTACAAAAGCTTGAAGTTCCTCCTGAACTCAGTTTGACTCAAGCTCAAGCTCTCAAGCTTAGAGCTATCAAATTCTGCATTTATAATAATCTGTTATATTGGAGGGACCCTGCTGGTTTGCTTCTCAGGTGTTTAAATAAAGAATATTTTGTCGAAATAACACATCAGTTTCATTCAACCGTTTGTGGCAGCCATCATTACTAGAAGACTACCGCCCATAAGATCCTGAGGGCTGGATATTATTGGTCGTTTCTCTTCTCGGATGTGTGTGCATTCGTCAAATCTTGCGACAAATGCCAAAGATTTACAGGTAAGCAACAACTGAAGTCTTTACCCCTAAGGCCTATTGTGGTAAATGACCCTTTCTAGCAATGGGGTTTAGATTTTATCGGTGAGATAAATCCTTCATCCAGTGGTCAGCACAAGTGGATTCTGGTAGCCACGGATTATTTCACAAAGTGGATAGAGGCGATCCCCACACGAAATGCTACACACCAGGTATTCATGAAGTTCCTCTATGAAAATATTTTGAGCAGATTTGGCTGTCCCAAGAGGCTGGTGGCAGATAATGCAGCAGCGTTTAAAGCAGAAGCATTGGTAAACCTCTGTGAATCAGTGGGAATCCAGCTTGTACACTCGACTCCCTACTATCCTCAAGGTAATGGCCTCGCTGAATCGTCAAATAAAAGCTTGATCAAAATCATAAGAAAACTGTTAGAGGAAAATAAGAAGAATTGGGATTCCAAACTGAAATTTGCTCTGTGGGCAGATAGAGTAACTACTAAAAAATCCATTGGAACTTCCCCATTCAAGTTGGTTTATGGGACTGATGCAATTTTTCCTGTTCAGTTAGTTTTTCCTATAGCTAAGTTCTTTCAGGAAGAGTAGACTGAGCAAAATGACATGGTAAGAAGGATGTTGGATTTGGTGGAACTGCAACAAGCTCGCGAACAGTTAGTGGACAGATTAGAAGCTCATCAGATGTGGATCAAAAAGATGTTTGACAAAAAGGCGAAGGTGGACAGTTTTTAGATCAGTGACTGGGTTCTAAAGTGGGATGCTCTTCGACAGGAGAAAGGCAAGCATGGCAAGTTTGTTTCCTTGTGGACAGGCCCTTTTATGATTACTCAGGTTCAAAACAATAACACTTTCATTCTGTAGAATCTGGAGGGTGAAGAAGTGTTCAGTGGCCCGGTAAACGGGCGATTTTTAAAAATTTATTTCGTCTAAGGCTGTAAAGCCTAGACATTGTAATGATAGTCTTAGTTTTATTTTTCAATAACTCCATGCCCAATGGAAACACTAGCACATAGTTTAGTTTTTAGGTTCTTTTTCAGGAAAGGCATTGATTCTATGGTCCTTGAAACCTCACAGGGAGGTATTCATCCCCAATAGGAGCCAGTGTTAACTCCTCAAATAAACTGGTGGATTTATTTTCTTTTTTAGGTGATAGGTTGTAACCTCACGTCATTTTTGAGTTTTTATAGTTGCAAAACTTAGGTTTTGGTTTTTGTCTTAGAAAATAATGTGATCCATGAAGTCTTCTTTCTCAAAATTTGCATAATTCACTTTCAACAGCTAACATATGTCCAAAAGTTGAAAGTGCGTTATGGAAAGTGGTGACTTTCAACAACTAAGGAGCGCTTTTCATTAGTCTGTGCGCTGTTGAAAGTGGTGAATTTCAAAAGGTCCGACAATCAATTTCGCGGGTGGTGCGTTGTTGAAAGTACATACTTTCCGCAGCTAAGGAGTGCTTTCTACAAAGTGGTGCGCTGTTGAAAGAGCATACTTTTCGCATCTAACAGGGGTTTTCCACGGGGTCACGCGGTGGCGTAAGTGGAAAGTATGAAAAACTGATAGAGGCGTTTTCCACGGGTCGTTGTTGAAGAAAGCGGGAATCACGTGCATGATATCCATGACTAAAGGTAATGATGATATGATCATCCCACATCAGGTAAATCCAAAACATGCGTTGATGAGAGTGGGTAATGATAGAAACTCAATTATGCATGTCAGAATAGGATTGTAATTCGAATCTAGCCTAGAACTCACACTCAACACTCATGGCATCCGGGATGGCAAGTTCGAGTTCGGTGATGCAGGTACAGAGGAGGTACCGCCGACCTGACAACATCAAATCAAACAGTGGTTTCCATATCACAAATCGTCTCTGGAAGCCTTTTGAAGTTTCATTTGTTTCAAGACAGAGCCGAAGCCCAAACTTCTTTCAATAGCGCAGAACCTCGGCTCGACTAGCAGTTACAGGGGTTACGAATTATCGAGATTTGCGAGCTACAGAATGGTGAGAAAACAAAGTGGTGCTCTACTCAAGAGAGATTTGGATAACCTGTCCTTTTTACGATCACATCCTAAAGTTCAGAATCATTTTTCGAATGCAGGGTGTATGGAATTAGTTGAAAGATTGCAAGTTGGTTTCCACCAGGCTATAGTAGAAGCCTTTTCCAAGACTTTCGATGGAAATAAAGCTCATGTCGGGTCCATGGAAATTAGAGTGGATGAGGTTGTCATTGCTGCAATGACAAGTTTACCAAGAACTAGTCAGAGTTGGTTTAAAACCACTGCTCCCAAAAATTTGGATTTCATATTTTATTTGAAAGAGGGGTACAGGCACAAAGCATGGAAAAAAGGTATGCTAGTTTCATATCTAGACGAAGAATGGCAGGAATTGTTCAAAGGGATACAATTGTACATTACCTCGAAGGGAATATATGATAAACTGATGATGTACCACTTCAAACTACTGGATCATTTCACAGGCAAGACCCTTATCAATTTGCCTTATTTCCTACATCAAAGTTTGACTAAGGTTTGCAAGAGGATTAGAGCTCAACCCTTGAGCATGAAAACTACTCTATGTCACCTTGGCCTCATAAAATTGATTATCCTGGAGGAATTGAAACAACAGGGAAGGAGTTGGGAGCACTTTCTATTCTGGGAAGGTTTTGAAACCCAGAACCAGACTGCAAATGAACAGATGAAGGGTTCAAAGAAACAATCATCTCCTCAAAGCAGTTCAAGAAAAAGAAGGACCTTGCCAAGACTTACAGAAGACAGAATATTTGGAATGAAGCCTCACAGGTTGAAGAGAAAGTTAAACTTTGATCCGACCACATAACATACCATAGAACAGAGTACAGGGAAGAGAACCAATATACTAAATTTGCCCTATTCAGATTCAGAATCATAGCAGCAAGATCAATGCCCTGTCATCAAGAGTTCTGAGTAGTCAGCTGAGTGTGCATAGAACTATGAAACCTTCAATCAAACAGAACAGGGAGAATCATCAAAAAACCCCAGATCAAAGAAGTCTCAGAAGATCAAGCATCTCAAGGAGGTAATTTCCCAGCAAGAGGTCTTGGAGCGGGTGATTAAAGAAAGGTATAAGAAGTTATCTGATAACTTCGCCAAGACCAATGATGCGTTTGAAATATTGGCTAAAGAAAGTGTTAGAGAGAAGAAGAGGAAGAAAAAACTCACCAAAGACTACAACAGCTTGTGGTGTCTTGCCAAATGCCTCAAAAGGCAGATAAGGAGGTTGAAACTAAAATTGAGGCAGAAATCTCATCCAGATATGAAGGTTCTCTCTCAAGTCGCTGTCAATATGCAAGGTGAGAAATCGGATACCCATTGAGTTTTGTTTGAAATCAAATTTTGGAAGTGAAAACTTATTTTGAGTGCAATTTGGACTTTCCCCAGCGCAAATCTATTATTTTATGACCCGTTAGCTGTGGAAAGTGACGGCTTTCAACAACTAACTCGCAAAATATTAAAACGGTTGCGCTGTTGAAAGTTGGGAAAGTAAATTTTGAAGCCAAAAACACAACAGTTCATTCCAAACAGGTTTTGAAGGGGATCCAGTGTATCAGTGGGCTATCAAATCGCATGCAAAGGGTTCAGCATCAAAGGTTTGAATGAATTTTGGTAACAAATTTCCACAAAAATCGACCATGAACGTTGGAGATCCAACTGTCAATGACATGTGTCCTGTTATTCTTCACCACATTGCAGAGATCAGGAGATGAAGGATGCAGCTGGCGATTTTGGAGATTGAAGACAGTTCGACTTTCTAGTTTAGTTGTTAAAGACTTTATTTTCAAGTTGTTTGGATAGAATTGAGTTGTCTTTATTAAATACAGATCCATGTTTTTAGGATCTAGAAAACTGTTTGTAAGACTATAAATATCTATTTTTGAGACGAACCAGAGGTTCAATTTTGGGTTCTACAATGCTGCTATTGTAATCAAAAGACCTATTCTTATTATATGAAAAATTGCAATCTTCCTTCAGTTGTGTTGTCAGATTTTTCTCCTCTGATCTATGATATCTTATGAGTGAAAGTTCTTTATTGATGCTCATTCAATTTTCATGTGACTGTCATCTCACTAGTTGATTGATTTAGTTGATAATCATAAGTTATTTCCTTGGTTATCAAACCCATTGTGCTTGTTTATATGAGTATAATCTGGTTCAATAGTTGTTTTCTTCTCCACGCAATCAAACCTTGTTTGACTACATTATTAGAAGGCATTGTGAGATTTTATATTTCTAGACAGTCTTGAAAACACAGTCCAGTCCCTAGATATTCATCTTGATCCAAAAACCACATCAAATATTAAGAAAATATTTCCAAAAAGAGTAAGTTACTAGGCATCTCTGACTTACAGCCTAGGAGAGTTTCCTGGAGTGATAACAGGAAGGACACGTGAATTCTCAAGTGGTGGGAGGAACGTGTGCTAGTGGAACACATGCAGATCCATGGGTGACAAGTGTTAACCCTGGTGCATGCAAATAAAACGGCCAGGGTGAGCCGTGAGAAGGTTCCATTCCCATTCCACCGGATTGTCTGAACACGTACGGAGCTCTGAGCAGTATGACTAACCTGACTCCTGTAGAGAACCTTCGGGAGACCCTGTGACTTGAATTTCTGTGTTTGATTCTAATAAATCCTGTGCATGTAACCCCAACCTATGAGAAGCCTGTGTTGAATTTGGGGAAGAGTCTTTGCTTGTTCGGGAAAGCTGAGCGAGCCTATGCGAGCATTCCCTGTTCTGAAGCCATTACTGTGAAGTCATCCTGTGATTGCTGAACCAGTTTTTGGAAAGCCTGTGTCTGTTTTCTCATGGGATTGTTCAGACTACGCATTACTGGACTGCGTGAGGCTTGCTAGCCTATGAGAGACTCCCTCTAGGTGAGAGAGTGCGCAGGGAAAGGAGAGAACTCCTGGAAGGAACCCTGTAGCTTCCATAGAGCCCGGAGACTTCTGGTCCGGTATGTTCCTGTAACCTAAGGTAATGGAGATTGGCAGCTGAAGGATTGTCCAGGTGACAGAGAAGGTGCATTCTCCTGGGGTGGAACAGGCATGTGGGGAATGAGGGTCTGTGGGCAGTGAGCGTGGGAGATTCCTGGGAGAGCATTCCATCCTTGTGGTTGTGTGTGACTATTTTCCCTGTAACCTTAGCCTGAGCCTAGATTCCTTGCCTTGGGGTGGAGCTTAGTCCCAGATCGGGGGTGACCCACTGCTGAGTTGATGAGCAGTGTGATCTAAGGCTGGGAGGTTCCTAGAAGGCCTGCATTTGGTTGGTGGATCCCACCATTGTTACAAGATAAGTGTCTAACTATGTTTTATCACATTTTATCATGTCTCTACCGTAAATGTTATGATGTTTTCCGTTGTGTATACGAATTAATATGGAATGCTATGGATTGTTTAATTATAGCAGTAATGATATGTTTAAGCTCTGAGTTAAATGTGTTTATTTGTTTAAATGCATGGGATATATGATATCTGTATGATCATTTCTACAAATGGTGTGTACAAATGGGTCTCAGAGCACGAATAAGCCCAGAGTTCCGAAATGGGTGTGCTACATTTTGGGTTCAAGGATTATGTAATGGGTATGGGATGTCAACCCATGGGTTTACCCATGCTTAGGCCCCATTTTTAAATGTATAAATAAGTATCTAGGCATTGTAAGAAGCATAAGATCTAAGATGGATTTGTGCAAGATATGTAAAGGTTCCTATGTGTGATTAGTTGTGAAGGCTTTGTGCATATTGTGTGTTAATACTTGCAAAGTTAAGTGCAAGATATTATAAGAGGCTTTGTGCACATATTGTATTCATCTTTGTGTTGTGACATAACTTGGGGAAGGAGGATTTGGTGAAGTGCGTGCATATATCTTGTTCTATGTGGAGTTGATTTTGTGGTTCTGTGCATGTAAGAAGATTGAAAGAAGATAATAAAGAAGACGAAGAGTTGGTGGATGTAGCCCCAAGCTAGGGGTGAACCACATATATCCTGTGTTGTGATTTGTTTGTGTTATTGATGTGATTTATGCTTAGTGTTGAATCTTTATGTATGTTAGATGCATCTGATGTAGTATCTTAGTGCTTAATAACATGAATGAATGCTAGATCTGTTTGATGCTATGTGCTAAATGGTTAGATATGCTTAGATCTTGTTGAATATTGCGTTGTTCTGTAATTAGGGTTTTTATCTACGATGTGAATAAGGGTCAAAGAATAATGAAGTTAATTGCTAAGTGCTATGTTAAATTGTTGTAATCATAGATCTGTGTCCCAGCTAGTTTGTAGACACTTAAGTCCTACAAACCCCCCTGCTTCTACCTCGAGTGAGATTTCATCTGCTTCATAGGTGTTGCCGAAAGGGCCGATAGTTAGGGTTTTTTTGGTGCATTCTTGAAGCATTGAACCCTGGGTCTGCCCCTGTGCCAACAGATGGGTTATTTTTTCCCTTCTAGAACCTTTTTCTCTCGAAACATTGAATGCAATGGTGTCAAGATATGTAGAAATATCTCAATGGATGAGAGGTTCAATACACCAAGCGATAATGCCTATTCAAGTATGGATAATCTTGGTAGAATTAAGGATTTTCTAGATTCATACAACCATCATAACATTACTTTGGTTTTCTTCTCTTTCTCCATGATAATGGCCTCTTTTTATAGTCCTTCAACAAGTTCGATAAAAAATAGTTTCAATGTGAAAGGGGAAGCCACTTGGGTGTGGCATCCCATGCTTGGATAGAAATGAAACCACTCATTCCATTGGATTTCAATGATAATGGACTTGAGTCATGTTGGTCCTTCTGCTAGGAATTATGTCTAATGTTATTTTTTGTTGTTAATGCATCAAAATTTGGTGAAATTTCAATTATAGGCTATCTACGTGAATTTCAAAGGAACAATCATGTGGGCACACATAGATCATGAAAAATAAAAAAATTTGAGTCACGTGGATGATAAAAAAATCCAATTTGTATAATTTTCTCTCTTGTTGAAGGTGGTGTGTTAACGCGATGAACTTTCATCTTATAGTATTGAACTAATGGCCCTTCTAATGATCACATGTATATATCTATGAGTGGTTTTTATGTGATGATAGATTCCCCCTAATGTGTGAGGTTAGGAGTATATGTATAGCTAAAATAAATCATTGGTTTTTTTTCTTTGTACACTGATATTATGTTGGAGAGAGAGAGAGAAAGGAGGTTTGAAGGGATAAGGATGATTCACAGAGGAAGGAGAGGCTCACTTGCAAACATACAATCCTGCGAAAAAGGAATGAACTTGTTTTATACAAATGTTGCAGTTATGCCCCATGCTCTTTCCATAACCCAAAACAATTACAATAGTAGAAAATAGGTTGAGGCCTCTGGTTAGATCATGGGATCATCATGTAACTGAAAATTTTGATGAAGCAAATATGTATAGTTCCCTTGGGGGTGCTAGTAATATGAAATGACGATTCTGAAGGAGAGCATGAATTGAAGCTTAAAGTGAACATTTGGGATTTGTGTTCATTATTTGAAGGTATTGATGGCCTATCAAGACCATGGTTCTTTGACTAGAACTAAAAACTACAACTATCACAAAGTAAGACCCAACCTGATGTGAATATGCACTGATGTCGAACATGAGGGGGTTCAACATAAGTTGAGAGAAATTATGGCTCTCTATGTCCTATTCAAGGCTCATCATTTGGATGGGAATGATAACCAAGATACCAAAACATTCCTAGAAATTGGTGTTGAGGTCGACATGAATGGAGCTGCAAATACAAAGAGAAAATTTCCCCTTGAAATCCACTGATCAATATGGTACTCGGTATTGATTTGTAAGAGTGATGTGTGGCTAATAAATATGTAGAATGATGATGGTAAATGGGACTCAATACTTCCCTTGGTTGGAGAATAACTTATTTATGATAGTATAGGTAATCAAATAT